>JAJAGP010000593.1:169167-349631 GCA_025084515.1 Ancistrus triradiatus | reverse complement strand
ATTTTCCACCATGATTTACGATTAAAATCTTTAAAAATCCTACAATGTGATTTCCTGGAATTTTTTTCTCATTTTGTCTCTCATAGTTGAAGTGTACCTATGATGAAAATTACAGACCTCTCTCATCTTTCTAAGTAGGAGAACTTGACTAAATACTTTTTTGTCCCACTGTATATATATGGTGAAGAACTGAAACAAAGAAACAAAAACTAAACAAATAGGCATGCAAAATGAACAATTCATAGCCACAAAAACATGACAGTTGCTTGACAACAGGAATACACAATTATTTTAGGAGTGTTATATATTGTCTCATTAGTTGGTGCTTGTTTCTCTTACTGCAGTTTTCATTTATGGACCCCACTCTTAAATTTCCTAGAATGTACAATCATTAGGTAATAAATGTCTTATCTGATGAACAAAACAAAAAAATAAACATAATACTAAACTTGGTATTTCAATGCACTCTCGACCTTGCAATGAGGTGTGGCTTAGGGGTGAAGTAAAGTGAAGTACTAAGACTTGTTGTTTTTAACCTGTTGATGTGGTGACAGCACCATAATTTATCAGCTCCATTCACACCCCTTTGTTTTAATAAATGTATTATTTACTTCCACAACAAAACGGACTGAAGGCAATTGGGAAAACCTAGTGTTGGATAGCTAACATGCTAATACTTACCAGCCATTCCACATATTGTCTAGATTTTAAGTAATCTGATGCTGGGCATCCTATTAGATAACTAGTCTACATCAGACAGTTAGCCTAACCAACCAGTTGAATGTTCGTTTCAACACAACAACTCTACTTAAAATATAAATATCTGTTCTACATATTCTTAAAAAATAATCTAAATTAAACACCTTTTAGCAAAAGTCTAGAATTTCCTCCATTTGTACACTATCTATCTGACTGTGGATTGGTGGAGTCCAAACCCTTTAGAGATGGTTTTGTAACATTTTGCAGCTTGATGAGCATCAATAACAACTCTTTTTATGAAATCTTCAGAACTCTCATTTGTTCATGCCTTGAAACACTTCCACAAACGTGTTGTGAGTTCAAGTGGTCCAAGTACAACGACCTGGCACAGGACTGTAGAGGCAGAGCCTGGGCCGCGACCATTCACCCTGTGGAGATTGGATGCAAGGGCTTCGCGGGGGGGTCTGCAGTCCGACTACTCTGTGCTGTGGGAATGACTGGAGCAAGCCTGAAGAGGGCAACCAAGGAGTTGGCGGAAGAGGCCGAGAAGGCAAGTTTCTGGATATGGCTGCGGAGGAAGGATAGCAGTTGGGGCTCAACACCGCAATGAGGTCAGTTGCAGGGAGTGTCGTGGGGAGACGTCCCCACAAAAACCACTGCCCCCCCACCACGAGGGGTCCTGGCTAGGGGGCGAAACATCAGTGAACGGTGGCACCAGCTGACGACCCTGCAGCTGACCTCAAAGTGCACTGGAGGAGGTGCGACAGGCAGAGATGCCAAGCAGCTAAACCTGTACTACTGAAATGAAGAGCAGACTTTGATAGATCCCTGTACTTTAAATAAAACAGGGTGCCCACTCATACCTGGTTGTCATCCCATGGATTGAAAACACCTGATTCTAATTTCACCTTCAAATGAATTGCTACTCCTAGATCCCAGAAGTTGAATCTGTTCATCAGGACATAAGGTTTTGTGGGTGAAACGTTTCGTCACTCATCTAAGTGACTTCTTCAGTCTCAGCTAATTGGAAAACTTCTTCAGTCTTGTATAAAGCACAATGCTGCCGCCTACTGTTTATGGGGAGCGTAGCACAAAGAGAGGAACCATACACGTCAAGTCAAGTCAGATTTATTTATATCATTGTCTCAAAGCAACTTTACAAGTTTAGATTATCTCCTAATAACTACGTCCAATCCCAAATTGAGCAAGCCTAGGGTGACAGTGGCAAGGAAAAACTCCCTAGTTCTAGGAAGAAACCTTGGGAGGACCAAGACTCAAAAAGGGACCCAACCTCCTTGGGCGGCATAGATGATAAATCTAAGAGCGAACTAAAGTCAGGGTTTGAACATGCATGAAAAGCATCGATCACGTTCATGCGTCACATCGATGCATTGGACAGTTTCTGTTTGGGTCGATGCATCGTTACATCACTATGTTTAGTGTTTAGTACTCTTTTACATATGTGCATACATACAAGCACTAAACAGTATTTATTTAGTTAGTTAGTTTACATAATTGTCAAGGATTTGCTAGAAATACCTCGAAGACAAATTATATCGGAACGCAAGACGCAGAAATGCAGCCAGACCACGACGTGATGTGAATAAAAATGGATTTATTAAGACAAAGCACCGCAAGTGTAGCTCAGAAAAATAACGACAATTGAAACCATCAGGATGCCGCCGGTCTGCTGCTTTTAACTTCGGCAGGGTGCTTCGTTTACGTCTGTCTGCAGAAAAGAACCACCCACCTACCGAGCTCCCTCAGCCGGCAGCACATGGTAGCATGAGGTGCTCTTCTAATCGTGTTCAGGACCAGGAGAGTAGTTTTTAGTGTGATTGTCAAGCAAATTCATTAATCATGGGTGTGTGTTCGACTTGAGATATAATAAAGAGAAGCTCTGACTGGGATTTGAAGACATTATATGGAAATGTGTGCATGAAATCTATATAGAATTATTACAGTTCTTTCAGTAGCATGAACCACATTCACTAGATTTTTCACTGTCATCTTGTAACGAAAATAAACTCTTATTTATGTCTCATAGAGTTTTTTGTTGTTTTCATAAAAATTTCATAGAAGATTAAAGTTGTAATTCTGAATCACATAACTTTCTCACAGATCCCATCATGGTGCTGGAGGGACCTGAGGAGGAACTTGGTGTTCTCCAGGTATACATAAGTTCAAATTATACTGTTAGACACTTCAGTTGTTTGAGTATGTTTAAGTGTGCTTTCTGTATTAAGGTCACTGAGTCAAACCTGCTGGTACCTGTAGTACTCCCAGAGGAATCAGTCCTAATAATAGTGTCTTCCCTTTGATTCAGATATACTTTACCAATGTAGTGATTCATGGATTGTTGTTCTTTCTGCAAGGATACAAATTGTTAGATATTTCCGTATCCAATCACTTTATGAAGAATAATTTTTGCTGGTCCTAACAGCTCAGCAGGGCTGGAGAACTGAACTGTACCAGCTGCTTCTTCCAGTGTCTCTCTGGAGAATCCTACAGCTCCCAGTCTGAGGTATTTTAACATCAGTGTAAAATACAGCAGAACTGCAGACAAACCCCTTACATACTGTACAAGCCTAAAGTAAGTTCTGATTTTGTGTCTCTATTTCTAGTCTGTGAGGATTGCGAGGTACATCCTTTGCTTGGGCAGAGGTCCAGAGGTGCAGCTGTGGTCTTTCAGCATCACAGAGTCCTGCCGTGTGAATCATCTGGTAATAGCAGGTTTCATTAATGATGAAGAGAATTGACATTAATCATGATTAGATGAAAATCTGACTGAAATGTAGATGTAATCATTGAGTTTAAAATGATTATCATTTGTAGGGATTCACCTATTACTCCACTAAGGAGGTTTCCTTCACTGGAATCCAGGCAAGTGCCTGTTTATAGTGGCATCCCATTACAGGTCCTGGTAAGTACAGTAACTAATTGTATTTCTTATTATTCCCTTTAGCGCCTACATGGAAAGGTGAGAGAGCTGATTTCCTGCCGTCGCTTGGACACCTTCATAAACGTCCCACTCGAGGATTGTGTGGTAAAATCACTACGCAAGATGTGATGTACGTAGTGTAATTTCACTTCTGGAATTGTGTGTACAATGTTGATTTGTGTTTAATTCACAGCAAACCTTTCATGAGGTGACGCGCACTTTCCTCAGAGTGCAACCAGACGGTCATGTGGTCTCCCACCAGTGGATGGAAGAGGAGACTTTCTGCATCCCTGACTGTGACTCTGAATCACAGTCAGGCTCTGAGGTAATTCAGAATCTCATAACTGAAGTTTTTCTTTGTACTTGAATAGTCCCTGAGTTGGAGGCTGTATAAATATGCAGTATGGTTTTTAATCATATATTTTTTGTTGGTCCTACAGGGTAGTGAAGTGAACCTTTCTCCAGAGGAGATCGAGGTGCCCTTCATAAGGTAGGACCTTCATGTTTTAATAAACAATTTAGCATCTTTCAATGTACCACATATATCATATGTGCACTATATATCCAGTTCCTTTGGACATCAATTCAAATAATCCACTTTTAATTAGATAAATCTTGAAATTCCATCAATGCAATGACAAAATATTAGACAGAAGGACTAATCATTTCCATGTTCTGTTTCTTAGCTCACACCTTTCAGACTCTGGGATGACTGATGTTTTCCTGAAGCTGCAGGCCCTTCGTGAGGCTTTTTCTGTGAGTAAATCTTTCTTCTCTCATTCAGTTTCTCTGATTATCTGCTGATGTTCCACATGCAGATTCCTTTCTGCTGCTTATTACTGTACTTTATTCATCATCTTCTGTTCAGATCGTGTTGTCCAGCATTCACAGCCAGAACCTGCTGTTTGTGGCCGTGAAGAATCTGGTCAAACACCTGGCAGCTGCCAACAAGCAGGTGAGTGCTGAACTGACTCAGCTGTTTGGATTCAGGATTATTTCCTGAGGGAACAAAGCAGTGTGTTTACTGACACGGTGACTCTTTTCTGGACAGGATGTGGCCCGGGTTCAGCTGGCCTATGAGTCCCTGTTTTGCTTCTTGAGATCGCCAACCAATCAGGAAGCGATCAGGGCAGAGCTGCTGGAGGCCGAGGTAAGAATGGAAAGGTTCATGAAAAATTATAGGCTACTTAATATAAAAGATTTTAGTTTTATAGAGCTCAATTAACACTAATAACTTTTGTAACATTTCTTCACTGTGCACTGTTTCTTCACTCATTTTCTTCAGGTGGATCATGAGCGACTCTTTCAAAGAGATTGTAAGTGCAGTGTCATTACTTTGAAAAGTGACACATGAACAGTTCCTTTAATTTGTCAGTATGCCTTTAATCAATGGGGCATTTATACCTTTATTCAGTGAAGCTTTTTTTGTATCCTAAAGTCAAGTGGAGGATTCTTGGAGCAGCTGTTCCTGTTGATCAGGATGTGGGACACCGAGAGCTGGGAACCTGCAGCAGAACAGTTCTTTGCTCTGCTTGTTGTAAGAGGAGAACATTTTCTGATGCCGTGATACCCTTCATAAAAGTGTACTTTGTAACGCTGTGATCCAATTAGATTTTATAATGTGGAATTGTGTGTGTATTTCTATAAAGATTCAGATCCTCTCATTCCTGGAAATCCTCTTTACTCAGCCTCTCGACTTATACAGCGATCCAGCAGCCTTAGCCCCTGTGGTGCTGGACCTCCTGAAGGAGCAGGTGCAGGTCCTGACGAAGACCATGAAGGGGATCTGAACATCATTCTCCCCTCAGTCCACCCCTCACACACCATTCTTTATGTTTTAGTGTGTTTTTCTTAGAATATGGTATTCTGTAGTACAGTGTCAGTAAGGTTTATACGACTTTTTTATGGTATAGAGTATTTTATTCTATAATATGATATAATTATATAATTATAATAATTTAATTAAATTTAATATAATGTCTATAACATGGTACAGACATATATAATTTATTAGACATTAGTATGATAATATAATTTTTAAAGTGTATATAATATTTGTGGTATTTTAAACTGTTTATAAGATAGTAAGCTTATGTTTGTTTTATGATGTTTTTAAAGTATTGCATAGTGAGTTTGATGGAATATTTGATATTGTATAAGAAAGTGTTTATATTATGCTATATCATTGCATTTAATTGTATAAGGTTGATAAGGTCTATGATATTCTGTATTTGACTGAGTATAGTGTATATTATGATATTCTATAGTGTTGTTTTTTTAGATTGTATTGGAGAATGTCATGGTAAGTATTCTAGGTGTCACGCCCACGGCCAGCTTGACTCCCCACGCCCACATTCCTCAACGTTCGTCGTCTCCGTTCTACTAATCATCCACCTGTGCCTCGTTTCCTCACCTCAGCCTTCCCCTTCATAACCTCTCGACATTACACAGAACGACGCTACGCCACAAGGTTCCAACCTGGTCTTGCTCCGTACTTCAGTACGTTATCGCCTTCTAAAAACCCAAAAGTGTTCAATAAATAGCGTTACCTCTACTCCTCAGCCTGCGTGTGTCTCCTACTGTCCGTTCGCGTTACAGTTGGTGTTGTCGCACATGGCTCCGGACCGGGCCTAGAACAGCAGCTCGTCAAGCTCCGTGCTCAGCCGGAGGAGGTCACCCGAGCTGTCACCCTCCTCGCCGACAACCAACGCTCGCTCGGCTCCCTGGTCCCCATGGTCGACGAGGTTTCCCAGCGTGTGTCACAGCTGACGCCGTCCCCGGCTCCCACGGTTCTTCCTGCTTCGGTTCCACTTCCTCCCAGCCCTCCTCGTGCATCATCTTTGCCCTCGCCCTACAAGGTCGCCCTGCCGGACAAGTACGACGGTGACCCGGACCGATGCGAGGGTTTCTTGTTGCATTGCGAACTGTACTTCGTCCAATCGCCGCCTGACTCAGACGTGGCCCGCATAGCTCTGGTGATCTCCCTACTGTCACACTGCGCCCTGGATTGGGCCACCGCCGTCTGGTCCCAACAGGGGGCCGAGACGAGAGACTATGGCTGCTTTTTGTCATCGTTTTGCTCTGTTTTCCAACACCCTTGAGAGGGCCGCTCCGCTGGTGAACTGCTGCTTCATCTACACCAAGGTCCTCGCTCGGCTGCTGAATACGCCCTCCAATTCCGCACGCTAGCGGCACAGTGCGGATGGAACTCGCCAGCACCAGCTTGGGCCACTATGAGTACCTGGTGATGTCGTTCGGTCTGCCAACGCGCCCTCGGTCTTCCAGGCCTTCGTCAATGACATTCTCCGGGACATGCTGGGGCGTTTTGTGCTAGTCTATCTCGACGACATCCTGGTCTTCTCACCGGACTTCGCCACTCACACCACCCACGTTCGCCTGGTTCTGGAAAGGCTTCAGTCCCATCACCTCAGGGTAAAAGCCGAGAAGTGTGAGTTCCATACGCAGTCCGTCCGTTACCTTGGTTACATCATATCCCCCTCCGGCGTGGCGATGGATGATTCCAAGATCTCTGCAGTTCTCTCGTGGCCCACGCCCAAGTCGATCAAGGACCTCCAGCGTTTCCTCGGCTTTGCGAACTTCTACCGGCGCTTCATCTGGGATTTCAGCCGGACTGTGGCCCCCCTCACGTCACTCCTGCGGGGCAATCCCCGTGCTCTGCGTTGGACCCCGGAGGCTGAGCAGGCGTTCACCGCCCTCAAGACCGCGTTCACCCAAGCTCCAGTACTGGGCCATCCCGACCCAGATCGCCCATTTGTCCTGGAAGTTGACGCGTTGTCAGTGGGCATCGGGGCCGTTCTGTCACAACGCCTTGGCAGCCCTCCAAAACTGCATTCTGTCGCGTTCTACTCACACAAGCTCTCCCCCGCCGAGCGGAATTACGACGTCGGGGACTGCAAACTGCTGGCTATCAAGCTGGCTCTGGAGGAATGGAGGCACTGGCTTGAGCGCTCCAAACACCCCTTTTCCGTTCTCACTGACCACAAGAACCTAGAGTACCTGCGCTCTGCCAAGCGTCTGAACGCCCGCCAAGCCCACTGGTCTCTCTTCTTCGCTCGTTTCTCCTTCTCGATCACCTATCAGCCCGGATCCAAAAATTCCAAAGCCGATGCGCTCTCACGCAGCCTCGACCCCGCCTCAGCCGCTCCAGAGGCTCCCGAGCCCATTCTCCCGGCTTCATGCGTGCTTGACGCTGTCCAATGGGACTTTGAGCGAGACCTGGATGTCAGCCTCACCCGAACGCGCGTCCCCTCGGAGTGCCCGAATGGCAGAAAGTTTGTTCCACCCGATCTCCGTGACCGACTCATCACCTGGGCTCATGTCTCTCTCTGCTTCGGCCACCCCGGTGAGACCCATACTCACCAACTCCTGGCCGCGCGTTACTGGTGGAGTAACATGCGCAGGGACATCCATCGCTTCGTGGCTTCCTGCAGCGTCTGCGCGCAAAGCAAGACCCCGCACACTCTCCCGTCAGGTCAGCTCCATTCCTTGCCGGTTCCACAAAGGTCCTGGTCTAACATAGCTATCGACTTCGTCACAGACCTCCCGCTATCTAACGGATACACCGCTATCCTCTCCGTCGTTGACCGTTTCTCCAGGGCAGTACGCTTCATCCCGCTGAGCAAGGTCCCCTCCGCTCTCCAGACGGTGGAATGCCTCTTCGAATTTGTTTTCCGCTTCTTTGGCATCCCGGAGGACATCCTTTCCGATCGGGGTCCACAATTCACCTCCGCGATCTGGCGAGCATTCGTTGAGAAGCTGGGCGCATCAGTGAGTCTCTCGTCTGGTTACCATCCGGAGTCGAACGGCCAATGTGAGCACTTCAACCAGGAGCTGAAAAAGTTTCTGCGCGCATACTGCTCACACAACCCATTGGACTGGAGTCAGTTTCTCCCCTGGGCAGAGATAGCCCAGAACTCCCTCCGCCATTCTGCCACCGGCCTCACGCCCTTCCAATGCGTCCTGGGATTCCAACCACCCTTCGTCCCGTGGGATTCCACCGCTTCTGACACACCGGCCGTCGGCGACTGGTTCCGCCGTAGCGAGGAGGTGTGGTGCCAAGTTCACCAGCGCATTGACCGAGCCATTCGACGCTATCAGAGGCATGCTGATCGGCGCCGACTTCTCGCTCCAGTCTACCGCCCAGGGGATCGGGTTTGGCTCTCCACACGGGATCTCCATCACACCCAGGGAAGTACTCAGTTTGCTCGTCGATATTTGGGTCCCTTTAAGATAGTCATACAGATTAATGCAGTCTCCTACCGCCTTGAATTACCCTTTCACCTTCGAATCTGTCCAACATTCCATGTCTCCCTTCTCAAGCCTTGGATCCCCGGGCTGCTGGGGGACGCATCCACCTTCGCGCCTCCAGTACTTGGTCGACTGGGAAGGTTACGGCCTGGAGGAGTGCTGCTGGGTGGACGCGAAGGATGTCCTGGATCCCCTCCTCGTCCAGGAGTTCCATTCTGCCCGTCCCGACCGCCCGGCCCCCAGGCCTCGCGGCCGTCCCCGCAGGTCTGCCTCGTCCTCCCGGGCCCCCGCCTGCGCGGGTCCTTTGAGGGGAGGTACTGTCACGCCCACGGCCAGCTCGACTCCCTAAGCCCGCATTCCTCAATGATCGTCGTCCCCGTCCTACTAATCATCCACCTGTGCCTCGTTTCCTCACCTCAGCCTTACCCTTCATAACCTCTTGACATTACACAGAACGACGCTACACCACAAGATTCCAACCTGGTCTAGCTCCGTACTTCAGTACGTTATCGCCTTCTAAAAACCCAAAAGTGTTCAATAAACAGCATTACCTCTACTCCTCAGCCTGCGTGTGTCTCCTACTGTCAGCTCACGTTACACTAGGTTTATACGATATATAGATTTATAGAATATAAGATACAGTGTATCATTGTTTGTTGTTTGTAAAATAATAACTTGTATGATGTAATATTTAAAATAAATGTCTTGTGCTCACCACTGGATTTATTCAAGTCATTTCCAGACATTAAAATGTGTAATATATCACATAATATAGTGACACAATTACATGTACTAAAGAAGAATATGATCCTCTCTGATCTTCAGAATGAACAAAAAATTATTTTCAATGGTATTAAATGAAAAAGTCAATGGGACACTCACTTTCTTATCAGCGTAATCCTGGACAGGGTCGTGGGAAAGCCATTGCCCAGCTGGTGACACAGAACGCAAGGCATCAACAACCCCACACAGTGCCAATCCATTGTAGCCAGTCCACACTCACATGGGCCACTTTAGCATTATCAATTAACCCAAACCATGTCTTTGGACTGTGGGAGGAAACTGGAGTCACCCCCCTGGGATCAAACCCAGAACTTTCTGTGAGGTGACCGTGCTACTCACTGAACCGCCCGTTAGTGTAACAGTAAATCTGAGAATCGACTAATGTAACACTATAATCCGATCACAAATTGGATTACCAGCACCTGAGAAATGAAACTGATGCAGGTGTAGGACTAACACACACTGTGTATGAACAAAGATTAGTTTTAGTCTCTGATTGTACATCTGCAAGCTGACAAATCCATCAAAAGTGAAATGTATCATGTGTTGCAGTCCACATGATGCTCAGGTATACACAATAGAAAAGAACTATGATTTGTGTACAGTATACACATTTAAACATGAGCAGTGATAGTGTGAGTTTTCCTATAATACCTTCATGGCTTAAGTGTGAAGATAAGCAATAGACAAAGATCAAATATGGATGTAATAAGTTTTATTTAAACAATGTAGCCAATTCTTTGAGATTGGTCTGAATAGTGAACTCTGAAAAACTTATTGTGAAATTTGTTGTACAGCCTAGAGATATATGTTTGTTGTTTCCGGCCTGCAATAGCTAATGTGAGACTGGAAATGTTCAGTTTAGAGATTTGATTGGTATCGGATTTTAAAAAACTCTTTCTGCTAGTTAACACACTTGACAGTTCATGAAGCCTATGGTCCTCTCTCAAACTCTCACTCCACGCACACATGCACACACGCATGCACATATTTATTTAAACCTATGGCAATTTATGCTGCAGGTACAGTTATAGTTCTGCTGCTCACCACCATCTGCTGATTTAAGTTACTTCAATAAAACTAAAAATAATTAAACACTGTAAATAAATAAACAGTGAAAGAAATACTGAAATGTGAGAGAAATTTGCTTGATTGAACCCAGACCTGTAAGTCTTTTAAAGCCTCATTTTCCTTTTGATTTATCTTTCAACAGACTTTTTAAATGGTCAAAAAAAGAAGACTTATGTTAACCATTAACCATTGGTTATTAACCATTAACCATTGGATACTGGTCGACGGAAACCCAAAGGAGGTGGACCCAAGTGCAGGAGCAAATAAATGAATATATGTATATATAAATAAGTATTTATATATGAATATATTCTAATAAGCGTTAAAGCCAGTGTGTGCAGACGCGCACTAGTGACTGACCATGGCCGGGATAGCACGGTGCAGCACGAAGATCTTCGGAGAGACCCGAGAGAAGCCGAAGCGTGTGGCGAAGGCGCATGCGCACTCACCGAACCTCGGCAAACTGAGAGCGGAACTCCGAGAAGGCTTCCACACGCTGGGATAACCGCAAGAGTATGGAACCCGGGCGAGGAAAGGGAATAACTGGCGGAGGGAGGAAAGGAGGAGAAATAAAACCGGGAGGAGAAATACAACCGCGTTTTGCTGGGGGAACGCTGTGGAAACTGACCGCCGAACGGCACGGAGAGCGGCGGCGGAGGAACGCAGCGAGACAGGAAATGTGAGGTCAGTAGCTGTTATCTTTCCCTTCCTATCTACGGCCCTGACAAATTCACCTCGAGCCTTCAGACTCTACTCGGCTAGTCCTCTTTCAGGACTAGTCGTACCTTTAAGCCCTGCAAATATCCGCTACTGAAAAATGAGATATACAAAGCGAGAGAAGTCGCGTATATGAGCAGATAGTGCGCCGCCGGCCGGCACTTAAGGGGCGTTATTTATAGTCGCTCAGCCGCCACGTCGGACCGTAATATTATGAAGAAACCTTGGGAGGACCAAGACTCAAAAAGGGACCCGACCTGCTTGGGCGGCGTAGATGATAAATCTAAGAATGAAACTAATTGATCTAAAATAATAAGCCATGGAGTCATAGTTCAAGTAAAATGTATAATATGCACATCGGCATTAAGTAGTCTGATACACAGAGTCACTCTAGGATCCTGAGTCTAAGCAGGAAAGTCGTTGGTGGCACTTCGTTCCCAGATAACTGGAAGAGGGAGACAGTTACTGGCCTCTGGTGTGGCCCGGGAATGGTGGGGCTGGAGCTGATGACGTAAAGCTGAAGCGGATGAACATGATATGTGGGGCAGGAACTGGTACAGGAGCACAGCTCGGAGAGAAAACAGAAAATGTAATTAGTTATTGATTAAGAGCACAGTGTCTATTAACAATCACTGATGAGACATGTAGCATGAGACCCCGGCAGCATTAGCTATAGCAGCATAGCTAGAAAGAGGAGAACTGGTAGGAAACACAGCCAAGAGGAATCACATGAGACATCGGCAACCCCACAGGAGGCAGAAGACAGCAACCCAACGTCTCTGATCACCATAAAACTCTTTGACTATGAACCCCCAGCTCAACCCTTAGTCTAAAGCAAGGATGCATGAGTCAAGATCAAGAGGACTGTAGCCCAGCTCAGCCAGACTACCCACCCAACACTCCCGGCTAACGGACAAGGCAGGCAGGCCAGACATGACTGCAGACTCCGGCCCCAGTGACCCAAGCCATGCATCCCAGTCTAAATCTAGTATAATAATAAATATATATGTAAACAAATATGTCTTTAGCCTAGACATAAATTTGGAGAGTGTCTGAGTCTCGAACTAAAGTGGGAAGTTTATGCCATAGTTGGGTGGTCATGTATGTTTCTCCGCATCATTAAAAGAGAGGATATTTCTAAGTTTAGCGATATATCGTAATTGAAAGAAAGCAATTCGAGTGATGCTGCTAATGTGCGCATCAAAGGAGAGATCTGAATCAAATCTGACCCCTAAGTTTTTTACAGACGGACTGGGCAATACTGGACAGCCATCTAGATTTAGGATAGATGTAGCCAACCTGTCTCTCACAGCCTTGGGTCCCACTAATAGCACCTCAGTTTTATCTGAGTTAAGTAAGAGAAAATTAAATAACATCCAATCTTTTATTTCCTTTACACAGTCCTCGATTTTGTTGATTGTAAGGCTGTCATTAGGTTTTGGGCTTGATATGTCAGCTGGTAAATCATCTGCATAGCAGTGGAACTAATGCCATGTTGTAAACGAATAACTGAGCTACTGGCAATCATGTACAGAGAGAATAAAAGCAGGCCAAGCACTGACCCCTGAGGCATGGCCATACTTCACTTTAATAGCTTAGACCTTAGATTCTTTGCATGACAACTGGTACCGGCCGTCAGTTAGGAATTAACCAAGAAAGTGCCAATCCTTTAACACTACATATTTTTTCTAGTCTAGTAATAAACATCATGTTCTATATGTCAATTGCTGCACTTCAATCTAACAGAAAAAAAAAAAAAAAAAAAAAAAAAAAAAAAAAAAAAAAAAAAAAAAAAAAACAAAAAGGAAAAAAAAAAAAAAAAGGGGGAGAACAAGAAAAGAAACACCTCCCTTATCTGAGGACATTAACAAATCATTTTAGTATCCTACTTAAATGCTGTTTCAGTATATGATGGTGGCCTGAAGCCGACTAAATGTTTCATATTTACTCATTCCTTTGGAGGTAAACTGCGAGCTGCTGATAGCCGTCTTTTTTCTAAGAGGTTTGGAACAAAACTTAATTTGAATTGGTCTATATTACGTATCACACAAGGGTCAAATTGGCTTTTTTTAATCAGTGGCTTGATACGGCACTTAAAGGATGTTGGGCACATACCTAAAGGTAAGGGATAATTTAAAATACTAAAACTGGGGCTCTATAATCTAGGTATTACGTCTTTGATTTAACGTGTAGAATTGGATCTAAAAAAAACCGTTGATGACATACGAGCTTATCAGTGCAGATAGTTCGTATTATAATTGGCGTAAAAGAGTCAAAAAAGAGGGAAAAAAAAAAAAAAAAAAAAAAAAAGAAAAAAAAAAAAAAAAAAAAAAAAGAAAAACAAAAAAAAAAAAACAAAAAAAAAAAAAAAAAAAAAAACAAAAAAAAAAAAAAAAAAAAGGAAAAAAAAAAAGAAAAAAGGGAAAAAAAAATAGTCTTGTTACAGCTTATAACGATTGTCCTCACGAGTGCTGCATCTGGAAAGGTGCTTCATAGTTTGGGGTGATGTGATGAGCATCTATCATTAAAGAAGTCATGAAAATCAATTACTGTTAATTACACAGAAAGTGAGAATCGGGTGTAGGGTTTCTGTTAATTTGGAGACTGTAATTTAAAAAAGGTAAATCTTGAATTAATCTTATATTTCGCTTGATTGAGTGAATAAATGCAGTTGCTTATAAGGCTGCTTATAATCTCCACGCTGTCCTCCAAGCATCTTAAACACCTCCATTTACCGATGTCTTCACTTGCTCCTAGGCGCCTCGTTGGTTTTGCTAATGTACGGTGAGGTCATTATACCATGGTGCTAGCCTTTTTTCCCCCTAATGCATTGACCCTACAGGACATCATATCCAGGTTTTTTTGAGTGAAACAGCACATTCTAATTGGTCTATTTACTTCAATTGAACTCCCGTAAGTGGTATTAAAATTTTAAGTCTGGTATGTTTTTAATAAACAAAGCTGGAGTAGCAGATGTGATAGTGCACTTGGGTGATTACACGGCCAGAAGGATAGTATTTATTAGAGATAGCTCAAAATACTAAAGATAGTATCAGAAATCAAATCACAGGAAACATCAAGGTCATCTTATATTATCCCTCTTCTTCTTCTTCTTTTCGGCTTCTCCCTTTATCAGGGGTCACCACAGCGAGTTGAAACGTTTCGCACCTCACCCTGTTTCTCCCGTCCTCTACTCTCACCCCAACTCCCTGCATATCTTCATTTACCACAACAAATAACCCCTCTTTGGTCTTCTCTCCCTCTTGCCTGGCACTCCATCCCGCCAACATCCTCCTACCAATATATCCACTAATCCCTCCTCTGTCACATGTCCAAACCCATCTCATTCTTCCCTCTCGAATTTGTCTTCCCAATTTTCCACCTGTGCTGTCCCTCTGATGAGTCTCATTCCTAATCCTGTCCACCTAGACACTCCTAAAGAGAACCTCAACGTCATAAGTTCTGCCACCTCCAGTTCTGCTTCCTGTCTCTTTGTCAGTGCCACTGTCTCTAACCCATACAAGGCTGGTCTCACTACTCTCTTATAAATCTTTCCTTTCACTTTTGCTGCGACCCTTTTGTCACACAGCACTCCTGACACTCTTCTCCACCCACTCCATCCTGCCTGTACTCTCTTCTTTACCTCCTTTCCACACTCCCCATTTCCTTAGACAGTTGATCCCAAGTACCTGAACTCCTGGACTTCTGGACTCCGTGACCAATGATCCCTGTAGCCTGACTGTTCCACCTGCCTCCCTTTCATTTACACACATGTATTCTGTCTTACTACAGTTGACTTTCATTCCTCTCCTTTCCAGATTATACCTCCACCTCTCCAAGTTCTCTTCTACCTGTTCCCTGTTCTCACTACAGATCACAATGTCGTCTGCAAACATCATAGTCCACGGCGATACCTGTCTGACCTCATCTGTTAGTCTGTCCATCACCAGAGCAAATAAGAAGGGACTCAGGAGCGATCCTTGATGCAGTCCCACCTATACCTTGAAGCTATCTGTCACTCTTACAGCACATCTCACCTCTGTCACGCTGTTCTCATACATGTCCTGCACTAATCTAACATACTTTTCAGCCACTCGAGACTTCCTCATACACCACCACAGTTCCTCCCTTGGCACCCTGTCATAAGCTTTCTCCAAATCCACAAAGACGCAGTGTAGCTCTTTCTGACTATCTCTATACTTCTCCATCAGCAGTCTCAAAGCAAAAATCGCATCCATAGTGCTCTTCCTTGGCATGAAACCATACTGTTGTTCACACACTGTCACCTCCTGTCTGAGCCTAGCTTCCACAACTCTCTCCCAAATCTTCATTGTGTGGCTCATCAACTTTATGCCCCTGTAAGAGCCACAACTCTGTACATCACCCTTCTGCTTGAAAATCAGTACAAGTTAACTTTTCCTCCATTCCTCTGGCTACTCTCATTCACCAGAATTCCACTAATAATCTAGTCAAAAACACCACTCCCAGCTCTCCTAGACTTTTCCATACCTCAACCGGTATGTCATCAGGTCCCACTGCCTTTCCGTTCTTCATCCTTTTCAAAGCTTTCCTCACTTCTTCCTCGCTAATCTTTGCTACATCCTCTTCCACAATTTCTACACCATCCAGCCTTCTTTCCCTTTAATTTTCTACATTCATCAACTCCTCAAAATACTAATTCCATCTTTCCCTCTGGGCGCGGGGGCGCCGGCGGCGGATAGGCGGGCCGCTGGGAGGCGGGGTGGCGCAGGGAGGCCACGGGTGAGAGGGGGGAGTGTGAGACTCAGTGGAAGGGGGTGGTGAGCGAGAGGGACCGCAAGCACGTAGGCGCAAGACGAGGGGGGTGGGAGGTGGGTACCCACTAGGCGCGTGGGGGAAGTATGCAGGAGTGAGACAGCAGTGCCAGGAGTAAGCTTAGGTGCATATTAGGGTGGACAGATAACAGTGCAGAGGCAAAGGAAATCATGGGTACCCTGGCGGAGTGGGGGCGGATAAGAGGGGGGAAGTCCCTGATGGTTGGAGCTCCCTAGGCAGAAAGGGGGAATCTAGGGGGGGGAGGGCTGATAGCGGGTATATGCGCTAGCTGTGGATTATGGCGCGGGTATAAATTTTGGGGGAGCTGTCAGAGAGCGGCTGTTCACCCTCTCCTCATCCTGACATAATTTCATTTCTACCCTTGATCACCCTGACCTGCTGCACATCCTTCCACTCTACTCTCTGTCCTCGCCAGCAGATACCACTCCTTCTCTCCTTCCTACTGTCTACCTTTTTCATATACCTCACTCGTAGGCCCTTCTGCTTGGGCCTTTGCTACCTCCCTCTTTGCCCTTTGCTGCACCTCCTTGTACTCCTGCCGCGCTCTTAGTCCTGTCCCTTTCCCTGTCCCATTTCTTCTTTGCTGACCCCCTCTTTCTCTGAATAACCTCCTGCACTTCCTCGTTCCACCCCATGTTTCCTTTCATCCTTTGCCTGTCCAGAAGACACACCCAATACCTTTCTACCCTGTCTGTCTAATTACTCTGGCTGCTACTACGCATCATCTGGGAGCTCTTTCCTATCACCTTTTCTATCCCTTTCTCAGCTCCTCTCGAACTCCTTACAACATTGCTTTCTTTTCAACTTCCACCATTTTGGCCTCTCTCTGCTTTGTCCCTTCCTCTTCCTACCCACCAGAGCCATCCTGCACACCACCATCTGAATTGCTGCCTAGCTACACCTCCCTGCCACTACCTTACAATCATCCATCTCTTGTTAAGCAACTCTCTTCTGCATAAGTAGTCCACCTGTGTGCTCCTCCCCCCACGCTTATAAGTCACCCAGGCTCCTCCTTCTTTTGGAATATTTTACCACAAGCCATTTCCTACCTCTTTGAAAATACACCACCATCTGTACCTTCTAGGTTCCTATCCTTAACACCCAAACCTGCCCATCCTTCCTCATCTCCTTTATTACCTTCACCAACTGACCATTGAAATCTGCACTATCACCAGTCTCTCTCCCTGGGCATGCTCCTCAACCATTTCATCTAACTCCCCCCAGAATCTCTCAATCCACCAATTTGTGGTGCATGCCACTAACACATTCACATTACACCCTCAATGCCAGCTTCCCCCAGACATTTTATCTATCTGACACCCTTTTCACTTCACGACTTCTTTACATAGTCCTCCTTCAGAACCACATCAACTCCATTTCTCTTCCTATCCACACCATGGTAGAACAGGTTAAACCCTGCACCAATGCATCGAGCCTTGCTACCCTTCCACTTTGTCTCCTGCATACACAAAACATCGACCTTTCTCCTCTGCATCATATCAACCAGCTCTCTACCTTTCCCTGTCATCGTCCCTACATTTAGGGTTGCTACCCTGAGTGCTATATTCTGGCCCCTCCTGATTTCTCTCCGTCTCCTCACACGCTTCCCTCCTCTTCGTCTTCGGCAAACAGTAGTCCAATTTCCGCTGGTACCCTGTTTGCTACCAGTACCAGTGGCAGTCGTTGTTAACCCGCCTGCGACCGATCCGGTGTGGTGAAATTATTATGAACTCGCATACTTTATTTAGCAAATGTTTTACACTGGATGCCCTTCCTGACGCAAACCTCACCATTTATCCAGGCTTGGGACCGGCACTAGAAATACCCTACCTGAGCAATCTAGTGGCTGGTTTGTCATCTATATTAATACCAAATGTTAATATTAGATCTAAAGTGTGATTACAGCGGTGGGTTGGTCCCATCACATTCTGAGTGATACTCATGGATTCTAAGATGGACTCGAAACCAATTTTAAGTGGATTAAAGTGGACTCACAATTAAAGCCTTATTTGTTGACAGTAGTAAGCAGGAAAGAAAGCTATCAAATTCCTGAAGAAATTCTAAATAAGCTGGAAAGAGTATGGTTTTGACTTCCATAATGATGGATCAATCACATTAAGAATCAGTATTTCAAACAAATTTAGCCTTGTAATGACAGTTGGTTAAGCCTGACTATCTGCTGCCTGACCCCTGCTCTGGATAGTCAGCCCCTAAGCAATCCGGCCATAAGACTCTGGCAATGTTGAAGGAAATGAGAGCAGCACCCTCCCGAGTGGGATGGACACCGTCCCATCCTAAAAGGCCAGGCTTACCCTCAAAGGCTGTCCAATTGTATATAAAGCCCACGTTGTTTTCAGAGCACCACTTGGACAGCCAGCAGTTCAGCGACCATAACCTGCTGTAGGCTTGGTCACCTTGCCGCATTGGGATGGGGCCAGAGCACACTACTGCATGGGGCATCGCCTTCGCATCTCTAACCACCTCCACAAATTTAGCCTTAATAACCTCTGACTGGCGAAGGTATACATCATTGGCCATGTTTACACAATTAATTAAATAATGAATTAAAGGTACTTAGCTTCGAGGGGTGTTGTGGGGTGCCGATTGACCGCAGTAAAGTTGGCTCGCGGTTAGCGATTTGAAGCTTAGTGAAGCATTTCATACAAAATTATATCTGCGAAAGCTTTCACAAATCTGAAAATGCCTAAAAGTCATAAATGTTATATAAATAAATGCGTTTCATATACAATTATCTGCGAAAGCTTTCATGAATCTGAAAATGACTAAAAGTAATAAATATTATATAAATTAATGCGTTTTATACAAAATTACATGTGTAAATCTGATTATGCCTAAAAATAATAAATAACACCATAATAAATATTTATTTGACAAAATTATATATGTGAAAGTTTTCACAAATCAGATTATGCCTAAAAGTAATAAATAATATCATTACACAATTTATTAGACAAAGTTATATCAGTGAAAGCTTTCACAAATCAGAAAATGCCTACACATAATACACAGTATGTAGATAACTGCCTGTTAGACAGATAGTTTCCAAAACTGATGGAGGGTAACTTTAAAGTGTTTTGATTCTCTATATGATCAGTTTTTGAACTTATATTAAAGGCTTATTTATTTCGCCTGTTATCATTTCTTTTATACGAGCCACGTACAGACAGAATTAAGACTGAAAAGTTTCTCAAATCAGCCTGGTGACTTTACTGCAGCTGTCAGTAATCTAAGTGGTCACCTTTAGAAGTTTTAAGCTTTTGAAAATAAAACCCTAAAATGTAATGTCGAATGATTTCGCTTTAGATGATGACGTCATCTGAATTCACAAATCAGGACGAGCCAAATGTAGTATTAATCACGGTTTAACGTGACTTCATCACGGAATTCAAGACGAAAAAAGCTCCTAACCGGTTTTTTGACCATGTATCTAAATATCCTAAATTTGCAACAACGTAATATGTTGTTTAAGGGTTGTGTTTTTGTTTACATATCACTTCTTGACTTATAGCAAAGCAAAGCAGCAGTGTGACCCAAACTACCTGTTACTGTAATGTTTTTCTAAAGAATAACATTGTATTAAAACGAGCGGAGCGCTTACCGGTGTTACAACGTATTCTGTGACCACCGTATTTTGTGACCACAGAGGGCGCATTATCTCCGTTTAGGTTCTTGAGCGCGCGCGCTCGGTTCTTGTTCACGCGCACTCCGCGCGCGTTGTGCGCAGAGTACGTAGGTTACGCCGAAGCGCTTTAGTACTACCGCGACGGGCTTTGTTTTCTCGTTTTGAAACGTTCGGTAGGTCTAGGGTTGAGAAATGCGTTCATGTGCATCTTCTGCTGTCTGTTTACTACATAAAATAAACTCTACATGAATGTTTCGTTGAGATTTTTCTACATACTTAAAGGTCAAATAATAAAATGATGACAATCGTCTTTAATTTAAAGAGCAGCACCTTTCACACAGCAGCAGCTCAAAGTAAGGACATAAAATGGCGCCCATACAATAAATAAAAAAATAAAAGGCAAAACCAAATTAAGGGCTTTTCAGAAACATAATTTAAAGAACCCAACAAGGGGTAATAACCTTATTTATAAGGTACTTATAAGATATTATTATTATTTTTTTTTTTTATGAAATTAAAAATAAAGGCAATACTTGTTCATCAAATTAGATGGTTAAAAAAAAACATTTTTTAACCAGTTTTTAAACCGCAGGTAGCCAAGTATGATTGAAGTATGGTGTTATTTGATGCCTCTTCAGACCTTCGTGAAATATGAGCAGTCCTTCCTGTTACATGAGGAAGAACGGAAATGTCCATTTGTCCAAAAAGCTATCAGTTATGACAGCTACAAACAGAATGTGTTACACCATTGCATCTACACCAAAGTGGTGGTAGCCTAGCGGGTAAGGTACTGGACTATGGACCAAAAGGTCCAGGGTTCAAATCCCCCCTCTGCCAAGCTGCCACTGTTGGGTCCTTCAGCAAGGCCCTTAACCCACAATTGCTTAGCTTGTAAGACTTAATCAATTGTAAGTCGCTCTGGATAAGGGCGTCTGCTAATGCTGTAAGTCAAGTCAATGTCAAGTAGTTTTATTGTCAATTCTGCATATATACAAGACATACAGAGAATCGAAATTACGTTACTCTCTTACCCAAGTTACACAAAACAATAAACATTAAAGATAGTTAAACTAAACTAAGTGAACTAAACTAAGAATATAAATATATGACAGTTAAACACTCAAAGAATAGACACTGCAGACATGAACAAATGCAGACATGATGTGTAAACACAGTAGTGCAAAAAATATTTACTGATTAAAGTGAGCGAGCCGGATCTAATTACAGAGTCCTCATATGGGTCATGTTACAGTTGGTGCTGAAAAAAGGTGGGAGTGACAGTACTAGTGTAATCAGGACTAGTATGAACAGTAGTGCAAATAAAAGAGGTATTCAGCTTGAAGGCTGGTTAAAGTGATTTGGTGCATAATAGTTCTATATCAGTTATTGAAGGCTGGTTAATGTGATTTGGTGCATAATAGTCCTTTATCAGTTGTTTACAGTCTTTATCAGTTGTTGAAGGCTGGTTAAAATGATCGGTGCATAACAGCTCTTTATCGGTTCTGTGCAGTTCTTTATTAGTGTGTGCAGGAGAGCAGAAGGGGGAGGTGGGGCAGAGTAGGGAGAGAGTTCAGCTTCCTAACAGCCTGATGGATGGAGCTGTCCCTCAGTCTGCTGGTCCTAGCCCTGAGACTACGAAATCTTCTCCCGGATGGCAGTAAGCTGAAGAAGCTGTGTAGTGGGTGGCTGGGATCCCCAGCCAAGCAGAGGGCTTTTTGTGTGAGGCGAGAGTTGTATAAATCCTGAAGGCAGGGGAGAGAGGTGCCAATAATCTTCTCAGCTGTTCTCACGATACGCTGGAGGGTCATACGGCAGGATGCTGTGCAGGCTCCGTACCACGCAGTGAAACAGCTATTCAGAATACTCTCGATGGCCCCCTGTAGAAGGTGGTCATGATGGGGGAGGGGACTCTTGCTCTTCTTAGCTTGTGAAGAAAATAGAGCCGCTGGTGGGCCTTCTTGACCAATGATGCAGTGTTGGTGGTCCAGGAGAGGTCCTCTGTGACGTGTACACCCAGGAACTTGGTGCTACTCAACGGCAACCCAGAACGCTGTGAAGGCTTCCTTCTCCAATGCGACCTGTATTTCACCCACTCACCGCCAGAGTCCGACGTGGCTCGCATCGCCTTAGTAGTCTCCCTCCTCTCTGGTCGAGCCCTGGATTGGGCCACAGCCATCTGGACACAGCAAGGTGATGAAGCCAGGGATTACAGCCGCTTCTTGACTGCTTTCGACGCTGTCTTTCAACACCCTCACGAGGGACGGTCTACAGGCGACATGTTACTCACTCTACTGCTCTGCCGCCGACTATGCTTTACAATTCCGCACCCTGGCTGCTCAGAGTGGATGGAACACACCTGCCCTTCTCGCCGCGTTCCACCAGGGCCCGCGTACCGACCTCAGGAGAGAACTGGTCGGGCGTGACCTTAACCTGTCTCTGGAGGAGCTCATCACGCTCACCGTCCGTCTGGACCAGCTCCTCGTTCCCCGGTCCACCTCCGCTCCGCGGCCCACTCCTCCTCCTCTGCGTGACTCTTCACCTCTTCCCGAGCCCATGGAACTCGCTCGCGCCCACCTGTCCTCCGAGGAGCGTCGCCGCCGCTTTCGAACAAGGCCTGTGCTGCTATTGCGACTCGGACCGTCATCTACGCCCCGCCTGCGACCACTCGGGCCAGTCAGCACGCGTGCCAGGGACCCGGCACGCACACCCCGGTTGAGTCGAATCCCTCTTGATTCTTCTTTCACTCTGCCTGTGCTTTTGAGGCTCGCTCACGCTGATGTACCCCTCACAGCATTGATCGACTCCGGTGCCCAGGGAAACTTCATCGCGGAGCACCTCGTCAACAACTGGAAAATACCCTGCACTGCTCTCCCCAACGGTTGCCACATCACCGCGGCCGACAGATGGCCTCTCGGCTCGGGTCTCCTTACCCGTGTCACCGTTCCCCTCTGCCTGCTCACCAGCGCTATCCACCAGGAGACTCTCTCTCTACTGCCGGTCAAGTCCCTGACATATCCTATCATCCTGGGGCTTCCTTGGCTTCGTCGCCACGACTCTCTCATCTCCTGGTCCGCTCACGAGCTCATCCGATGGTCATCACGTTGTCAAGATCACTGCCTGCTCCGACCAGCCTTGCAGGTCAACTCACTCCCGCTCTCCGAGCCTCCGCCTCTTCCTCATAACGTGCCCGACCATTACAGAGACCTAGCGCCGGTCTTCGGAACGGCCTCGCCACCTCCTCTTCCTCCACACCGCTCCTACAACTGTGCCATCAATTTCCTCCCGAGCTCTTCTCTACCCAAAGCGCGCCTGTATCCTCTGTCGTCGGCTGAAATAAAGTCCATGTCGGCTTACATCACCGAGTACCTGGAACTCGGCTTCATCCGTCCATCCACCTCGTCCCGTGTTGGAAGGCTTCTTCTTTGTGCCCAAACGCGACAGAGGCCTCAGGCCATGCATTGATTACCGGGAACTGAACCGCATCACCCGTAGGTACGCCTACCCACTCCCGCTGGTACCGTCAGCCCTCGAGCAACTCCGCACGACACACTGGTACACCAAGCTTGACCTCAGGGCAATGAGTGGAAAACCGCCTTCAGCACCAGTTCAGGACACTACGAGTACCTGGTGATGCCCTTCGGCCTGACCAACGCGCCTTCCGTTTTCCAGGCGTTCATCAATGACGTGCTCCGAGACATGCTCGGCCGATTTGTCACCGTGTACCTTAATGACATCCTTGTGTACTCACCGGATTTCGACACTCATGTCACCCAGGTACGCCAGGTACTCGAGAGGCTCCAATTCCATCATCTGCATGTGAAGGCGGAAAAATGCGAGTTCCACACCCAGTTCGTCCGTTACCTCGGTTATGTGATCTCTCCCTTCGGCACCATCTCTGCACCATCGGCGCGATCCATTGGGACTTCGAACGCTTGAGGACAGGCTCTCCCAGACGCGCGTTCCACCGTCCTGCCCGCCGGACAGGAGATTCGTACCCCCTGACTTTCACGACCGCCTCCTTGCCTGGGCTCACCTCTCCCTCTGCTCTGGCCATCCCGGGGAGACTCGCACCCATCAACTTCTCGCAGCACGCTATTGGTGGGAGAACATGCGCAAAGACATGCACCGCTTCATCGCATCCTGCAGCGTCTGCGCACAGGCCAAGATTCCCCGCACTCTCCCGTCTGGGCTGCTCCATCCCTTGCCTGTGCCGCAACGACCCTGGTCACACATCGCTCTGGATTTTATCACGGATCTCCCTTCCTCCCACGGGTTCACCGCCATCCTTTCCATCGTTGACCGCTTCTCCCGTGCCGTCCGCTTCATTCCTCTGCCCAGGATCCCTTCTGTGCTTCAGACAGCCGAGTGTCTTTTCGAGCACGTTTTTCGCTATTTCGGCATCCCCGAGGACGTACTCACCGACCGGGGACCCCAATTCACCTCTGCGGTGTGGCGCGCGTTCCTGGACAAGCTGGGTTCCTCCGTCAGCCTCTCCTCGGGCTACCATCCCCAGACCAACGGCCAATGTGAACGCTCGAACCAGGAACTCAAGAAGTTCTTGGTGTGCTACTGCCTCCATAACCCTCTCGACTGGCCGCAATTCCTCCCCTGGGCCGAGATAGCCCAAAACTCCCTCCGGCACTCCTCCACCGGTCTCACGCCGTTCCAGTGCGTCCTGGGCTTTCAACCCCCCTTTGTGCCCTGGGACTCCACGCCATCGGACGCCCCGGCCGTCGACGACTGGTTTCGCTGCAGCGAGGATGTCTGGTGCCAAGTCCACCTCCAGATTGACAAAGCCATCCGCCGATACAAAAGGCACGCCGACCGACACCGATGCTCCGCTCCCACCTTCCAACCTGGAGACCGTGTCTGGCTGTCCACCCGAGGTCCGCGCAACTTACAGGGAAGTAACCCTTTTTCTCCCCGTTATCTGGGTCCATTTATAGTATTGCGACGGATCAACGAAGTCACTTACCGCTTGCAGTTGCCATCACACTTACGCATCTCTCCTACCTTCCATGTCTCGCTCCTGAAACCCTGGGTTCCCTGGAGGCTCCCACCTACATGGTCCATCGCCTCCTGGACTCCCGCCGGCGAGGCACGCGCCTCCAGTACCTAGTGGAATGGGACGGCTACGGGCCGGAAGAGAACAGCTGGGTGGACGCCAAAGACATCTTGGATCCTCTCCTCGTCCAGGAGTTCCACTCCGCCCGGCCCGATCGGCAGGCTCCCAGGCTGCGCTCCCGCCTGCATGAGTCCTTCGAGGGGGGCACTGTCACGCCCGCTTCCAGCGCCGCTCCGCCCGCTCGCACTCTGCCTCGCTCATCCTCTCCCTCGTATTGATTGCCTACACCTGTTCTCGCCTCTCTCTCCCCTATTTAGTCTCCGTCTCTCTCCCTAGTCACTCGCTACACAACGAGGTTACCACACCTAGTTACCTAGCTCTGCCTTACCTTCTGAAAACCTGTGCCTCAATAAAGCCTCCTGTCGCTACTCCACTGCCTGCATTTGTCTCCTATCTCTCGTCGGCGTTACAACATCTTTTCTGCTTTAATTACTAGAATGTATAACCTTGTTTTGGGGGTCATCAAATCCAATGCATCTCAACTAAAAGTTGTGAGACATTAATTTAAAATTTACTTCTAAATTCACTTGCCGTTAATCAAAGTTTCCAGCCCAAAAGATGATGAACAAAATGGAATATTAAACAAGAATATACAGTGGGGAAAAATCAGCCACTGATTGTGCACATTTTCCTACTTCGAAAGATGAGAGAGGTCTGTAATTTTCATCATAGGTACACTTCAACTATGAGAGACAAAATGATGGTGGGGGAATCAGGAAATCACATTGTAGGGTTTTTAAAGAATTTAATTGTAAATCATGGTGGAAAATAAGTATTTGGTCACCCACAAACAAGGAAGATTTCTGGCTCTCACAGACCTGTAACTTCTTCTTTAAGAAGCTCTTCTGTCCTCCACTCGTTACCTGTATTAATGGCACCTGTTTGACCTCGTTATCTGTATAAAAGACACCTGTCTACAGCCTCAAACAGTCAGACTCCAAACTCAACCATGACCAAGACCAAAGAGCTGTCATAGGACACCAGGACAAAAATTGTAGATCTGCACCAGGCTGGGAAGAGTGAATCTACAATAGGCAAGCAGGTTGGTGTGATAAACTAAACTGTGGGAGCAATTGTAAGAAAATGGAAGACATACAAGACCATTGATAATCTACCTCGATCTGGGGACCCCATGCAAGATCTAATCCCGTGGGGTCAAAAAGACCATGAGAACAGTGAGCAAAAATCCCAGAACTACATGGAGGGACCTGATGAATTGACCCGCAGAGAGCTGGGACTGGGGACCATCAGTAAACACATTGGAAGAATATATGTGGTCAGATGAAACCCAAAATAGAACTTTTTGGTAAAAACTCAACTGGAGGAAATAAGCAATGCTGGTTGCATCCCAAGAGCACCATACCTACTGTGAAAGCATGGGGGGGTGGAAAACATCATGCTCTTGGGGCTGTTTTTTCTGCATAGGGGGACAGGACGGACTGATCCATGTTAAGGGAATAATGAACGGGGCCATGTATCGTGAGATTCTAAGCCAAAAACATCCTTCCAAATCAGTGAGCCGCATTGAAGATGGAACGTGGCTGGGTCTTCCAGCATGACAATGATCCCAAACACACCGCTCGGGCAACGAAGGAGTGGCTTTGTAAAAAAGCGTTTCAAGGTCCTGGAGTGGCCTAGCCAGTCTCCAGACCTCAAACCCATAGAAAATTTGTGAAGTTGTGTTGCCCAGCGGGACAGCCCCAAAACATCACTGCTCTAGAGGAGATTCTGCATGGAGGAATGGGCCAAAAATACCAGCTACAGTGTGTGCCAACCTGATGAAGACTTACAGGAAACGTTTGACCTCAGTCATTGCCAACAAAGGTTATGTTACAAAGTATTGAGTTGAACTTTTATTATTGACCAAATACTTATTTTCCACCATAATTTACAATTAAATTGTTTAAAAATCCTACAGTGTGATTTCCTGGATTTTTTTCCTCATTTTGTCTCTCATAGTTGAAATGTACCTATGATGAAAATTACAGACCTCAAATTTCTAAGCAGGAGAACTTGCACAATCAGTGGCTGACTAAAACCTTTTTTTGCCCCACTGTGTGTATATGTATGTCTGTGTATATATATATATATATATATATATATATATATATATATATACACATATAATATTTGTGATAATGACATATTACATGTTTTGTCTGGTCGGCTTAACTTCATTTATTAATAAAAATTCATTCTTGCATCTCAGACGTTGCAACACATTCAATTTAAAACTAGTAATAAATAATTAAAAAAACCTAAATAATGATGTGATTTCAAACAGGTGATGTCAACAGGTGATTATAATCATGATTTGGTACAAATCAGTATCCACGAAAGTCTTTGAGGTGTAAAGATGGAAAGAGGTCTCCAGTTTGTCAACAAATGTGTAAAAAAAGTACTGAAATGTTTCAAAACAATGTTCATCAAAGAAAGGTTGGAAGGGATTTACATATTTCTCACTCTACAGTGCATAATATCATTAAAAAAAAATCAAGGAATCTGGACGAATTTCAGTGTGTGAAAGCCAACGGTACAACCTTAAGCTGAACATCTGTGATCTCTGATCCCTCAGACGGCACTGCACCAAGAACCGCCATTCATCAATATCTGATAGAACCACATGGGCAAGGGATTACTTTGGCAAACATTTGTCAAGCACTACAATACGGGGTTACATTCACAAATGCCACTTTACTGTGCAAAAACAATCCTCATGTTCATCATGTCCAGAAGTGGCTTCAACTTCTCTGGGCTCAGAGGCATCTGGGATGGACCATCACACATTGGACACGTGTATTGTGCTCAGATGAATCAGGTATTCCAGGTCTTTTTGTTTTTTTTTGTTTTTTTTTAATTGAGCACCGTGTGTCATGGTATGACAAAACATGAAATATCTCAGGTTCATACTGTCTTCAATAAAATGAAAGTCAAAGCAAATGTACGAAAACTATGTGTGTTGTTTTTATGCATTTTCCATACTGTCCCAACTTTTTCTGATTTGGGGTTGTAATACAACACATAAAAACTGCTACAATATACAGTCTACTGGACTACAGTGAGTAATGATGTTAAATACAGTATTATTCCTCCAGGTGTCTCCATTGCCACAAAGCATAACCCAAATTTGGAAAAGGAATAATATATTTGTATGTCAGATTTATTATTAGCAATCAAACCTGACCATGGTTATTAATGTTGTCTAATCAACACTTGTAAATTATCCAATAGAGTTGAAGTCTGCCTTTCACAACCCTTCACAACTAATTCATTTATGTCCTCCTGTTCATGTTCTAACAGACTGTTTAGTGATCCAGTAGTGTTTAGCTCTTTCTAATCAGTCAGGACAGTGATAGAATGGGTACATAGCATACTGTGTTGATTATTTTACTCAGACTTTTTAGTATCAGATTTTGCTAATAATATCCTCTGATTGTCCTCTAGACATGATAAAGTAGTTTGTTGACTGGTCATTCTAGAGTCTACTGTGTATCTCCTCTAGATAGAAATTCTTTAACAGTAAGTACACATACATTTTGTTTATGTATTATTATTACAATTAACTGTGTACTATATATTGTTAACAGGTATGATTATGTTAATTCTAATATATAAGACATTTGAAGCCTTTTGCTTTATTTACATTTGTTAAGATATTTGTGTGTTCCATCTGCTGTACAGGACAGTACAGGGTGAACACATTTTTGAAATCTTTTTTTTCCTGCAAAAAACTGACCTCAGATCACCAATTCACAGTGCATCAAGTCAGCCTGAGATTTTAGACGAGCCTATCCTTCCGCCAAATTTTACAGTTTTCCATTTGTTGTTCCATGGTTACTCTTCCAAACCCGAGGAACCTTAATGGTAATTCTCATTTATTCTCATTTAGTTTCACGTTCAAATCAAATTTATCACAAATTATTCTCTTAATTATCTCTCTTAAAATTAGACAAAAAAACAACAAATAAATAAATCACAAGCCCAGCCTGAAGTTTGAACCCAGGATTGCAGTAACTGTCTTCTTACCTCTGAGCCTCATGACCTGTCTTAGTTACTAGCTCTAAGCTGGAAGACCTCTTCTCACTTCTCACGCTGAGTGATGGTTGATGACATAACAACAATAAATGTACATGTCATTTGTACAACATCTGTACAACAAATGTAAATGTTGTGTGAAAAATGAACAATGGGTAAAGGGTTTCTATTCATATTCTGAATAAATATTTTTTTTTATTTTAAGCCTGCTTATTCCTGGTCAGGTTTGCAGGGGTTCTGATGCCTAAACTCAGAGAACACGGGGCACAGGTCAGGACATCAGTCTATCACAGGAGAACTCCAGCTGTGACATTTTTCTTACGTACAGCTCGTCAGAGCAGGGACCAAGGTTTGAGTACAAGTGGTGCCTTTCAGCCTGGCCAGGTGTCACATGCAGGCATAATTGGCTGTGTTTAAGGTTTGTGAGGCTGATCACTCCCCAGCACAGCAATAACATCTGATCCAGGACATGCTTATGTCTGCACCTTGTGTTTTCTACATGAAACTCTAATGATCTAACATACCAGCATCCAAACCACAACATATGTTGGTTTTTGCTGTATTGTAGCAGTGCTGCCAGTGAGGTCTGTGTATATTACCACCATTCTGGTTATTATAAAGTTTTAAGTGCAACAAGAGGCAATGTGTTTCATCCAGGCCTATGAAGGCCTAATGGTGGACAATGGACCAGAAGGTCAGGGTTCAAATGTCACCTCTGCTCAGTCATCCCTTTTGGGTCCTGGAGAAAGGCCCTTAATCTTAATTGCTTAAATTGTCTGTCTAAGTTGTAAGTTACTCTGGATAAGGGCATTTGCTAAATGTAAATGAAGGGCATGCTTATGTTTGGAACCCCTGCAACCCAACCAGTGTAAAAAAAGAGGGGGACAGGGGGTGCACTGTTTTTACATGTTAGGTGCCTCATTAGTAAAACTCTGCATGGATTCTGGAGTGAAAGTGCGAATGCACAAAACCAGGAAATGGCATGCGCACAAAAAAATTGACAGTAATAAGGCCTTGCGTACGCACACCTAAATTTCCTCTTTATAAAGCATAATGTTCGTCAAAATGTGCGCAGGTGAATGAGTTTCATGTTCCACCTCCTTACCGCCCACACATATGCATATATGTTGCATGTAAATTACCTCATGAATACTTAGAGTGTGTACTATTCATTGCTAATCGAGATAGTGGTGAAAGTGAAGGAAAGAAAAGCAATATATTATATATATATATATATATATATATATATAATATATATATATATATATATATAATATATATATATACTGGTCCTTCTCAAAAAATTAGCATATTGTGATTAAAGTTAATTCTCTCCGTAATGTAATGATAAAAATTTAACTTTCATATTATTTTAGATTCATCTCACAAAATTAGCAATATTTCATCCGACCAATAAAAGAAAAGTGTTTTTAATACAAAAAAAGTCAACACTCAGATTATTATGTTCATTTATGCACTCAATACTTGGTCGGGAATCTTTTTTTCAGAAATGACTGCTTCGATGCGGCGTGGCATGGAGGCAATCAGCCTGTGGCAACTGCTGAGGGTTTTATGGAGGCCCAGGATGCTTTGATAGCGGCCTTAAGCTCATCCAGAGTGTTGGGGGTCTTGCGTCTCTCAAACTTTCTCTTCACAATATCCCCCACAGATTCTCTATCGGGTTCAGGTCAGGAGAGTTGGCAGACCAATTGAGCACAGTAATACCATGGTCAGTAAACCATTTACCAGTGGTTTTTGGGCACTGTGAGCAGGTGCCAGGTCGTGCTGAAAAATGAACTCTTATCTCCATAAAGCTCTTCAGCAGATGGAAGCATGAAGTGCTCCAAAATCTCCTGATAGCTAGATGCATTGACCCTGCCCTTGATAAAAACACAGTGGACCAACACCAGCAGCTGACATGGCATCCCAGACCATCACTGACTGTGGGTACTTGACACTGAACTTCAGACATTTTGGGCATTTCCTTCTCCCCAGTCTTCCTCCAGACTCTGGCACCTTGATTTCCGAATGACATGCAAAATTTGCTTTCATCCGAAAAAAAAGTACTTTGGACCACTGGGCAACAGTCCAGTGCTGCTTCTCTGTAGCCCAGGTCAGGTGCTTCTGCCGCCGTTTCTCTGGTCCAAAAGTGGCTTGACCTGGGGAATGCGGCACCTGTAGCCCATTTCCTGCACACGCCTGTGCCAGTGGCTCTGGAATCGACCCTTCTCCACAATCCTCCTCAGGGTCCGGTGACCTCTTCTCGTTTGCAGCGTTTTCTGCCACACTTTTTCCTTCCCACAGACTTCCCACTGAGGTGCCTTGATACAGCACTCTGGGAAACAGCCTATTCGTTCAGAAATTTCTTTCTGTGTCTTACCCTCTTGCTTGAGGGTGTCAATGATGGCCTTCTGGACAGCAGTCAGGTCGGCAGTCTTTACCCATGATTGCGGTTTTGAGTAATGAACCAGGCTGGGAGTTTTCAAAAGCCTCAGGAATCTTTTGCAGGTGTTTAGAGTTAATTCGTTGATTCAGATGATTAGGTTAATAGCTCGTTTAGAGAACCTTTTCATGATATGCTAATTTTGTGAGATTTTTGAGGTTTTCATGAGCTGTATGCCAAAATCATCAGTATTAAAACAATAAAAGACTTCAAATATTTTAGTTGGTGTGCAATGAATCTAAAATATATGAAAGTTTAATTTTTATCATTACATTACGGAAAAGAATTACCTTTATCACAATATGCTAATTTTTTTAGAAGGACCAGTATATATATATATATATATATATATATATATATATATATATATATATAATTTTAGACACTTGAAATAGAGTGCAAAACTCAGACTGTAGAGAAAGTGCAATGACAGATTTAAATGTTTTATATTCCCACATGACGTTGTGTTTTCATATGCTGGGTTACAAATGAAAATGAATCAAATTAAGGCAATTGAAATGTTGACAAATGGGCTAAAAGGGATAATGTCTGAAATTTCAACAACATTAAAATAACTTGTAAAAAAAAATGTACCTTTGTGTTGGAGTACGGTTATTCAGAATTGACACATGTCCTTACTCAATCATAAGTAGTTGTTTGGAGCAATTAATGTCAATATATGAACACAGGCTAATGAACTGGTATACTCTAAGAAATCAATAAATAAATCAAACAAAAAAATGTGTGAATGATTTTTTGACTTAGTGGCCATAATGGAGCTTGATTAGGTATGAACTGATACTCTTGAGGATGCTTTAGCTGCAATTCTTATTTTTATCACCAATTGTTGACGAATCCCCCTCTCTTCCAATTATTCTGATGGCTGTACGCATGGATCAAAGCTGGTGTAAATGTATGTTGTTTTATGAAGAAACAGATTTACTCAAAAACAGATGTTGCGTACGCACATTTCAGACCCATTTTTTGGTGTACGCACTGTTTATAAATGAGGCCCCAGGTCTCTAGATGGAGATAGTGTCTGCAGTCTCCTGTAAAATGGCAAATAAGTAGAGTGCAAGCAGCAGACAACAAAAATGTTGTGTTTCTCTGTGGTAATGCAATAGGTAGTCCTCTATGAAGATTTGTGCAATAGACAAATAGTAAGTACACATGCTTTCTTCTCCTTTTTCTTTCAGCTCATATTAGGGGTTGACACAGTGACTCATCCATCTTCATCTCACCCCTTTCTCTGGATCGTCTTCTGTCATTCCAACTGCACGCCTTTCTCTTCACCTCCTTTCTGCTCTTCCTCCACACCACTCAACTGTAGCTTTTGCAAAAGTGTGGTTCTCAGCATGTTTACTCTTTATCCCCCCGTAGGGAGCTCGCTGCTTTTCCGTGCTATGAGTCCTATCTGGATTCGTCAAGAGCTGTGGTTTGCATCATCCTCAGCATCCTTCTCCTGATTTTCACCGCATTATTCCTCTGCACATGACCAAACCATCTCAATCTTGCCTCTTTCACTTTGTCTCCAAACCGACCTACCAGCCCAGTCCCTCTAATTCAGTCTTATCTCATCAGGTCTATTCTTGTCACTCCCAACAAATCTTCAACTCTGCCTTCTTCAGCTCCACCTCTTGTCTTAAGGCGTATTCACATCACTAGGCAATCTTTACCACCCCCAGAGCATGGTTCGTTTGACGTGTGTGATCACTCTAAATCATGCTGTGATTGCTCCAAATCACTGGACTTGAGCGTGGCACGCATATAATGCGATCGCAAATCATGCCAGAGTGTGGAAAACAACGTCATATGCCTTCGTAAAAATCTTCTTATACGTGCAGCACAAGAAGCCGAAAATCAGTGCGTTGCATAATCGATGCATTTAGTATAAGGTTTATGAGAGGGTTGTGTGTCCCAATGTCCCTGTATGCCCAAAACAAAGCCAAAAAAAGGCCCCAAAAATATGTGATTACCTGATAACATATGTACAACCATGAAGTCTGCTGTGCTGTGTGAGTGCGATTCATGGTGATGAAAGTGTACCCGAATGCATTTTGGGGAAGCCAGTGTGAGTGAAAGCCAAAAATTTTGGGTACAACCCAGTACTAGCAAGCTGTACCTAATAAAGTTTGTATGTGAACGCCTTGCCTCCCATGTGTGATCACTCAGGTTCGGTGGTTGCTGGGGAGGCAGGTTACTGATGTTTTCATTTTATTATGTTTAAACAATGATTATGGATTTATTATTTTGGTCATTTAATGTAATTTTGATGTAAAACATCTACTCTGGCCAATGAGGTTGGGTGCCTTTTTGAGTCTTGGTCCTGTCAAGGGTTTTTGCTCATCACATTTACAGATGTTTTTCCTTGCCACTGTCAATCCCAGCTTGCTCAGTTGGGACTGTGGGCCTAAATATTTGTAAAGTTGCTTTGAGATAACGCTCTATTGAAAAAAGTGCTATGTAAATAATTTGAGTATGACAATCATACAACAGTACAATAACAATAAATTACAATATTTTTGCCAGCAATTATCTGTAAGTTATTAAATACTAAGTTAAGGAAATCACTCTAACCAATAATTACTATTGAAATCACTAGCAGCTAGCTGGACAGGCTTTCAGTATATTGTTCATTGTTGTGTTCAGTGTGATTAGCTGACTTCCTCATTAGACTAATTGTGAGTGTGTGGTGTGAACTCTCTGAAGAATAATTAGTTTAATAACCTTTAACAGCTCTCTGGGGAATAAATGAAGGTGAAAACACAGTTTTCTTTTCCTGAGATAGAATTTCTATCTCTATCTGTCTCACACCTCCCTAATGCTTCTGCCATCTATGATTTTACACCTTTACAACACCTGTGCTGTCACGTGTCTCACACTTCCATCTAACACTTTTGCCATCACCTGTCATACACCTCCCTGCTGCCAGATACGCCCCTCTGACCCTGATGGTTATTAAGCAAGTTAATAGCATGATGGATTCTTACTAATGATCCATGGGCAGCACGTTGCCACACTCTGAAAGTAAAACATTTTTTTTAACACTTTAATGTTCAGCATAATGCAATCTACTGCCAAAAGTAATTACATACACTTTACTTTTTTTTTTTTAATCAGACACTAGAGGTTTTTCCATGTCACTGGGACAGTGAATTCTATTTTGGTATATATCAAAGCTATATAATATTTTTGAAGTTTTGCATAATTATTTTTAAATTGCAGTATGTAATGGTGTAAAGTATACAGAAGAACTACTCTGAAAATGGTGGATCTGCAGTTTGTTTGACTAAAATGCAGTAACAGTGTTGATGATAACTCTTGTTTGGGTTGATATACTGCATCACTGAATATTGGCATGTCTAATTATGAGTGTGTAAGGAATTCTGTTTTTGTTATGGGTTCAATCTCTACAGAAAGTTTGTGAATGATTGTAGGACTACAAAAATAGCTGCGAGACAGTAGAGAACATCCTTACTGAAGGGCATACAGTGGTGCTTGAAAGTTTGTGAACCCTTTAGAATTTTCTATATTTTTGCATAAATATGACCTAAAACATCATCAGATTTTCACACAAGTCCTAAAAGTAGATAAAGAGAACCCAGTTAAACAAATGAGCCAAAAATATTATACTTGGTCATTTATTTCTTGAGGAAAATGATCCAATATTACATATTAGTGAGTGGCAAAAGTATGTGAACCTTTGCTTTCAGTATCTGGTGTGACCCCCCTGTGCAGCAATAACTGCAGCTAAACACCACTGTATTCTACTTCAAGTTATGATAAAGAAGTCACAAAACAGAGCGATTTGGTAGCTTTTGTTAAAAAAACAAACCAGAGTATTTTGTATATTTTAGTTCCTCATGTATGAAAATGTTTTTGTTCTGCTTTTCTATGGTTAGCTAAAGATGATAATGTCATTAGAATGATTTTTGAAGTTCATGTTGTACAAACCATTACATACCCAAGGTACATTTTGTGTCAAGGATATATAACTTTGTGTCAAGGAAATACTTTTACTTTTTTTAAGTTAAGTACATTCATTAGCATATACTTTTATACTTCTAATTGAGTAAAATATATAAGCCATATTCAACATTTACTTGAGTATTTATTTATCTGATTAGTAGTACTTTTACTTTTTTTGTCTGATGTTGATGCAATGTTAAATAAAATCAATTAATCAATAAATAAAATACTAATGATCTGACCATAAAAAACATAACTACCTGATTCATCAATTCATATTGTTTCATTAAGAGTTAGTTGTAATTATTCATTTCTGTAATCCAAATCGAATGAATGAATGAATTTCTGTAATTCATTTTTTAGAAGTTTTTCCTCGTGCACTGAAAGTTTGACAAAGGAAAAATGTGGCAATCTTGTAGGTGTGAACTTAAGTTGATATCTACACACCTGTTTGGTAATAGACCAATTTGGGAAGGAACGGCAACGGTGTGGTGCAGGGAGTGTCTGCTGCATGAAGGACAGAGGGAGCAGGTAACGGGTTCCTACCTTGTTGATGTCTCTGCATAATAACCATAGAGAATAGTGCACAATTTGAGACACAGTCCATACATGTATACATGCTATGAAGCTTGATGTGATACACAATCTGATACATGCGTGACTGTGAGAATAAACACTACATTGTTTTCCATGAATAAAGGAATTTCCCACTTTAGAAGAGATGTTACCACACAGCTAACAGGTTAATTAGAAAAGCAGCAGCTGTTCAATGTGCCGAAAATATCAGATTAATGTTTCAGCTTCCTGACTGATCTCTCTCGGGTAGTATTAACCCCTGAACTACCCCCGATGCACAATTTTTCACCCCTAGGGGGATTAAAACAAACTCTTTGATCTCTCACATGTTGGCACAAATCCATGCATGCCCCAGTACGCTCTCTGCTAAGCTAATTAGCGCTGATTAAAGGTATCCAGCTGCTGTTTGTGTGCGCGTGTATGAGTGGGATGGCTGATGGTAGTTATTGTAGTATTGTTCTTGCAGTAGTGTGTGTGTGTGTGTGTGTGTGTGTGTGTGTGTGTGTTTGCAGAGTCTACTCCTGAACTGCTCTCTTTGATCCAGAGCCAGAGATTAAAGACGATCAAACTGGTATTGTTCACTAAACTCACAATACACACACTCAAACAACTGAAAAAATGAACTCCTTCTTTTACTCTTTTGGAAACTGTTATTTATCATAGACACAAATAGAAATACAAATTCACATAAAAACACACTAGAGCCACAGCAAGAGAGTGACATGGCTGATATAGCCATAGAGTTATTTCTGGATACTATTTATCATTTTAAACTCTATCTTGGACTTTCTGCTCTTTGAGAAAGTACAGTGAGTGACCTTCAGACCTTCCACTTGGCAGAAGATCTTAAGGGAAAAGTTCATTTGACCATGAGAGCAGTTCAGGTGCAGCCATGAACAATAGCGTAAGAAATAACCTCGCTAGCAGATCAGGACAGGAGGAACACATACATTAACCCTTCTGCTCAGTTCAGGTCAAATCTTTATGAAAAGTGCAAAAACGCTAAAATGATTTAAGACCTTTTTTTACATTTTGTGCTTGGCTCAGGTAAACCGTAAACTGCAGAAATAATATCTAGGGTTAAAATGGCAACTGCACAGTGGAGAAGGTGTTTGCGTTTCAATGGAGTGGTGGCGACACACGTGGTTGTTCTTTCTATATTTTGCTGCGGGAATTGGAAATGTGTGTGCAAGATGGGTATATTCGGAAGGGCCGAGGCAACATCTCACATTAATTACAGATAGTAGTTCAGTTAGGGCCTTGCTGTGAATGTTTGTAGAATTGTGGGGTTTATGCGTTTTGTTCTTTTTTACTGTTCTAGTTGGGTTCCCTGAGAGGTGCGTGTACAGACTGCATTGCCCAATGGCAAGACATTGTGAGGATGTAAAGACGTGCCAGGAAAAAGCAAGCTCGTAGACACACACCCCCCCACACACACACCAGTGCACATAGAGTCACCTGGGTGGCTTTGGATTTGCAATTTCTTTATTAACACAGTGCACTATCCCCAATCTAGACACAGGCTCTTTATCAGTCTCTCCTACAGATCTCACTCTGTGGCAAGGAGGCTAGCGTCTTCTCCTTCCATTGGCTGGCGAAGAGCCTGAGCCTGATGCTGCAGGATAGCTGAGTGTTTACGAACTGGCATTCAAAACCAGCAACTCTGCCTTCCTTCCTCAAAGTACACACACATGACTGTTTAAAAATACCAGGATTTAAACATAATAATAGTAATAATTTTGGACAAATTCTAACGTCCAGGAGAAACACACCATACTGTTAAAATATGAAATCACAAGGATGATGTGAGCAAGAATCTTTTTGGGGGGACATTTTACTTCCCCCAAACCTTGAGTGGAGACATACTACACCAATGGCACTGAATATTAAACCATGGCACGAATATTTAAAGTGTGGTGGTCAAGGTTTTTTAGAACCTGAAGATGAACAATGTTTTTGATTAAATAAACATTACTTATAAAATTTGTACATGGAAGTAAAAATAGAAAACCCTTTGTCAACAAGTCTGAGCTACGTTCTGCGTTCCAAATACCTTTGTGAGTTTCCACAGGTTTCCAGGAAAAAAAAAACAAAAAAAAAAAAAAAAAATAAAAAGAGGTGTTCGATCTGGTTACTCCAAGCGCCTCAAGTTTCTCCCACTTCTAAAGTCATGCCAGAGACTAGTAACTATAATTTGCCTTTATCAGAGTGACTAGGATGATGGTGCATTATGCCCTGCAATGGACTGTGTGAGTGGGGGGGCACCCTTTCTCTGACTTCAAACCAATCCCCAACCCCATAGCCCTGTACCTCTGGGAACCCTCAGCAAGGCAGTTACCTGCTCCCTCTGGCTCTCTGCTGTAGACCCTCCTGTACCGTCCTTCTGCATCCCTTCCCTGTCCCATAAGGTGGCTGGGCCCTTGTCAACCAACCCTGCCCCTATTCCTGCACCCGGCACTTTTCTTAGCCTCTCAGATGCCAGACCATCTTGGTCTATCCTGAGTGCCAGACCCTGGGGATGCAAACACCGATATGCCATCAGCTTACTAGAGAACATATTCAAACCAGGTGTAGCTCAGTGAAGCTGAAAAAGTTTCAATTTTTCTCAATGCTGAGCTTCCCTGGTTCAAACATGGTCTCTGGTAAGGTAAGGGCTGACATTAAGTCCCAGTTCTGATGCAAAGGATAGACCAAAAAGGCCTGATGTCTGAGAGATTAGAGAAGAGTCTTTTGCAAGAACAAAGGCTGGGCTGCCTGACAGATGTCCACGATATGATGGCACAGAGTAGGGACCCCAGAAGGTCTGGTGCAGGGAAAAGACTACAGCTTTGGTTCGGGCTGGCTTCATCAAAAGTACCACCCAATGTACTAATACTAGTTTAAAATTTAAGCTACGTTAGCATTAAGTTCACCCCACTTAGAGTACTGTGAAACAGTCGTAGGCCACCATTAGATTTGTTGATTTAGCAATGGCAATAACAGAGTACTGTACAAAAGTCGCTCTCTATTTTTCAATTTATATTCTGCTTATTCTTTATTTAAGTTTTAGAGTCCACTGCACTCTGCTGCCCCTACACACCTGATCTGTTCCCAGCACAGATCAGGTACTATTGGGATAGTGAATCATTCTCAGCACTGCAGTGACACTGATGTGTTGGTGGTGTTGTTGCACTGATATGAGTGAATCAGGCATAGCAAAGTGCTGCTAGAGTTTTAAAAAACTGTTCACTCACTGTCCACTTTATTAGAGACGTTATTGCTTATTATTACACCATATTGCTCCACCTTGTGTAAAATCAGAGACAGCAAGCTCATCTGTTGTTTGCACAATCTGTATTTAGTCTGTATTCTCTAATCCTTCATCAGTGTTTCACATGATGCTTGCCTACAAGGATGCTGGTGGCTGGACATTTTTGGCTGATGGACTATTTTCATTTTCACTGAGGTGGTTTACAACTCCACAGCAGCACTGCTATGTCTGATCCACTCGTATCAGTGCAACACACCACCGCCACCACAACCAACAGTGTCACTGCAGTGCTGAGAATGATCCACCATCCAAATAGTAAATGATCTGTGTGCGGTCATGTGGGGTCCTGACCATTAGAAGAACAAGTAAAGGGGACTAACAAAGTAATGTAGAGAAATCAATAGACTACAGTCTGGTAACTGTAGAACTACAAAGTGAAGTGACCACTAATACTTAAATAAAGAATAAGAAGACTTTGGCACAGTACTGTGTATAACATTGGTGATGATTGGTTATGGGTGTAAGGGAGACGAGCACATGTCTACCAAACAAAAGGGTTTTATTAAACCAAAGCAAGCAAACGGACTGAGGCAGAAACAAAGCAGGCTTACCGCAACACGAGAAGTCCATCGTGAACCACGGCACAGGTGAGCAATCCTCCACGACAACAACGGGCATAGACGAGTAATCCCTCCGCAAAACGCGGGCCAAGACAAGTACTCCCAGAGCTAAACATGAGCAGGCACAAACAACAAAAGGCGGAAGGCTGCCGCCAAACAAAAAACATGCAGGCGTTCAAACATAGAACACAAAGTTAGTGAAAGTTCGAAATAATTCCTCAAATTGTACCTGAGCTAGGACCCCTGCTTAAAAAGGCGTGCCAAACCAGCTGTAGGCTATCAGTCCTAGGGCCCTAGCTTCTTTCCTCTGGTGCTCTGAGCACCGCAAATGATGCGCTCTGGATTAAAACCCTTGCGGCGAAGAGGGGAGTAACAGGCGGAGGTCTGGAGTGATCCCCCCTCCCATGGAGTCCAAGACGAAGCCCTCCACACCAGGATGCACGACCGTGTCTGGGGGTTTTCTTTTTGGGGAGACTCCCAGGTACAGACAATAGGCAAAGTAAGAATCAGATACAGAGCCAGGCGGCGCTAACGATTCAAACACGAAACTAACGAACTCGGGTACGGAGTTAACATGCTTTGGCTACGGAACTAAAGGACGCGTCGGGCTCAAATATGGAGCCAGGTGGCACTAATGGTTCAAATACAGAACCAACGAACTCAGGTACGGAGCTAACATGCTCTGGTATGAAACTAAAGGGCGCTGCATGCTCAGATATGGAGCCAGGCGGCGCATCGGATCTCTTTACTGAGCTGACCTGTTCAGATACAGAGCTAGTCAGTGCTAACATTTACATTTACATTTACAGCATTTAGCAGACGCCCTTATCCCAGAGCGACTTACAATTGATACACTCTTACAATCCAAGCAGTTGTGGGGTCTTGCTCAAGTACCCAACAGTGGCAGCTTGGCAGAGCTGAACCCTGGATCTTTCTGATCCATAATCCAGTACCTTAACCACTAGGCTACCACAGCCAACTAATTGCTAACGGCTCAGGTACTGAGCTACGTGGTGCTAACGGCTTTTAGAGGCACGATATGCTCAGATATTGAGCTAACGTGCAAATACTGACTTCACAGGGCTCTAACGGCTCATCTGGTGGAGCTACGTGATGCAGCGTGCTCAGATACAGCACTAGCGTGCCCAGATACTGAGCTAACATGCTCAAATATGGGAGGTACGGGGCGCTAACGGCTCATCTACTGAGCTTTAGAGGCGCGATGTGCTCAGATCGGAGCTAACGTGCAAATACTGACTTACAGGGCCTCTAACGGCTCATCTATGGAGCTAAGTGATGCAGCGTGCTTCAGATACAGCACTAGCGTGCCCAGATACTGAGCTAACATGGCTCAAAATATGGAGGTACGGGGCGCTAACAGCTCATCTACGGAGCTAACAGGCGCGTCATGCTCCACATATCCGAGCTACTGGGTGCTAGCTTGTAGTTGGCCAACAGCTGGTGAACTGCGTGATCACTTCTATGATTAAAAACCTTAATCATAGAAGCGGTATCTCATTATCTCCTTTTGATTAAATCCTTTATTTCTTTTTTAAAAAACTTATTAATTAAATGAATTATCATCGTATTAGCCGCAGTTTGTATATTAGAGATATATTATATCTCCTCCCATTTCCCTTATTTCAAAAGATACACTGGCCGTTTCTCAATACCAAGTACGCGAACTTAGGCTCGCGTACTTTCCAAGTCTGTACTAGGAAGTTTGACTTGCGAGTTAATACTCCAGAGGACGGGAGAACGCAGTTCGGTTAGTCTACAATTGGAACAGCATTGTAAACTTGGCTCCGGAGGACAACACGGTTTACTTTTTACACATAGATAAAACATGCTGTATAAAGCCTGTCAGTGGTGGAAGAACTCAGATCTTTTACTTTCCATTAAACAGTTTAATCTACGTGTAACAACGGACCGATCTCATTTAAGCATAAAATGGAAACCTTCCCAAACATACGCCAGCACCAAACCAAGTCTGATTTTAGAAGGGAATTTTAATTATGAACTTCAATTTATATCAGACAACTCATATTTAGAAAATACAGGCTGAACAAATAAACAACATATAATGCATAATAAATACGTTAATAGCTTCCCGTCACATCTCCGAAATCGTTTTGAGCATTTTTTTTATGTAAGCTTTATCTTGATAAAACTGACCGCATAGTTTGAATTTTAAAACAACTACATTCTCGCCTAAAAAACTCTTATAACTTCATTTTGTGACACAATAACAGTATTACTTTAGAAATTACCACATCCAGTAGGGTAGTTTCTCTCATCCGGCATTACCGAGCTGGCAATGCATTGTGGGACTTTCGCTGTTCAAGTCCGCACAAGTCTGCATCGATGCATCCTCGGTAATATGGGCGGATCGAGAACACATCCGGGGATTTGGAGCTTACTTGGTTAGATGCGAACTTGGAAATGGAACAGTGCTTGGGCTGCCACTGATGACGTTTCACAAGTACACGAGAACACAAGTACAGAGAAGTACGCATATTGAGAAACGGCCACTATGTTATTGCTCTGCAACAAGCCACTTGAGTGGGAATTTTTTTTCCAGAGGAAGTAATTGCTTATGTTAATAACATATGTTTCGGTCAGTGTATCCTGATTTCTCAGGGTTATGTTTCACTATGTTTCTTGACGTTTCTATTCTGCAAAACTCTACTATAGAGCATCCATGGCTATGTGTTATTCTCAATAACATGCTGTGATGATCTCCGGTGACCCAGTCACAGTTCATTCATACAGTCATAGCACACAGCTTTGAGTGAGTTATTGCTGAAGTAATGTGCCACTGTTGTAAACAACAGGTTGCATGAAAGCAACAAAACTCTTTAATCTTTGTTTGATCTCCCTAACACACGTACAGAGCAAGTGAACTGCCTTGGTCTTATCACTGCTACAGGAAACGTTCAGTCATTATTACTGGACATGCTCACAAAAACACACTCACCGAGTTTAGGCATAATAATGGGCATAAACAAAGGGGCAAAGTGTGTTATTGTTATCAGGTGGTAGTTGTCTGTGGGTGTTTGTGTGTGTTTCAGAGATAATAACAGGAATTAAGTGCTTAGCAAAGCAAAGCTCTGAATTCACACATCCTGGTCCAGAATAAAACAGAGGAAACACATGCACGGGCATGCACGCAGGCACACACACACACATGCACGTACACGTGCCCAAAATGTCAGCCAAATCAGTACTTGTACTATTGTGACTGTGGTGCCTTAGTGGTTAGGTACAGGCCTGGGGGGTACTACAAGGTCATGACTCAAATCCCATCTCCACCAAAGTGCTGCTGTTGGGTCAGTTGTAATTTTGCCCTGAATAGGGATGCCTTGCTAAATGACTGAATGTATTCCATCCTAATGCTTGATCACCCTTGATGATAACAATGGTTAAGGGGAAATGTGTCTTATCTGTTTGAATCAAACTAAATCATCTTTAAACTTTGATCAGCTCAGTTTTACTGATTTATACAGTAAAACCTATTAATTATTTAGCAATTTCATATTTGTACTTATTATACTTCAGCATTAAAGAGCCATGATTATGACATATGCTTTTATATTTTCATGTTGTATCATGTTTTGATACACAGACACTAAAGGTACAAGTCTTGCGTTAAAAACTTTTTATGAATGAATGAACTACTTGTCATGCTCCAGGCAGCCCAAGCACTGCCCCAGCCGTCTCACGGACCTATCAGGAAGCCCCACCCCACCGCGATCGACTGATGATTGCGTTCAGCTGTGAGGCTTCCACAATAAACGCGTACGGCAGAGACGGCGGGCGCGGATTATTCTTTATGCCGGTCGCGTCCCTACGCTTCTCTTCGCGATGCCTGTCCGCGTCCCTATGTGCCTCTCCCGTCTGCCTCTTCCTGGCTTTCCTCCTGTCCCGTGCCTTCCATTCTCCTCCGCGTTCGTCCGTTACTCTCGTCTTAATCCAGGTATCACTCTGTTAATCTTACTTCCGCGTATGTTTTTTCTCCGCCCGTTTTCTGGCTTTGGCTTGTTTATGTTATACCCGTTTTGGTTTGTGACCCGTTTTCCGGATTCCGCCTAGTTTCTGTTTACACCCGTTTTCGGTCCTCGCCTGTTTTCCGTTCGCTGTGTTTCCCTTTTTGTTATAATATTTCCATTAATAAATCCTCCCTTTTAAGAACCTGCGTGCGTCTCGCCTTTTCGTTCCTAACACAGCGTTACAGAATATAATCCGCCAATATGGAGACGGCAGGTTCCTCCAGACTCCGCATCCTTCCTCGGCCGTTTCAACGAAGATCCAGCCCGTTTGCGGCCTTTCATTAACAATTGTGTTTCGATATTCGATTTATGTCCTTTCAGTTCCGATTATGCCAAGATTTTCTTTGTAGTACTGCATCTAACCGATGAAGCCCTAACTTGGGCCACCCATCTATGGCCAGTACTCAAGGCTGGAACTTGGGGCAGTTTTTTTTTTGAGAGGCTGGAGTTTTCTTTTGGCTCCTCACGGGGGTTTCACGGGCATCAAAGCCATAGGTTCTGATGTTCCTGAACACGTTCGCCACGTAAAGGAACCAAAAGCCCCTTTATGGTATAGCCTCATACGATGGGCTTCGGTATTTGATTATAGCTCCCTCTAACAGGGACAAGCCGGGGTTTGTCACTCGCACCTGACCGGTCTGCTTTGGCTGGTCATGTGCTGGATCCCCAGCTTGCCACCAGCCGGACCACTTTGGTCAAGCGTTTGGTGAACGTATGTAACGTCCGGCAATCTGGTTTCTAACAACTCTCTAGTTCCGTACCCGAACCTCTAGTCGTCGATAGTCGTGTTTCTAACCCCTCTAGTTCCATATCCGAACCTTTAGTTGTGGATAATCGTGTCTCTAACCACACTTTTCCCGTGTTCGAGCCTCTAGCAGTGGATATCCGTGACTCTGTCCACATTATTCTATAGTTGAGCCTCTAGCGTCTTCCTTGTGGTGTGTCAGAGTTCGCTAGCCATGTGCCAATTCCTGCACCACGGATTATGCAGAACGGACAGTCACGTCACTCCCATTCGCGCGCCAAACTCCGGCACCTCGGACATCCGTGCCCTCTACCCTTCTTTCCCTCCCCCGCGTCCTCGTACATCTGTCCAGTACTTGCTCCGAGGCTGTCTGTTTCCAGGGCCTGTGTCCAGCTCCAAGGGGCAACAGATCCGGTGGCAGTGCCAAGGGCAGCTGGTTCCAGTGCCAGCACCGAAGTGAAGGTTCCCGTTGGTCATGCCGAGGATAGCAGTTCCAGTGGTGGTATCCAGGGCGTCAGCCGTTCCAGTGGCTGTGTACAGGGCGTCAGCCGTTCCAGTGGCTGTGTCGAGGGCGTCAGCAGTTTCCAGTGGCTGTGCCGAGGGCGTTAGCAGTTCCAGTGGCTTGCCGAGAGCGTTAGCAGTTTTCCAGTGGCTGTGCCGAGGTCGTCAGCAAGTTCCAGTGGCTGTGCCAAGGGCAGTCAGCAGTTCCAGTGCTGGGCCGAGGGCGTCAGCAGTTCCAGTAGCTGTGCCGAGGGCGTCAGCAGTTTCCAGTGGCTGTGCCGAGGTTGTCAGCAGTTCCAGTGGCTGTGCCAAGGGCGTCAGCAGTTCCAGTGGCTGTGCCGAGGGCCGTCAGAAGTTCCAGTGGCTGTGCCGAGGGCGGTCAGCAGTTCCCAGTGGCTGTGCCGAGGGCGTCAGCAGTCCCAGAGGCCTTGCTTGAGGCCGTCCGTTTTCCAGAGGCCTTGCCGAGGCCCGTTCATCTTCCAGAGGCCTTGCCCAAGGCCGTCCGTCTTCCAGAGGCCTTGCCCGAGGCCGTTCGTCTTCCAGAGGCCGTGCGCTCGTCAGAGGCCTTTCCAGAGGCCGTGCCTCGTCAGATGCCTTTTCTAGAGGCCGTGCGCTTGTCAGAGGCCTTTCCAGGGACCGTCTCCTTCAGAGAGGCCCTTCTAGAGACCGTCTCCTTCAGAGAGACCCTTCCCAGGGACCGCCTCCTTCAGGAGAGACCCTTCCAGAAAACCGTCTCCTCCAGAGATCCGTCCAGAGGCCGTCTCCTTCCAGAGAGGCCTTTCCAGTCGGCGACTCCGCTCGCCAGCCTCCAAGTCGGCCACTCCGCTCGCCAGCCTCCAGTCGCTTCCTCGCTCGCCAGCCTCCAGTCGGCTTCCTCTCGCTCGCCAGCCCCAGTCGGCTTCCTCGCTCGCCAGCCTCCAGTCGCCGTCTTCGCTCGCCAGCCAGCTCCAGTCGCCGTCCTCTCTCGCCGTCTCCAGTCGCCGTCCTCGCTCCCGCCCAGCATCATCCCATCGGCGTCTCTCTGCTCGCCAGCATCCCGTCGGCGTCTCTGATCGCCAGCATCCAGTCGGCGTCTCCCGCTCGCCAGCCGCCCGACTGCTGTCGGTCCCCTCCAAAGGTCCGCCCGGCGAGGAAGACCCCCTGAGACTGTAACTGCACCCGGGGATTCTTCTGTGGAGTCCTAGCTCCATCTCGCACTCCTTGGGGGGGGGCTCTGTCACACTCCACGGCAGCACGCACTGCCCAGCCGTCTCACGGACCTATCAGGAAGCCCCACCGCGATCGGACTGATGATTGCATTCAGCTGTGGGGCTTCCTACATAAACGCGTACGGCAGAGACAGCGAGCACGGATTATTCTCTATGCCGATCGCGTCCCTACACTTCTCGATGCCTGTCGCGTCCCTACGCGCCTCTCCCGTCCGCCTCTTCCTGGCTTTCCTCCTGTCCGTGCCTTCCATTGTCCTCCGCGTTCGTCCGTTACCCTCGCGTCTCGTCTTAATCCAGGTATCACTCTGTTAATCTTACTTCCGCGTATGTTTGTTTCTCCGCCCGTTTTCCGGCTTCGGCTTTGTTTATGTTATACCCGTTTTCGGTTTGTGCCCGTTTTCTGGCTTCGGCGTAGTTTCTGTTTACACCCGTTTTCGGTCCTCGCCTGTTTTTCCGTTAGCTGTGTTTTCCTTTTTGTTATATATTTCATTAATAAATCCTCCCTTTTAAGAACCTGCGTGCGTCTCGCCTTTTCGTTCCTAACACAGCGTTACACTACTAAACCCATAAAGCATCACACTATTACAAATTGTATCACTGGAAGTTTCCCTTCACTATCAGTTTACTTTATATTCTCTGTGCAGCTCTGGTGGCTCAGTGGTAAGAGCCTGCTGCTGAAAAAGGCCGGCCCTGAGGACTGGGTTAAAATTACACGTTGAGTTTGCAACGTGAAGGGCAGGTAGTTTGTTTACAAAACACAGTGATGAACTAGCACCCTGCCCAGGGTCAAACTCCAGCCTATGCCCAGTGAATTCCAGGTTAGGACCCTCCCCATTGACCTTGACTAGGATACCGAGATGCTTTGCTTTTTGCTTTTTATGTTCTCCATTATTAGACCTTTTGTGTACTTTAGTGTTCTGTTAGGATTGTTAAATGTGTTGTATTTGTAAATTTGATGTTTATGTTCATTGTGTTTCACGTATAATTATACTAAAACAGAAAATTCTGTGCTAAAGACAAAATACATTTTGAGACACCCAACTCTGCAGGAAGGCATTGCTGTGAGTCAAACCCAGGTCACTGCAATGGTAGGCTAGCATCTTAGAGCTCTACACCACCTGAGAGCTTTTCAGATAACTTTATCTGATAGAGCCCATTTACTGTTAGCCATGCAACAAGAACGAGAGAGGGAGAGGGAGAGAGTTGGATTTGTATGAGTTTTGTATGGGTGCTCTGTAATAGATCAGTGCTAGATCACTCAGAGTTTTATTTCTTCTGATGTCTCAGTGTGTCTCTCTTGTTTTCAGTTTGCTACATCTATAAATGATGGACAAACTGCATACACACTGTAAGACTGCGCAGAGTGCTGCTCAATGGCATATTTAAGGTCTCCATCTCAGTAATTTAGTGAAAAGACCAGAACAAATGAATAAATAAAACTCCCAGACTTTATTCAACTAATAATCTTTTAACATTAGCATGTAGAGTAATACAAATACAATTGTGACAATGATTTTAAGATGCCATTCTCTGTCTCTTTGTGATGATCATAAATTCTGTAGTAAAAATACGTTTTAAAAATTACTTGAAGAAATTGAGTCATAAACTTTCGTTATTGTATTTTTTTACATTATTTTTTAAAAGTAGGACTGCAGCTGCATATCTATACATTGCATGGACACCCGTGTTTGTTAATCTTGATGGATGTTTCCTGGCAGGTAAATCCCTGAGCCACAAGTATACCATTCACTCCAGTCAAGAGACCGAGGCCAGACTAGACACTCCTCTGACAGTAATCCTGTCTCACACACTCTCTCAGTGAGCTAATATGCTCCAGCACAGTAATCCCACCGAGGTGTGCATAATCGACCACATCATAATGCAATTTGTGTGTGTGTGTGTGAACCGCCAGTGTATGTACAGCCTATTAATTGCAGAATTAATGAATGACAATGGTGAGCAGAAATGAATTAGTTACAATATTTTTGCTTTGGCTTTTTTTTTTGTTTGTTTTTATCCCATGACTTTATAAACCGAAACGAAATAATAATCACGCTCTTTAATGAGATTAACTCAGATTTTCACAATTCCAGCACATATGCACGTACTGTATTACTTCATATGTTTTGGCATTTGATTATATGAGTTTGAAGAAAACTTGTGGAAACGTATGAACAGAAGTGCTTATTTTAACTGACCACATGTGGTATGAACATGTAATGAGTGCAGTACAGTGGTGCTTGAAAGTTTGTGAACCCTTTAGAATTTTGTATATTTCTGCATAAATATGACCTAAAACGTCATCACATTTTCACACAAGTCCTAAAAGTAGATAAAAAGAACCCAGTTCAACAAATGAGACAAAATATTATACTTTGTAATTTATTTATTGTGGAAAATTACATATTAGTAAGTGGTAAAAGTATGTGAACCTTTGCTTTCATTATCCGGTGTGACTGCACAGTTATTGCTGCACATTCCTCCGTACAGAACAGCTTCAGCTCTGGGATGTTGGTGGGTTTCCTCACATTAGCTGCTCACTTCAGGTCCTTCCACAACATTTCCATTGGATTAAGGTCAGGACTTTGACTTGGCCATTCCAAAACATTAACTTATATTCTTATTTACCATTATTTGGTAGAACGACTTGTGTGCTTAGGGTCGTTGTCTTGCTGCATGACCCACCTTCTCTTGAGATTCAGTTCATTGTAAAATCATTGCAAACCTTGCAGAGTAAAACACTGCATTCCAGCATAAGAACCTTATCCCATCTGTGTTTTGCTGCATCTGGGCCAGGACGGCTTGCCATCAATGATGGTACAATGAATTCAGAATGATAAAATATAATATAATTCTGAATTATATAAGAGAATTCTAAAGGAAAATGTCTGGACATCTGTCCATGAACTGAATAAAGTTAATTTGTTTAACTGGGCTCTCTTTATTTTCTTTAATGACTTGAGTGAAAATCTGATGGTGTTTTAGATCATATGCATGTAGAAATATAGAAAATTCTAAAGGGTTCACAAACTTTCAAGCACAATTGTAAGTCAGGAGAAGTTAAGTGATTAACCATTCTCAACACCAGCATTCCAGTGCTATGGTTGCAATTTCTTCAATCTACTCAAGGTCTTCCTAATTCCCTACATTCCTACATGTTCATATTTGCCCTGATCAAAAAATGCCATAAAATGAATACCTGCTAAGATTCTGAATTAATTAACTGTAGTTCTTGGAATCCTGATTGGCTTAGATTTCAGATTCAGAGGATGCTTAGTTAGTGGTGAGCTACAGTACTGTGCAAACATCTTCAGCGTTCTATATTTAAGTTTTAGTGGTCACTGCACTTTGTAGTTCTACAGTTACAGACTGTAGTCCATCTGTTTCTCTACATACTCTATTAGTCTCCTTTATTCTGCTCTCTAATGGTCAGGACCTCCACAGGACCACAACAGATCATTTATTATTTGAGTGCTGGAGTTTTTAATCACTGTGTTCACTCACTGTTCACTGTATTGTAGATATTCACCATATTGCTCCACCTTATAGATGTAAAGTCAGAGACAGTACATCATCTTTTGTTGCACTGTTTGTGTTAGTCATCCTCTAATCCTTCATCAGTGCCCACAGGATGCTGGTGGCTGGACATTTTTGGCTGGTTGACTATTTTCAGTCCAGCAGTGACACTGGGGGTCCTGACCATTAGAGAACAGAGTCAGAGCAAAATGTAACATGAAAAATATGGAATGCCTTTTTGCGCAGTACAGTACATTTCACTTCACTTACATTTACATCATTTAGCAAATAAGCTTATCCACAGCAACTTACAGGTGTGCTTTGTATTCTCTGTAGCTTTGTTCCTTATGCTAAATAGCCAACAGCCCAAAAACAATAGTTAACTAAAACCCTATTAGGAGTAGATGTAGGTAAAATATAAGACAAGCATAGATTGTGTAGCTTCCCTGCAAAGGAAGCTTCTGAAATTGTAGAGGATCATCATGATCCATTTGGCAATATGAGCAAAGAAACTCAGCTGGTTATGAAGAATTTCTCTTAGAGAGTGTGATTTAGAAGTTATTCTGGGAGATGACAAGATCTTGACAAGGGGACATGTCTACAGGACTTTAAAGCAGCCCAGATCTTGCTAGGGTTAAAGAAAGAAGGACTTGTTCAGTCTTTTGGTACACTTGACGATGGTATGGGATCCAGCAGACATGGTAGGATTGCTGAATGAGACAATTTTAAGAATAGCATCTAGAGAAAATGAATTGACAGGTTGAATATAGTTATAAGGAATAGTGGCAGATGAGAAAGAATAGCCGATCTTGTTCATCTCATCAAATAAGGTGGCAAAACCTTCAGCATTTAGGGTGGATGACTGAGAACAGGGAGGAGGTGGCTTGAGGAGTAATGATCACTTTCTGGGGCGGCACGGTGGCTCGGTGGGTAGCATCGCCGCCTCACAGCAAGAAGGTCCTGGGTTCAATCCCAGGGTGGAACGTCCTGGGTCCTTTCTGTGTGGAGTCTGCATGTCCTCCCCGTGTCGGTGTGGGTTTACTCCGGGTACTCCGGTTTCCTCCCACAGTCTAAAGACATGCACGTTAGGTTAATTGACTACACTAAATTGGCATTGACTTCAGTGTATGAGTGACTTGTCTTGAGATAACCTTGTGTATGGATGTAACCTTGTGTGTCGCTGAACGTGGCCACTGATGCTGATAGCGACAATAAATGAGGAGTTATGATCATATCACTATCCTTCTGCTTTTCTTGGTGAATGTTGCAGTGGCAATGGGCTGAGATGATCCGCAGGCACTTGGGTGTGTCCTCCCGCAAAACACACACACACACACACACACACACACACATTGTTTATTTATTTATAAATCTTATCTGTAATAATTTCTGACAGTTGTCTGTCTGGTGTTCAGTAGAAGTTTTTTCCTGTTATAATTATAATTTCTCTGACAGCACTTTGTGCTTTTTCATTTGAATATGTTGATCAATATCGTTGTGACTTCCGTGTGAAATTAAACTTAGCTCCACATGTCTGGCAAACCACTTCCACCACTTCCAGTTTTCTCAGAAAGGTATATTCGTTTTGAAGCTGGTCATTACATGTACTTGTTTGTTTAGGCATCTCAGGAGTACATCAACCACAGTGAGTGAGGGCATTAAATCACGTCGGTGAAGGCTGGCTGATAATTGGTTGAATTATATTCAGTTACAAAATCACAAAATCAAAACATGATTGGTCATTTTATTGTTAGACATGTACAGTACCTTGTGAAATAATTGGTGTGTCTATTGAATAAATGCAAGCATTTGGGGCGATGATTCTCTGCTAATGTTACAGTACAGTACATTAAAGTATAAATTTGTCTTTTTTTTGACATACGGGACAAATGTACATATTTTAAAAATAAATCAGGACACTGGAATATGGACTGAAATACGGGATTGTCCTGGGAAAAATGGGACATCTGGTCACCCTAGTCATAGAGTATTAAGTACTATTAGCGTGGGTTTACTTTATTTTGGAGTTTATCCATTGGGTTAGTTAATATGCAGCTCTTGTGGTTCAGTGGTAAGACCCAGTTGCTGGGAACAGCAATTACTGATAAGCTAGGATCAAACGTCTGGCTGGATTTGCAATGTGAATGTCAGGTGGTACAGTCTGGCATCCCTTACATGAAGTACTTTCGCCGGCATCCAGTGAACAATGGGATAGGCTCTGAACACTTTTCCTGTGAAGCTAATAATCTAGCGCCATATTTGTAAATTATAAATTACATTGTCATGCTACTTCTGTTCTTGACAGTTACCTGCTATTAGCTTGGCTCTGATCAGGCTATCGCGCTTACAAACTACAATCACAACACCTATCGCCCTGAACATCACTTATTACAACCTTTAGCCGTAGAATGCATTTTACTGATATTGTTAGCTTGGCTAGATAATTTTTCTGACATATTTAGCCCAGTGCTCATGGTTTTAAACTTTCAGACCCGCTAAAGTCTGTTTGAAAGATACAGTATGACAGGCACCACATACGGTGTTCTGGTAGTTTAGAAATATTAGTTTGACTCTGATTGAGCTAATGCTATCAGAGAGAGTTTAGTAACATAGGCATGACTCTGATTGGGCTAATACTATGAGAAAGAGTTTAGCCCATGTTGACGTGGGCCAAATCTGTCAGAAAAAATTACAGCAGTGATTCCACAAGAGCGGTAGGCAAGATAATGTGGTGCTACGTCAGATGAAGTTCAAGGTAAGCTGTTAAAAACTGGAAATGAAACTGGGTAGATGTTAAATACCTGAGTGCTATGTATTATAGGTAATATTTTCTGACACTGTTTTGCTGAATCGTCTCTTCTTGGAGAGTGAAGCTTTCCTAACTGAAATGTTTCTTCATCTTTGAGTTGTCATATTTAAAGACACAGTTGCTAGTTATAGAAAATATTAGCAGAGCATCAAACTCACCAGAGCTACTGCGCTTCACTCAAATATCAAACACAGGTTTAATACAGGATCATCTGCTTCATGCCAAATGCTGCTAGCGTTCCTGTATTAACATGTTTGAGAGCGTCAAAGACTGAATCTTCACTTTCTGTTGCAGTTATGCATACTGACTGGTGAACATGTTTTCTTGTCTAGATAGGAGAGACTCTTTAACATGTTGAAGCTGTTTAGTGGTGATATTTACTATGAGAATAAAATAATTGTAATCAATTTAAATAATCACTCACTTTCCATCCACTTTTGCTAACGATAGTCACAGTGATGGCTAAAATACTGCTAAAACATTTATTCATTCATTTTATTATCCACTTAATCCTGGTCAGGGTCGCGGGAGAGCCGGTGCCTAGTCAGCAGCAAAGGGTGCAAAGCACGAACAACCCTAGATAGGGCACCAATCCATCGTAGGGTACATACACTCACACTCACACACAAAGGGCACTTTAGAAACACCTTGAAATGCAGACTCCACACAGGCGAACTTGGGGATTGAACCTGAAACACTGGAGCTGTGAGGTGACCACTCTAACCACTGCACCACCATAAATCCTAATGCTAAAACAATTTAAATGAACTGAAATGACCAGTTTGTTCCATTTGGTTCCACATGAGCAATAGTTGGAAAATGTGTTTTAAACAATGAAGGAATCTGAATCATCTCAGCTGTAGGGTCATGGGTTCAATTCTCATATATTATTATTATTATTATTATTATTATAATTATTATATTATTGTTGTCTGTGTAGAGTTTGGCATGTTTTTCCTGTTCCAATGTGGATATCGGGTACTCTGGTTGTCTCTGACCTTAGTGGGTGAGAGAACAAATAAATTAGTGAATGAATATAATGAATAAGTTAGCATGTGATGTGTGTAATGTAATAATAACTATAAGGGTGGCAATGGTTCTCACTGTCGCCTCACAACTCCTGGGTTTGACTCCCAGCCTGTGATGGATTGGTGCCCTGTCTAGAGTTGGTTCCTACATTGCTCCCAGTGTTTCCAGTTTGGCCCCTGCTGCATTAAGCAGGTGTGAAAATGAATGAGTGAATTAATTAATTAAGCCAGTAAATTGCAGACATGGGGATAACATCCAAACTCCACATAGGACGGCATTCAGACCCGAGTTTGGAGCTGTGATGCACACTATAGCAGACCGTGCTACTACAACATTCTCAAATTAAACACTGAATTATGGGTTCATAAAAATCTAATTAGAATTTATTAAAATAAACTATCTTTTAAAACATAAGTACAGGTATGTGGTATTCAACATCCATCCGAACATCCGTTTGCTTTAATGCCGTGGTCTTGAGAATTATAATAAAAATAAAACAATAAAAATCTGTCTTATATACATCCGATTGACATCTGAATGACAGAAAACGAGTATGAGCAAACCCTTGTGACACCTGCTGACAGAAAAGAGAATTGCAGCCTTGAAACAACATGGTATGGTTGTTTTCATTTTTGTTATCCATAAGCTTTTCAAATTTTATAAGATACAACGATAAAAATTACTGTATTGTACAGTACAGTACTGAATGTTTTCATATTGTGTTTTTTATTGTGTGCAATGTATCTAAACTACCATACTATGGTCATGTGAGGTCAGGGTCCATTTCGGTCAACATCCTGTTTCACAGAACGTAATGCGGACGTTAAACGGCACATGCATCTGTACACATTTATAGGTGAACAGAAAGATTCTGACTGCCACCATATCCTACACTTCGGTCTTCACTCTGGATGGAGTCCGTTTGACCCTGATGGCCTTCCATCGCACAGCAGGGGCCGCGGCGGTGATCCACGCACCTGTGTGCACGCGGTACACGAGTGGTGTCAGACAGCACAGTGGGATCTATACTGCAGGGAGTGATGTTTTTCCTGTAGCATATAAATAGCTAGCGATCCTTCAAAAGCGGGTGATTTTCTGTTTCACTCCGGATCTGCTGCATCATACTGTACTCCGATTCAGGAACAAAGAGTTTTATTTATCACAAGTTACTGATTAAACTATAAAATGCTCACACAAACTGGACTGACTTTATACCCGGATTACCTTCAACCACTGCATCCTGCATCCTCTGTTCTTAATCCAATAGAGGTAATGTTTCTTTATATCCCTGAAGCTTTCATTACGGTGTTATTTTATGTCTTTTAAAAGTTTTCCTTACGGTTTATATGCATGTCATTTAGCCTACTTTATATTATTATTATTATCCTATATTGTTATAGCACCTAGCTCAAGTGATTTCCATCATGGTTTCTCTTGATTCTAAATTAACACGGTCATAAAAATGATTTAAAAGTATTATTAACTACCGAACCTCAGACACTGCAGATTATACTACAGTATATTGTTTACTGTAATGTAGCCTAGTCTGTAGCAGTAATTGCTAAATTAGCGAACGTTTTCTCTGACATCTTATTTTATGATAAAATCTATGTTTTATTGTCTTAAGAATCATTATGTATTTTACATAAACTTAAGTGCCAAATTTGTTTTAGCAGTACTACATATTTTGTTTTGTGGAAACTATAAACGTTTCATTTTGCTTAATGTTTCTGTCTTAGGTTTAAATTGTGTTTAAATTAACTATTTTATTTATTTATTTAAATCCCTGTAATCCAGTGGTTTTGAAATCATTTTTGCTAATGTATTTCTACACTGGAATACATTAGAAGAATTTCTGTAGAAAATGTAGCAGAGTAAAATGAGCATTTAATGTGATGATTACCCATTATGTGTATAGTTCTGGGGACATTGCAGTTATTTAAATTACATATAGTATGAATTCTTCCCCCCTCAAAAGTCATGTTTTTCCCCCATAATGCTAAGGGTACTAAATTTGGAAACCACCATTTCAGAAATGCTGCCATAGCCAATAAAAGGCCGGCACAAGAACAAGTATTTTTATGGTATTATAAATTAATAGATAAATAAAAAAATATTTACTACCGAATATAAAATACAAATATATGCATGTTGTATATACATTTTAGGCTATATAATTTTAAATGAAAACTTTTAAAGCTAATCCTTTGTGTGCCATTTTGCCATTTAGTACATCATCCACATCCAAATTCTAAATAAGCACGTTTTTTTGTTGCTTTTTCAGTTAAATCAGATTTTTATTTTGCAAGATTAGATGTGAGAAATTTCTCCATGACTGTAACCAAATTCTTGGCAGTATTCTTCAAAAAGTTTATTCATAGTCTGTATACCCTTGCTTTAAAGAATACACATGGAGAATTATCTCAACCTATGGTATACATACACTGTATTTGCAACTGCATCTTCCTGGAGGAAGTTATTACAGTTCTAGTAGTATTGTAATATATTGTGGGAAACATTTGATAACAGATAAATAAAGCAGTATAACAACAGTAATAATTGCATTCATAATCATGACAATACTAATGTGTGTTAACCTGTTTTATTTTTATTATTCATATATACTTTGTTAATAATAAAATCAATTAATAACTTAGGTGCTTGTTTTGCACAGTGGTCTCCTGCGCTGGTCTAAATACTGCAGTAACCTGTCCTGCCCAGGACACATGCCTGTGAACTGTGTTCAGTGTCAGTATTTTGTTCTGCAGTTGAATCCATTTTTTATCTTGATGTGAAATAACTTGTACCTCAATTTCCACTGAAATTTCCATAAAGGCCAGAACAATTGGACATACAGAAATTAATATCAAAGTTGCCGCTAGACTAAACTTAACTAATCTCTGAACTAAGCTAACCTCAGAATTAAACTAATCTCTAATCTAAACTAACTTAAGCACATTGCTGAAATATTTTAGACACTGATGCAAATAAGTGAACTAAACATAATGTATAAATATAAAAGTGTTTATATTTACGAAAACACTGTATGTTCTTTTGCAGCTGGATGCCAAGAAGAGTCCACTGGCTCTCCTGGCACAGACATGTTCTCAAATTGGAACGGCAGGCCCATCTTCCTCCGGAAAGTCAACAAACCACTCAAAATCGGAACCACTGAAAACCAGTGACAACAGTGCTGAAGAGAAAGCCAGATTTAAGCTTTACTCTAAATCACTGGAGAAGAACGAATCGGTGCCTTCAAGTCGAGATAACTGTGTCACAAAGGCACCAAGTGTCACCTGCCGGCCTTTTACCATCATTTCTCCTACACCTTCTCTGTCTGAGGTCTCCAAGAGGGATAAAGATGAGAAAAAGGACTCAAGTGTCAATAAGAGTCCATCTGATGTGTCCGAGATAATTGGCAAATTAAAAACCACAACAAATTCTTCAACATCTGAGACTTTATCCAGCTTTGGATTAGGACTAGTTGATTCCTACCGATCAGGAAACACTGTGTTCCATCTTCCACCATTTCCTGGGAGCTATGCTAGCTTTCCCCAGTCATTTTTCACAGCGCTGAGCAATAGAACCGGGACATCCATTATGTGTAATGAACCCTACTGTCTCGGCTATAACTGTACAAACCATTTACCATCAACTTCCCCTCTTTTGTGCTCTTCACATGTACACCCTTCCTCTTCTTCCTCTGCATTTACATTAATTCCGTATGGGTTTATGCTTTCTAATGACCCTCAGTCACAGGTTTCTCAAGTATCAGCCTTTTCTCCTATGTTTGGATGCCACATGCATGCACCTCCAACATTAAGGAATCAGCATCATAACTTTGGACTTAATAATCGCTATCATCCATACTCCAGAAATCCTTTTCCAACCCCCATGAATTCAAATTACTCCCCATATAGGCAACGACTAAGCACTCCATCTGGACTTGGCTACCAATAAAAATGTAAGCAACATATGTGTAAGGCACTTTAATACCATATTTTTTGTGCATTTCCTCAATTTGGGTACCAGAGGTAAGAAAATCCACTGAAATTTCTATAAAGGCCAGAACAATTGCAAATACAGAAATTAATATCAAAAGTCGCCACTAGGCTAAATTTAACTAACCTCTAAACTAAGCTAACATCAGAATTAAACTAATCTCTAATCTAAACTAACTTCTAAACTAAACTAATCTCTAAACCAGACTAACCACTGAACTAGCACCGATTCCAATTTTCGATATTTTAAATATATACCTGGCCAATTCCAATTTTGGCCCATTTTCTTTCCGTCTAAGAAATATAAATGACAGAATACAGAAACAATTACAAAAGAAAGATAGCAGGAGCTGTTTTATATACACATAAAACATCACACAGACGCACAAGAACCCCCCAAAGCCGCACACTAAACGAGACCGGGAAGCAAATGCGCGAGCGGCTGAGCACTAAATTCTGAATTACATTAGTCAAAGCACTGTGCTGTTCATGTTCATGGCCAATCGATCGCTGAATGTCTACACTGCACTAAATTACGCTAGCGTGTAAACTAAACTAGTCTATACATTAAACAAACTTGTAAATTAAATTAACCTAAACTAATTAAACCACTAAACTAGGGATGGGAATCACACGGCACCTCACGAAATGATATTATCATGATACGTTGCCCACGATAACGGTGATATAACAATACTATGATTCTCAGATACTGGATATATTACAAGACAATCCCCTACGATACATCAATATATCTATGTATCGAACTGAAGATAAAATACTCCTAAATAGACAAATAGCTGGTAGCATGTATTAATTAATGTCAGTTTCACATGATTTGACAACCAATATAACACAATGTACAACATTAACACACATACACTGACTGCATTTCTGTGTGTGTCATCGTTCCAATGTAAAATAGCTCATAGCCTGAAAGCAGAACTGTTCTGGGGTTAAAATGTCTAAAGGTAGAAATAAGCTGTGCCTGGCTAAAATCTTTTCAAACTCTTTTAAAAACTTTTAAATTAAGTTTACAGGCAAAAAATAAATGAATACAAAAAGAACATTAATTCAACATTTGCACAGAGGAACACTGCGTTTCTCCCCGTGAGTTATTTACCACAAGTTCATTAGCGCCATCAGGTGGCGGTATAAATTATTGCATAATAATCTGGAGCAGAAGTCCGTTTAGCGCACCTGCATGTTTAAATAAACATATTGGCGCCAGTGTATCGATAACGTCTCACAGAAGAAGATGATACGATATATCGATATTTTGTCCAACCTCTACACTAAACTAATCTAGCCTCTAAACTAAAACTCCTTTTGTGGTCAAGTTGATAATATTATCAGTATAGGCTGTATGGAGTAAAACTAAGTGCTTCTTCCAATCCTTGATGACTTTTTGTGAACACTTAGATTAGGCAGTATTCAGTGTTTTAAAATTAATCTTATGATAATTGCCTAACAAAAATATTAGTCTGTAATGTCACAATGTTGCAATCCAAATGATGACTCGTTTATTTATTGTTGTTTTAATAAATATTATACTTTCATTTGTCTTAGGTGACTGGTTTATCCTAGTTAATGTCAGAGTGGGACTGGTGTATATCCTGAAAACGTTATTTTTCAGGAGTACCACCTATCCCCTTTCTTGCTCTGCACTGAAGGCTTCCTTTTTGCTGTGGAAAGGTTATGTTTTTAAATTCCTCCCAATGTTGTAGAAAAGTAGAATGTAGATGTGTAAACGTTCAGGGTTTCAGAGACTTGAGAATGTATAGCTAAAATAGCTTATTTCTAGCTCTAGCATCTTTATCCTTTAAAATTAAAAGAATAATAGATAAATATTGTTCGTGCCGAATGTGGGAGAGACAAAAGGACGACAGCAGAGCACAGTGGCTGGCGAGAGCCCTATGTATGAGGCTGGGGGGTTCCAGTTTTGGGAGTGCAGGGTGGGAGTAGATGGCTTGTGGGGGGCCGCGTGGGGCGGGTGTGTTAGTCATAAGTGTAAAAACCCGGGCGTCGCGGCGCCCACGGAGTCATCTCTTCTGTTTCACACAAACGTAGTCAAGGTGGAGGCAGGGGCCGTCAATAAGACCCCCAGGACGCAGTAGCGCCCTTTTTAAAGAACATTTCAGAGTTTGTTCAGCAAACCAGTCCTCGTGGGCTTGGAGGAGTAGTTTACAGAGTCTACACCTCTGGAAACAGCCAAAACCCTGAGGACCTGAAGTCCCAGGGTGGGCTTGGACTGATTTGGAAAAGCGATGCGACTCGGGTGGTGAGTTAGGGGACCGACAACCAACAGACATCCTGTCCAGTGGTTACCTCTGTGTTGTACCAGTTTGAATTCGGGTAGGCTCCGAACCACCTCTGCTGAACCGCTGCTTTGCATAACACTTTTTTTTTTAAAAGAAATAATTTAATTACTGAGGTTTAGTGTACCAAAAGGAGGTGACTTAACTGTTAAGGGTACCCACTGCAAATATAAGTTAACTCTTTGATATCTTTATTAGTTTTAATTGACTCCAGAAGACTGTTTCTCATACCTTGTGTCTTAAAAAATGTATTTTAGTGTTACATGCCTACTTTGTATTTAAACGGAGAAAAAAAAAATTTCAAACTGTTCTCCTGCTACAAACACTGGTATTCATTCAAATCAGTCAGTTTTTTTCTGTGGAAAGTGAATGAAGCTGAAATATTGGTGAGTTCTAAACTATAGAAGCTTTTTATGTATACATGTTGAGTGGAGCATATTTAAAAAGGAGGATAGATTGACTGCCTTCTTACTAGCAGCGCATCACATGGAGCTAAATTCAATCATATACACCATATACACATTTTTTGGGAGACTGGTAGGCCACCCTCCAGGGACCTGAAATGGCTTTTTACGGAGCCACGCCTTCGTTGGGCCCGAGCGGTGTGTGTTGTGGTTGTTTTGTTGGTTTGTTATTGTTTCCTTCGTTGCCCGAGCGGTGTGTTTGGGATCATTGTCATGCTGGAAGCTCCAGCCACGTCCCATCTTCAATGTTCTCACTGATGGAAGGAGGTTTTGGCTTAGAATCTCACAATACATGGCCCCGTTCATTCTTCCCTTAACACGGATCAGTCGTCCTGTCCCCTCTGCAGGAAAAAAAGCCCCAAAGCATGATGTTTCCACCCCCATGCTTCACAGTAGGTATGGTGTTCTTGGTATGCAACTTAGCATTCTTCTTCCTCCAAACACGACCAGTTGAGTTTTTACCAAAAAGTTCTGATATTATACCTGTTACAGTTTACCATATTAAAATTATGACGAACCGTGTTAAACAAAAATATAAATGGGTTGGGACCCAAATGAAGTTAGCTCCAGTTGGTAATTATAACTGAAATGAGATAAATAAATAAAAGCAAATGAAATCAAAGATATAAATAACTAAAAGAAACTAAATAAAAAATACGATTAATAAATAAAACTAAATAAACTAAACGTAAGCGTGACGTACGTTAATTCACAGCACGCTTACGACGTGCCTCCGTTGCGCAATATATGCGCTGGGTCTGCACATGCAGCGCGCAGAACCCGATCGAAGCTTCCAGGAGCACGTGCAGCTCCACCGCGGTTTAAACGCGGCCGCAGGGGCGTGGCACGGTCGCAGGGAAGTGAAGAGGACGTGGTTATTAAACACTGCGTCCTCTTCAAACGCGATCGGGGAATAAATATTCACGATCGCGGCGAGGAGGGGTGACGGCGTGAGAGAAAGACGGCGGGATTAACGCTGAGAGCTGCAAGTGCAGCTCGGCGAAAATCAAAAATAACAAACAACGAAAAAAGCTGACCCTACCCTATCTAGGGCCCTAACTTACCGGGCTGCCTCCTAGCAGCCTCACCTCTGAGGGACTTAATTCCCCCAGACTACCTTTATCCCTAACGAAAATAAATAACAAATAAAATAAATGAAATGCGCCATGAAAAGTCGGAATGCAGGCAGCAGCGAACGCGTCTATGCATTCAAAAACGTTGGGTGCATAGAAAGTCACATGAGCGCCTCGTCACGTGACCGCGGGCGTAGGCAGTGGCAGCCACTGAGTCCATACGGTGTGTTTATATAGGCAGGACTCCAGGTGGAGCCACTTACCCATAAATGGCCCGGGAAAACTGGCGCAAGCGCGATCGCGCTGCTGCTGCTCACGCCGTCAAGCCGGGACGACACCTGGCCAATAGCGCGGCCAGGGAGTGATCCCTAACAATACTACATGATATTCTCCCAATTCTCTTCTGGATCATCCATATGCTCTCTGGCAAACTTCAGACGGGCCTGGGCCTCAGTACATGGCTCAGTACATGGCTTAAGCAGGGGGACACGCCTGGCACTGCAGGATCTGAGTCCTGTTACTTTGGTCCCAGCTCTTTGCAGGTCATTCATCAGGTACCTCCATGTAGTTCTGGGATTTTTGCTCACCGTTCTCATGATAATTTTGACCCCACGGAATAGATCTTGCGTGGAGCCCCAGATCGAGGGAGATTATCAATGGTCTTGTATGTCTTCCTTTATCTTACAATTGCTCCCACAGTTGATTTATTCACACCAACCTGCTTGCCTATTAGAGATTCACTCTTCCCAGCCTGGTGCAGGTCTACACTTTTCTTCCTGGTGTCCTTCCACAGATCTTTGGTCTTGGCCATGGTTGAGTTTGGAGTCTGACTGTTTGAGGCTGTGGACAGGTGTCTTTTATACAGATAACGACTTCAAACAGGTGCCATTAATACAGGTAATGAGTGGAGGACAGAAGAGCTTCCTAAAGAAGACGTTACAGGTCTGTGAGAGCCAGAAATCTTGCTTGTTTGTGGGTGACTAAATACTTATTTTCCACCATATTTATTTTTCTTTAAAAATCCTACAATGTGATTTCCTGGCTTTTTTTTCCCCATTTTGTCTCTCATAGTTGAAGTGTACCTATGATAAAAATTACAGACCTCTCTCATCTTTCTAAGTAAGAGAACTTGCACAGTCACTGCCCGACTAAATACATTTTTGCCCCACTGTCTATGTGAAATTATAGGTTTTCTTTTTTTGCAAAAATTTTTGCAAAAATTTCAAAAATTCAAAAACACTTTATCATTGTGTGTTATTGAGCACAGATTGATGAGGGAAAACTCGATTCTTTGGATTCTTTGCCCTTGTATAATAGCCCAAGCCCTTTTTTTAGATTAAAGCAGCCCCTGTAATTTGACGGGTGGTATACACCAATAGCCAATTGAATAAAACAAATTAAGAATACCCTACTGATTTCTAACTATTAGGAGCAAGCCCAAATCTTCTGACAAGTCAGGCAAAGTGCGCTGTTCAACTATCAACCTTGCTATATCAAAAATATTTAAGAAATAGTGGTTCAGTGTCGTTCAGTGCACCATCTTCAGTGGGCTTAGTGAGAGGGGTTTCAGTGGGAGTTAAATGCTCAATACGTAGCCACAAAATAATTGTCATACAATAACACTGATGCTTCACTCAATAGCCACCAGTTCTAATTCTAGACTGTAGAAGTAATCATATCTAACGAGAATAATGTGTATTGCTCCAATCATTTGTACTGAACAATGAAATATATTGCTTAACTTAATCCATTACAATTCGTTTACATATACACTCACCTGCCACGTTATTAGGTAGACCTGTGCAAGTGCTCAAGAACGCAAATATCTAATCAGCCAATCCACATAGGGCAAGCAATTGAATGATTTGATACATGGTCAAGACACCTTTGAAGTTCAACCCGTGCCATCATAATGGGGAAGACAGTAGTTGATTAAGTGACTTTGACGTCTGGACACCAGTTGGTTCGTGTAATTAGACTGGTGCCATGGAGTATTTCGGACAGAAAACATATCTGATCTGCAGGGATTTTCATGTACAGCCATCCCTATTGTTTACAAAGAACCATTCAAAAAAGAGACAATATCCAGTGAGAGGCAATTCTCTGGGTAATAATGGCTTGTTAATGTGAGAGGACAGAGGAGAGTGGCCAGGCTGGTTTGAGCTGATAGAAAGGAAACAATAACTCAAACACATTCAGTATGGCAATCCTGTCAGCTACGAACAGGTAACTGAGGCTAAAATTTGCACTGGCTCACTCAAAATTGGACTACAGAAGATTGGAAAAACATTGCCTAGTCTGATGAGTCTCAATTTCTCAATTTCTGCTGCGACATTCGGATAGTATGGTCAGAATTTGGTGCACAACTTGGGCTCCTTAATCCACAGCATTGTTTAAATGCCACAGCCAACCTGAGTGTAGTTCCTAACCCTGTCCATCCCTTTATGGTCACAGTGTATTTATAATCTGATTGCTACTTCCAGCAGGTTAACATTCATGTCACAAAGTTCAAATCATCTCAAACAGGTTTTTTGAGCATGACGATGAGTTCACTGTACTCAAATGGCCTCCCCAGTCACCAGATTTCCAATAGAGCACCCTTGTGATGTGACAAATTGACTGGCAAGGTCTCACAGTTTACTATTTCATCCTCACTGTGAATTGCCTGAAGATATTTACAATTACATTTATGTCATTTAGCAGACGCCTTTATCCAGAGCGACTTACAACTGACACAGTCTTACAATCCGAGCAATTGTGGGTTAAGGATCTAGGTTACAGACCCAACAGCAGAAGCTTAGTAGAGGTCAGATTTGAGCCTTGGACCTTTTGGTCCATTGTGCAGTACCTTAACCGCTAGTTTACCACAGTCCCTTAACCATAGATCTCTTCATTTACTCTACTACGCTCTTTGGGGAAGTAAACAATATCGTCAACTGAGCTTTTTTATTGCTGGACGTACAAAATGAGACGCAGCAACTTTTAGTTACGGTGCTAGTACTTGCTTCGTTTGTTTTCACCCAAAAGGGAAGTAACCTATGCCTGTTCGGTTCCTGAGCGAGGTCACGTGACTACCTGGCACAGTGAGGAGGTTGCTCACGGTGCTGCAGGCAGATCTTCCTGGGGAAGATCATTTTCTCTGCAGTCCTTACCTGCTTTATACGATTCAGTAATTAACTCCGTATAAAACATTTCTGTTTATAATCGCTGTTATAAACAGAAACGTACAGTATGGCTGCTGTGTGAATTCACTCGTTCTGCTTTTAACCACAAGGTAAGTTACACTGAAGCTGCTAGCTGAGCTGCTTGGCTAGCAGCGGTTCAATAACAAACGGCTCTGTAAACACTACATAGTGTACTTCAGTGCAGAAATGGATTCAGAACAGTTTGTAGTCTATTACGTATCCGCTGTCGATATATTTAAATTATGGGGTTAAGGGAATTAACGTTCGTTTCAGTGATGAGACATCATATACTGTTTACATTTACTTATCAGTGTGTGTAACATGTAGGTTGTGCAGTGTATGTTGTCTCAGAATGTTAATGTCAAACATTTAGAGTTATGCGTTGTTTAACGACCGCATTACATTCTGTGAAACAGGCCGTTGACCGAAATGGACGTTGACCAGACATTATCCCTGTCAGTCTTTGTATGCTCCTGTAATGTAAATATAAAGGGTATTTTCACAAGAAGTCTGTGTGCAAACAATATGTAAATGCATCAGAGATACTGCTGACAATATAAGTGGAAGCCTAAACTGTTGTAGACATGCTAAACCTTTGGTGATGTATGGAAATTCATAATAACTTTTAAAGAAAACCCACACACAATACAATACAGGATTCCCCAGTTCGCAATTTGCCACAGTGTACTTGTGTGATACTCTGACATTTGTCCTCAAAAGGGCCCTCTGTCAAGTCACACAAACACACATGAATGGTGGATTTCTGTGTAATATTAACATTGTTTGGCTGTGTAAAGTTAAACGACAGATTTATATGGTCTATTACAGTTTATTATAATTGTTACGACTTCGGTTGTGAAAGTGAACAGATGTTGATCAGATGGTAGGTAAATGGTGCACACCTGTATGTATGCCTAAAGCATATCTGCAATTGTTATAAGTGTGTATGTATGTATGTATGTATGTATGTATGTGTGTGTGTGTATATATCGGTCAGTCTCTTAGTTTTACATGGTTTCTGTTACTGTTCCTCAGTTCTGTTACTCTTTATGAGTTTTCAGTGCAGAATTAGCAAATACATACAATGTTTTCCACATGGCATCCGTACTAGAACTCTTAGGACACTGAGCACATTTTAGTGATTTAACAAAAATTATTTTCTTTGTTTGTTTGTTTTTTAAACAATAAACAAATCTAAAAATAAGTTTGACAACAGGATAGTAAGTTGAGATTGGCCTTCTCACTCATAGTTACAATATAATCAAATACATAGAATAAACTAAGAGAGAACTTCCTTTTGGTCTAACCATGGTCTTCAGAAGATCCAGATGATACAACTTCCTTTTGAACATGTAACTTGTGGTATGTTCCATAATTTTCAGAAGTGGTAATATGTAAGGGTAACAGAACTTAAGGAAAACCTGGGGATATGACTAAAATATATGTTTTGAAGTAAATTATGTATTTGTTATGGAAAAATATTTAAGGTATGGCTGGGATATAGAGTGACACAACAATGCAAAAAACGAGATTTCTGAAGGATTTTAATTATTATATTTCACTGTAAAGGGTAATGTTAGAGACTAGGGACAGCTAACAAATGATATTTTTCAGTGTTCTGTGTAGTTTTTATTAATGTTTTAAATTATACCTTAACTTTGCAATAGCATAACTGTGTATAAGACCTTGAAAAAATCTACCAAATGGCTTTTTTTTTTTGAAGAACAAATTTTGCTTCTTTTACTCATTGACCTTCAAAACAGATGGCTTTTCTTTGAATGTTCTAATAATCTTTTTATTTATGAAGAACGTTTAATTTTGAAGCCAAAATTGCAAAAAACATCCAAAACATGTTTAAAACGTAAGAGTACACGATAAATCACATACCTGAGTAATCCACAATTTTTAAAGTAATTAAATATAAGTATAAAATTATATCACAAAGTATGTGGTTGATATAAAATCTTAGAGGTAAAATCCTGAAGAAACACACTGGTTAACAAATATTTTGTATCAGTGCAGCATTTGTAGAGTAAAGACTGTTTAACAAATGCAGATATTTCCATTGTTAGTGAGGTGCAATAGCTTCTTTTTGAAAGCGCCAAGCCTAGATAAATAAGTCACCAGGGGACTGCAGAAACATGACCGGACATGTTGGAACATGTGCACACTGCCACTCCTGAGAAGCAGTCCCTGTCGTTTTCAGACTCCGTGTGTAAACATCTTTGCTGCTGGGTCTTTTCCACTCTGTTGAAAAGTTGAGCTTTTGTGTGTATAACAAAAGTTCAGGTTATTTCTGTTGCATCTGCACTGAGTTGACATTAAATCCCATTCATGTAATAATTCATGTAATAACAGTAACGTCAGTGAATAAGTAAGATACAGTTATGTAAAGGTTGTTTGAAAAGGGAGTAAAGTATTCTAGAGGTCCACCTATTGTAGTTTGTGTGACAAAAGAAGTTTTTTGCTGGCCAATGCTGTTACTAGGCGGCGTTAAACAAGTACAATTCTAAATGTGTAGTTAGAAACACCTATGGAGATGTAACACTGACATGTGAAGTCGGCATTGTTTTATTTTATGTATATCTTTCTTATATGCACTAGTTTTATATTCTCTGTTTTATTATACTCTTCAGGGCGGCACGGTGGAGCAGTGGTTCGTGCGGTCGCCTCACAGCTCCTGCGTCCAAGGTTCAGTCCAACCTTGGACTCCGCCTCTGTCGAGTTTTCATGTTCTATCCGTGCTCGCATTGGTTTACTCTGGGTATTCCAGTTTCCTCCCACAAAACATGTATGTTCAGTTAATTGGTGTTTCTAAAGTGCTATTAGTATGTGAGTGTGTGTGCCCTGTGATAGGTTAGGATCCTGTGTGGTTTGTTCCTGCCTTGTGCCCTGTGCTGCTGGCTAGGCACCTGCGTTCCCGCGACCCTGACCAGGGTTTAGTGGATAAGAAAATGAATGAATGATCTTATACTCTTTATAATTAGTCTATATATTATTGTATTTTATTGTATATTATTATATTTTCTTTAAAAAATAATTCTGTTCATTTTTACTTAATTTCTGTTTATTTAAACTAATACCATAAATGTATTAATTGGGTGGCTAAGTTTAATTGTTACATATAACACGTAGGCCACCCAAGGAGGTTGGGTCTTGTTTTACGTCTTGGTCCTCCCAAAGTATCTTCCTTCTAATGTTTATGGAGATTTTGGCTCCGTCACCCTAGATTTGCTCAGTTTGGGCTTTAGGCAAATTAATAGAAAATTGTAAAGCTGCTTTTAGACAATGCTCCATTGCAAAAAGTGCTTTTGACTTTATGAGAACAGTAAGGGATCTTGAACAGATCCTGGTGGGACATCATGGGTACATATCCTCCACTGATACTGACATAATGGTAAATTTTGTTTTGTTTATTTAACGTTGCATCAATGGCCATTCAACAACAGGCACAAGGTAACGTCAACACTCTACATTTACATTTACAGCATTTAGCAGACGCCCTTATCCAGAGCGACTAACAATTGGTACAATCTTACAATTGGTACAATCCAAGCAATTGTGGGTTAAGGGTCTTGCTCAAGGACCCAACAGTGGCAGCTTGGCAGAGGTGGGATTTGAACTCTGGACCTTCTGGGCCAGAATCCAGTACCTTAACCGCTAGGCTACCACAGTCCCACTCTAGGTTATATTGAAGCTAGTCATATGTACTCATCGGGGCAATTTATTGTAATCAGTTAACCTAAAGCATGTGTTTGGACTGTGGGAGGAAACCTGGAGTAAATGTATACGGACACGGGGTGGACTTGCAGACTCCACATAGAGAGGACCCAGACCACTCCACCTGGGATCGAACTCAGGACCTTCTTGCTGTGAAGCAACAGTGCTACCCACCGAGCCACTGTGCTGCACTATTGGTAGACGTCTGTCATATCTAGAAACCAGACAATACTAACTTTCCAAACTGACCATGTTTTAAAGCATGATAGTAAAAAATGTTGTGGTCAGTTGTGTATTAAAACTGAAACTCACCATCAGTCCAAGACAGGAGCAAATCATTGCCCACTTTCTGTTGTGCTCACTTTAGTCCTGACTGAAAGGTTATGATTTCCTTACAGGCAGTGAAATATTTCACTTCAATATTCATCTAATTTATGCATTGCTTGTGTTTGGTATATTAATTTGAGCCTTATTATTTAGACCCTTTTAAAGCTCTGATAATGGAGTCAGCAGAAGACAGAGACTCTCTCAGATACCCTCAGCCACCGGATCCCGCTCACTCACAGGTACAAGTTAGCAATGTGCATAATCTGGTTTATCCTGTAAAAAGTTATTTTCATGACAATTATCTAAAACAATGTATAGTACAGAAACATATTTTATGTGTAAAGTGTATATATTGCATTAATAATGGATTTATGAAATGAAATTTTCACAGCAACTTAACAACATCAAGCAAGCTGAGTTTAGCCAATGCAGTCAGTGGAGAAGAAGTTACCAACTTCATAACTTTTCACATGGCTAAATAAGCCTCAATTATGTGCAAACATGCTGCCTTAATTAGATATAAACATGTGATGTTTCCATATGTTTACAAATAGACAGAAATGTGAACTGTAAATGTTTGGCACGATTGCCGAAATTCTAACATTTGATTGGTGTTTCATAATTCTTTGCTAACAGATGTGCCTACTTGCCTGCAAACTGTTCTAACAATCACACACAGCTGCTAATGTTTTCTTATTTTTCATAAGAAGTGAAATAGAGAATAGGCTACAACTTTAAGATTAAATATTTGAACAGTATGACAGCATTTTACAAGAAGTATTGTTCTTTCATTGTTAACTTTTCAAGAATGCGCGGATGGAGAACTGTCCAACTTCAGGTGAAGGGACTTCCACCTGCGTGGAGCACATCACCCCTGAGGACCAGCAGGATGTAGTGCAGCATCTTCCTTCTGGTTGGGGCATTTAGAAGTAAATACCTTAGTGTATGAGTTGAAAGAATTTCTGTTAGTTTTCAAGCCTTTCTGTGTGTTCATATTAGGAGGCTGTTTAAAGGAAGAGATATTGGAGGTGACAATTGGCAGCTATGATCACGAAGGCAGCCTCCATACCAGTCCAGATGTTGACTGCATTAAAGAGGAAGAACCGAAGGATGACGACTACCTCTGTAAGATCACGTGAAATGATTTTTCTGCTTGGCTAACTTGTTTGTAGGCAGTGCTTCATTTGTAAATGGTTACAAATGGTCGGAAATGGCTTAATCACATGTTTTTTTTAATTGAAGTGCTCTGTAAAGGGTGTTAACAGCATTTTCAAGCTGCATGTACTGCACTACATAGGGAGCGGAGTGATATTTTAGATTCAGCCCAGTTCTAATTCTTTTTTGCCAGAGCTGATAGTAACACACAGTAAGCCCTCGTTGTAGGCTTGGTGTGAGAACAGCTCATAAAGATACTGTGTAAATACAAAGGTATTATCATTTATTTGATGCATTGAATTGAATTGACAATGCCCCACATGCAGTATGTGCAGGGCAACCGTTTGAGTAGGCTGGCATTTGCTCTGTCCTTAGCATCAAATCCACTGTGCTTATATATACTGATCCAAAAATAAACAATTCAAAAGTGAAGGAGGGCAGTAATACTGCTTTATTGTATTCCTGCCACGGTAACTGACAGACTGTATGAAGTCTGCCTTCTGTGCTATCGCTGGAAGCAACCTAAGCGTGCCTCTGATAGTGGGCTTAGACAGCCAAAACAGTCTCTGGCTGACAAACCATAGCTGTCAATTTGGCAAAAATAAAGACATTAATTATATTTTTAATGTATTAAAATGAGTAGCTAGCGACTGCAGAAAACAATCAGTATTATTATCAGTTTTGTTTTTAAATCAGTTTTATTATCCATACCCTTAGGAACCCCCACCGATATGTGGAATTTACCACACCACTATAACAATACAACACATACTCAGTGAGAAACTGACTGAAACTACCCGGGATCATTGTAGAGACACTAGAACAAGAACATGCAACTAAAGTACTGCAATATCTAACATGTATAGGACTTAAACCTTGCTTATAAGACCCTGCTGGACAGAAACTCCAGACAACAATCTGTTTAAAATTTAACCTGATCTGCCATGATTACTATCGAGAGGTAGCCATGGCATAACAACAAACAAACAAACAAACCATATCCACAGGAGGATGTTTAAGCTTAAAATATAAAACATTCAAATGCTAAGCGTTAGAAATGTATTCATACATGAATTATGATTTATTGGTAATGAAAGTCTGAGTTATTTCATGGAAGGGGTGATTTTTCTAGCTTTCCAAAACCCTTTGGAAAGGGCTTTGCTGTCATCAGAAGTGTTCAATGTTACTCTCCTCTTTACCCAAGCAGCATCACCACAGTTCCTGGTATAGAATTTAGTTGATTAGACAGTAGAATGAGGATTTTTGACATTTTGAATGTACAGTGCTGTCATTTTGAATGTATGAATTTGTTTTGCCAGTCCTAATGTAAGCCATTTAAAAACTCTGTCACAGACGCTCACCTGCAATCTATGGCTGACAGCTTGGTTTGCCAAGGCCCTTAACTCCATTAGTGTCTTATGTTTGTGCATTAACTCTTTCCTTCATTTTCCTTCCATTACAGACTGTGAGGAGTGCAAATCCTTCTTCTTCAATAAATGTGAGGTTCATGGTCCTGCTGTCTTCATCCTTGATACCCCCATTCCCATGGGAGTTGCTGACCGAGCCAGACAGACCCTTCCACCTGGTCTAGAGGTTCAGATATCTGGGATTCCTGATGCGGGCCTGGGGGTGTTTAATAATGGAGAGACACTTCCAGTTGGTGCTCACTTCGGACCCTATCAGGGAGAGCTGGTAGAAAGAGAGGAAGCCGTGAACAGTGGCTACTCTTGGTTGGTGAGTTGTATTTAATAATATCTATAATATTGTTATTTTATATTGTTATTGGCTATTCTCTCCTTTTTTAAACACTTTGTTTAAGTAATATCTTGTTTTCTGTTTCACCTTTCAGGTACCTAAATATGCAATATTGTGGGTTTTGTTTTGCAATGCATCATCAAGTCTACTATGATGCACAGAATAAAGAGCACTGATTCAGTGACTAGAATTAGTGCAGATCCCTTTCAACTTTATATACACTGCCTGGCCAAAAAAAGGTCACCACCTGGATTTAACTAAGCAAATAGTTAAAAAAAGAGCCTCCCATTGGATAATTACTGCATTGGCGATTATGTTTCAGCTGGCAACAGGTTCTTTAACCCTAACTGATGCAGGGAGTAGCTTCTCATTTGTTAAACAACCATGTCGAAAGACATCCTGTGGTCGTGGAAAAGATGTTGATCTGTTTCAGAAGCGTCAAATTGTGAAAGAGTGGTTCAGGAAGTATGAGTCATCATTATCACACATGGATTGGCCACCACAGAGTCTAGAGCTGAACCCCATTGGGAATCTTTGGGATGTGCTGGAGAAGACTTTGTGCAGTGGAACAAATCTCCCATCATCAATACAAGAGGAAAAATTTTTGCAACTGTGGACAGAAGTAAATGTTGTGACATTGCAGAATGCCATAATGAAAGCTAAAGGTGGTCCAATGAAATATGTTTTTTTGGCCTGGCAGTGTAGTATCCCTGTATGGCTGTCTTTAAAGAGGCATATGTATGAAACATTTGAGCTAAAAAAATACTGCATCCAAAATTATTTAAAACAGTAAACGATAATACAAGTCAAGCGTTGTGGTTAGCTTCCAGTAGTTCTTGTCAAAACTGAACTGAGATTTCTCCATTGCAGTTCAGTTTAATTTGTGTACCACTTTTATGAAGAAACATTACAAAGCAAGTTTGCGGAGTTCTGCACCTACAAGGAGCAAAAGTGTAAAGCAAAAGTAAAACACTCTGAGATAATGAAGATTTAAGATCAGTTTGTGAACTATGAACACCATCTAAACAAGCACACGTATTGATAAACAGTATGCTAATTATTCCCCTACCAAAAGAAAGAGATGAAACCAACAACCACAATGCACTTCACATTGCCTTGGTTTAGTTTTTGTTTTCAATGTGTATTCATGCCATTTTTACAGCAAAATTGTTATATTGAGCGGTTATGGACAAATATGATATAGGCGGGACAGATGTTAGCATGCCTTTGGTGCTTAATATTTTAATACCATTTTAATAATATTTTATTACCACAGCCAGCTGCATTCTGCCCTATTGATGAATTGGACTATTCTGGATCTAAACATCAGGATCTTTTTATAAACATGTACAAATCCTCCACCAGTTCCAGTCACTTTTATAAAAGTGAAATACAGTAGTACCTCGGTTTTCCTTGTTAATTCATGCCAGAACACTTGTTGAGAACTGAAAACGACGAGTACTGAGCACATTTTCCCCAAAAGGAATAATGTATAAGGCATCATATGCATCAATGGAGTTGTATTGTACAGGTGCTCCCTGATTTACCATGGGGATATGTTCCAACAAATTCATCATAAATTAAATGCATCATGAATTGAGGAGTTTAATGATTGTTTGGTAGAGCAGAGCCTATGATTAGTAATGATAAGTAAGTTAATGGTTAAAACACTTACATTAACCTGCAGTTGGCCCAAATCATTAACACAAAGCTTATTTTGTAATGTGAAAAGTCTCATGTAATTTAGTGAGTAATGGATTGAAAGTGACAAGTAAAAGCAACACACTTACTGTACTGATGAACTCGGCGCCGGCATAGCTGCTAAGCTAAATGCAGCCTGTGTTCTGGGGCATTCAGTTCTTGTTTTGCATTTGGTTGGCTCTTGTAAACTAACCTTTTTAGGACCCACGGTTACTTATTTGCACTAAGAAAACAGTGGAGATCTTCTTTCACTGTGTACTGAATCATGAATTGAGTTTCGGCTGAAACGAGCTGAAAGTTTAAGCAGGTGCACTGAGTACCGAGCAAACGACGAGAACCGAGACACATTTTTCTAGTCAAAATGCACCGAGAACCAAATTTGACGAGTTCTGAGGGTTAACCCTAACCCTGAGTTACCACTGTACTTGGTGTATTGTTCTAATTGGCTCCGTCTAAATTGGAGCAGCAGTTAAAATACTGTTACCTAGGGCAATAGATAAATTTGACTTTTACGTCTACAGTATTTACATTTGCACACTACTTTTTCGTTACAGCTCATTTTAATTCGAAGAAAGTTGCTTTAATGGACAAAATGATAAATGTAACTATTTGCAGATATGCAAGAGCAGACAGCGTGAGGAATACATCGATGCCAGGAGAGAGGTGTATGCTAACTGGCTGAGGTAAGGAATGTCCTGTAGCTGTTTTGGGTTGTGTGTTCATTGAAGTTAATTGTCCTCTCATTTATCTCATTGTCTCACTCCATTGTCTCAGGTATGTGAATTGTGCTTGTGATGTAGAAGAGCAGAATCTGGTGGCATTTCAGTATCAAGGGGCGATTTTCTACCGTTGCTGTCGACCCATCAAACCGGGACAGGAGCTGTTGGTGTGGTACGACGAGGATTACGCCAAAGATCTCAGCATTATGTTCAACTACCTTTGGAACAAGAAGTGCTCTGGAAATGGTTAGTTCTGAACATTGTTTTTTTTTTTTTTTTATTGAACTCATTTATTTATAAAATGCAAATGTGTGGCCATATGTATGACCTAGCATCAGCACCACATTGATGTGTTCACAAGTTCAGTATTTGTTTTATGATATGTGAGCAAACAGTTTTGGGGTAGTGGTGAAATCATTGTGGATTTGGCATACCAATGACCCTTCTGGATCTACCTCAATGGTTATTCAAAAATGGAGTGAGCATGCGAGCACATGGTAGTTACTCCAGGTTTTTGGACTTAAACCTTGTGATGTGACTCAAGTTGCACTGACACACTCCGTCACACAGCACACGGCATAACAGTATGCAGTTGCTATTTCACATAAGTAAGAATAATAATAATTTAATATTTAATAGTGATAGTAATAATAATGAAAAGAGCACTTAAACAGACTAGACAAACACTCGAGCATGTAGTGTCACTTGTGGTTTCAGAGTTCTTCAACTCAGAAGGTTTAATTTTACAATTTGTTTTGAGGAGTCTCAGTGCTGCTTGTAACAGATTCAGCTAAATCCCCTGAGCCAGAGTTGGCTCATGTGACACTTAGAAATACAGTGTAAATCCATGGCCACACAGCATAACTGAGACAAGTGGCATATGGACACTGGAGCACACCAGTTTATAGTCCTGAGAATTTTCTTATTTATTTTTGTAACTCCTCTCTGCCCAGTATGATTTCTTAATAGAATACACTAATACAATAATAAAAGCAGCATAAATACTTAGCAGCAAAAATACTTAATGCTGCTAAAGCATTTATTCAAAATACCAACTTTAATCTGTTTAAAGCACACCCCCATTTACGTGTAATAACTCGGTTTCCTGTTCATACATATCAGTCTGCACATACATCAATCAGCCACAGCATTAAAACCACCTTGTTTCTACACTCGTTTTCCATTTTTGGCAGTTCCATTTACCAGGTGCACTTTATAGTTCTACTATTACAGATTGTAGTTCATAAGTTACTCTGCGTAATTTGGTAGCCCTCTATCACCCTGTTCTCTAATGGTCAGGACCCCCACAGGACTCCAAAGGGCAGGTACTGTTTGGGTGCTGGATCATCCTCAGCACTGCAGTGACACTGACGTACAGGTAGATCAGACCTAGCAGTGCTGCTGAGTTTTTAAACCCTTCCGTGTCATTGCTGGATTGAGATTAATCCACCAATCAAAACCCAGCAAATGGTTTCTTGTGGGCAGCACCTGGTGACTACTGATGAAGGATTAGAGGATGAAGAACACAAACTGTACAGAAGCAGATGAGCTACTGTCTCTGACTGTACACTGCCAAGGTGGATGGTGTGTCTAATTAAAAACTTCGGCAGCATTGCTGTGTCTGATCCACTTGTACCAGCACACAAACATGCTAACACCACATCACTGTCACTCCAGTGCTGAGAATGATCCACTACCCAAATAATGATTGCTCTGTGGGGCTGTAGAATATCAGAGTGAAAAGGTAACAAAGTATGCAGAGGAACAGATGGACTACAGTATGTTAACATGGACAGTGAATGGTCTTTTTAATGTTATGGCTGATCAATGTCATTTATCTGTACACATTTCCTGTCTACTTAACCTTCTTACATATGGTCCTGGAATTAAAAATATATATATCAGATTGTTGTATTGCTGTTCAAATGCATCCTCTTCAGACTGTGAGTTACATTACCTTTATGAGCTGGGCTTTTGGGCATAAGATGAAACACTACATTTCGAATGGAAGGGTTTTACCTAATTTGAAATGTAGACATTTCAGTTTTCTGAATTGCTATTTAACAGCAATTGGCCACCAGAGGTGGTGCAAAATATAAGCTCCTAAGCCAGTATGATATTGCTGTGCCATTTATGTGGTCTTACAGAACTATTACAACTCGCACTATATGAGAGGATTCTCATAAAATCGTGTGAATTTTCTAGACTGATCAGTATCTTGTTTTCCGTGCTGATTATATGATGAAACTTTTCTGATGATATGCCTGCAAATATAGATAATGTCTGCGTGCTGCTTGCGTCATCAGACTGGGAGGCATTAAATAGTTCTGACTGTCAGAAATGTAAATAAATTTAGCTTCCTTGTTATCTGGAAGCTCTAAGCTGATTTCTCTCATACCTTCTGCTTTCTATGCGTTCCCTCTCTTTGTTTTCTTGTGATAATGCTCTGAGACATGTAAAAGACATTCTCTCTGCTGTCACAAACCACTCTTCTCTTTACATCTCATGTTTTGTTAGCAGTTCACCATTTTCCATTACTGCATGTACCACGAGTTATGCATCATCTGTTGTGGTTCTTACTATGGGAGGCTTTTAGATGAGTCTCACTCAGATTTTAATCTGGAATTTCTGACGTCGGTTTTTGTCATCGGAGTGGCACTAAATGGCACAGGAGAACATGTCACGTTCATCAGAGAATTATTTTACGATGAGCGATTTTTGCGTGCGACTACAAACTTGGGCTGAAAATCGGTTACACAGTGATTGTCTTGCATGTGTGATGTGGTGAGAATGTCTGATCTTCAGGATTCTATCATATAGTTCACTGGCTTTCCATCTCTGTTCTTGCTGCCAGTTATCCCAGTAGTCCCAAAACATAAGCGCTATAGAATAATAACTCTCTTCAACCTTACCTGATTAATCTCTGTTCCACTTCAGCTTAGGTCTGTAGTTGGTTCGTCACATGCCTCAACAAAAAGCTAACTTCTGTGAAATTTAGTTAACCTCAAGAATTATGACTGGCTCTGCTGCACACAGGAGCTCCCTTCTGGCTAATGTGAGCTGTTGTTTCTGCTTACTAAAGAAACAGTACATTTACTGCTAACAGTGGGTGTTTTCCCCCTATTAAATATTTAAAAATGGAAACATTAATTAATTTTATATATAACCACGCCGTGCACAGCCCACTTGGAAGCTGTCTCTTGTGCCTTGGTATAAATGATGTACTGAACCATGTTTGGATTGTACTGTTATGCCAGTAATATGTCCCGGTGTAATCAGGTCCCGCTGTCAGGTATGCCTGACTAGTGAAACACTTAACACAATCTCATCCAACCCAGCTTTTGAAACCAAGGAGTTCCTCTTTATCATCTTGCAAAACAGCCAGTGTTTAGGATTATTACAGACTTCATTAAATGCTAGAGAAAATGAATGTTCTGTCATAGCGGTGGGTATTGTTCAAGTATGAGTTGGTTAACATGCATTTGTAACCAGTCTGAATGAAACAGCTTTCCGCATGCAAGCACCTCTTTCTCATATCTTGTGTATGATATACAGAGCACTTGTTTTGCCAGTTTCATTGTAGACAGTGTGATTTGTTAATAAACATCCATTCCTTCATTTAAGGCCTGTAACACATTCCCAAAAAGTGGGCTAGTAAAAAAACTAAATAATTATGTGATTTCCAACAGATGATGTCCACAGGTGATTATAATCATGATTTGGTACAAAAGCAGTATTCACCAAAGGCTGAGTCTTTGAGAAGCAAGGGTGAGCAGAGGATGTCCAGTTTGTCAGCAAATGCAAAAAAAGCAATCCCATACCATGACAGACCTGGCTTTTGGACTGTTTGCTGATAATAGTCTGGATGGTCCTTTTTGTCTTTGGTCTGGAACATACAGTGTCCATTTCTTCCAAAAAAGATCTGGAATACTGATTCGCCTGACCACAATACACGTTTCCACTGTGTGATGGTCCATCTCCGATGCCTCAGAGCCCCGAGAAGTCGATGCCACTTCTGGTATGGTTAACATAAGGCTTTTTTTTTGCTCAATAAAGTTTTAAGTGGCATTTGTGAATATAACTTTGTACTGTAATGCTTGACAAAGGTTTGATAACGTAGTAATTGCCCAAAGATGAAAAGGACCATCCAGACTGTTGCCAGCAAGTCCAAAAGCCAGGCTCTGTCATGGTATGGGGTTGTATCAGTGGCCCTCGGAAAGGTCATTTACAGTTTTGTGATGCCAGTATTAATGCAAAAAAGTACAGTGAAATTTTCCAGGCATGCCCATGCATTTTTCAGGCCAAATCTGAAAAAGATAGGACTGAAATATGTAAATTCCTTCCAATTTTTTCTTTGAGGAACATTAATTTTAAACATTTCAGCATTTTTTCTCATGCAGTTGTTGACAAACTGGAGATCCTCTGCCCATCTTTACTCCTCAAAGACTGTTTGAAATCACATAATAATTTAGTTTTTCACCTCATTACTAGCCCTAAATTGCCCCGTCCTAACTTTTGGAATGTGTTACAAGCCAGAAATGCAGGAGTAGATGTTTATTAACAACTCAAATAAAGTTGACCAAAAAAAAAAGAAATATCTTGGGTTCATACTGTCTGCAGTAAATGTAAGGAACTCCGTGGGTATTGTTTTTTTTTTTTTCCTTTCCCTTCCCCTTCATACTGTTCAAACTTTTTCTGATTTGGGGTTGTAAATTGGTACAGTACATATGCAGTATAACCTACAATACTTGTGCAGTAGTATCTTGCTAGTCATAAGATACGCTTATTTTACTGGCATATTGAGCGTCTCTTGAGTGTTGTAGCGTTATGTCTCTGTTTAATTTTCTTTAGAAAATATTCCTGTGACGTGCACCGTGGCTCCCAAACGCAGAAAAACCAGTGCTAGTGATAGCAGCAGCAAGAGGCACAGGAGAAGTATCGATTTGGAAGTGAAACAAAAGGTTATTAAACAACACGAAGGTGGAAAATCGGTGAATGCTATTGCTCGTGATTTAGGCATGTCACACTCGACAATCTCAACTATCCTCAAAAACAAAGTAAAAATTCTCCAGGCTGTTAAAGGATCAGCTCCACTGAAAGCTACAAGGCTACTGAGAACGCGAGAGGGCCCTATATCAGATATGGAGAAATTGCTAAAGACATGGATCGAGGACCAAACTCAAAAGCTAATCCCTCTCAGCACACTGATGATCAGTGCTAAGGCACGAAGCTTGTTCGAGATGCTTAAAGAAAAAGCAGGACCAGACTACAATATCGAGTTTAGTGCTAGCTCCGGGTGGTTCAAGCGCTTCAAACAACGTTTCTCGCTGCATAATGTGAAATTGAGTGGCGAGTCTGCGAGTGCTGATGCAAAGGCGGCGGAAGAATTTGTTGAAACCTTGGATAAACTGATTGTACAGGGAGGTTATTTGCCCCAGCAAATTTTTAACATGGATGAAACCTCCTTATTCTGGAAGCGAATGCCTGAAAGGACCTTCATCCATAAGGAGGCCAAGTCAATGCCAGGCTTTAAGGCCTTTAAAGACAAAGTGACAGTGTTGTTAGGAGGCAATGTTGCTGGCCACAAGTTAAAGCCATTTGTTATTTGGCGTCGTGAAAACCCCAGGGCTTTCAAGAACGTGAACAAACACAGCTTACCAGTTTTTTACAGGAGCAGCAAAAGGTCCTGGATGACACAGTTGCTCTTTCAAGATGCCTTTCTCAATTGCTATGCAAGTGAAATGGAGAAGTACTGCTTGGAAGCAGGCATATCTTTCAAGATTTTGGTCATTGTAGACAGTGCGCCTGGACATCCCCATTTCATTGGTGACCTCCACCCCAACATCAAAGTGGTGTTCCTCCCACCAAACACGACCTCTTTAATCCAACCAATGGACCAAGGGATTATTTCAGCGTTCAAGGCCTACTACCTGAGGAGGACTTTTGCTCAGGCTATTGCTGCAACTGCTGACACTGGCAAGACGCTGATGCACTTCTGGAAGGGGTACAACATTTACCACTGCATAAAGAACCTTGCATGGGCCTGGGATGATGTGACCAAAGAGTGCATGAATGGTGTGTGGAAAAAAATACTGAAGCGGTATGTGCATGAGGGATTTGAAAAGGACAGTGATGTTGCAAGGATAACTAGAACTGTTGTCGAGATGGTAAACAACAACCTGAACCTAGACATAGACGATGAGGACATTGAAGAACTCTTAGAGGTGGTTCCTGAGGAACTAACAAATGAAGAGTTGTTGGAGCTAGAGCAAGAGCGAATAGCTGCAGAAGAGGCAAGGGCAAAGTGAACTACAGAAGGAGTAAAAGAACGGGTGCAAAAAGAGGTTCACCATTTAGAGGTTGGTCAGAGTCTGTGCAGACCATAACAGCTTGCTGAGGAGATGGACCCACACACTGAATGCTTTTCAGTGATAGAGAAAAATGCTAATGCAGTGTTTGCTGCATATACAAAAACTGATGAAGGTAAACAACAATGTACATATTTCTGATGAAGTTAACCCCTTTCTGAGAAGATCCTCAGCTCTTGTTGACTGTTATTGACAGTTTTATCAGCGGAAGTTATTTTATATGAAACTCGTCCCGTGAAACACTACGAGGAAGTTGAGAGCAGTGACATGGGTGATCCTGGTCACATTTGCTTATAATTGTGTGTGATTATAAGCTAAAAAAGTATGTACTGTGCATAAACATTTAAAATGAAAACATTAAAGTGTTTACAGAAAAAAAGTTTTAAAAAGTTTACAAAGTAGCCTAAGCTTTGTGTATAGAAGTAAATAAGAGGAATATTTAATGTACAAACAGCTGTACAGTGTACTATAGTGTACATACAGTCATTTAGTGTAAGTTCAGTATCTTGTACAGTACAGAACTGTACCAGCAACAGCCTCCAGACTGGCAACAGTGCCTACAGAAAGTCGTCATACCCTATTGAACTTCTTGCCTTTTGTCATATTAGACCATGAAAATAAATTATGTCTAACATTTTCCAATTTGTATTTACACATTATAATATTCATTATCAAAATGAAAATAACCCTTAAAAACATTCTGATAAATTATTATAATTAATTTAGTTAAATATCTGGTTTGGATAAGTAATCATACCCTTTAGAGTAACCATTTTTAAACTTGCTCAGGTACAACCAGTCACCTTCCAGACCACATACCAGGCTAATGGGAACCAGGTGCTGCTTCAGGATTCCACTACTAGTAGCGCATGGTAAATTCAGGATGGCTGGAAAGGTGCTTTCAAAAGGGCTCTGTGATGAAGTCGGGGAAAGGCACAAGTTATGAGAACTATACAAGAAGATTTCATTGGCTTTAACTGTCTCTATGAAAACCGTTCAGAGCATTATAAAGAAGTGGAAAGATGTATGGCATTGGTCACCAGAAAATTTGACGGAACTCGAACAATTTTGCAAGGAAGAGTGGTCAAATATTCCCCAGTCTAGGTGAGCAAAGCTAGCAGGGCCATGTGCATGCATATCGATGGCTGTAATTAAAGCGAAATGTGGCTCTAACAAAGTATTAATGGGGGCTGATCACACTTCCAACCCTGTTATTTTAGTTTTCAATTTTTTAAAAATTAATTATCAAAGCCGTTTTCTTTTTCCATTGCTTGAATGTTGTCAGGAAAGATGTCTTAGTAAAGTTAGAAATATATATTGTTTAATTGAGTTCTGATTTCAGGCTTTAAGACAAAACTATTACAAAGGGGTATGAAGATTTTCTATAGAGACTGTATTTGATCAATACAGGTAGGTACACAACAGTATCCCATCTAACTTTGCTACAGTACATGTACACTGACCAGCCACTTCATTAGGAACACCATGGTCTACACCGAACTGGCTTAATTTGTTCTTGCATAGATGCGTTGGCTACATATCCATAATACGAATCTCTTATTCCACCACATCCAAAAGGTGCTCTTGGATTGAGATCTGATGAGTGTGGAGGCCTTTTGAGTACAGTGAACTTATCACGTTCAAGAAACCAGTTTGAAGTGATTTCTGCTTTGTGACATGGTGTTTAGATGGTACACTGTGGTCATAAAGGGATGGACATGGTCAGCAACAATACTCAGATAGGCTGTGGCGTATAACCGATGCTCAGTTGATGTTAAGGGGTCCAAAATGTGCCAAGAAAATACCCTCCACACCATTACACCACACAGCCTGAACTGTTGATACAAGGCAGGGTGGATCCATGCTTTCATGTTGTTTAGAGCAAATTCTGACCCTACCATCTGTATGTCATAGAAGAAAACGAAACTCATTGGACCAGGAAACATTTTTCCAGTCTTCGTTTGTCTAATTTTGTTCAGCCTGTGCGACAGCCTGTTTGATGCCCCAGTTGCTCTGTTCTGCCATTTTATTGGCTGATTAGATATTTGCATTATTGAGCAGTGGAACAGATATACCTAATGAAGTGGCGGGTGAGTGTATTTTGTTCACACAACTTTCAAATCACATAACATCGTATTTCCCAGAACATATTGTGGATGTTAAGCGACATATACCTGTTTTTGTGGTTTCACCATTTACTAGTATATCAATCTACTAGTATATCAACTTGTGCACCATCAGGAGTGTCCAGGCATTTTCCTTTATGGAGAAATAAGGGGCTTAGCTTAAATTATGTAAAGTGTCCCCTGGTCATTATTTATTCCTCAACCAACTGGACAGTTGGGAGTAAAAATTTGTGTAGTTCTCCTTGCTTGTCATCTTTTAGGTGCCAGCTTTACATTTTTCATTAGTCCAATAGAAGGTTGCGACTGGTTCAGAGGCAAGGGGAGATTGCAGTTATGCATGGAATCTTGTGCTCTTGTGCTTAAAAAATGTTTAGTAAAATTTTTTTAAACATCTAGGGCATCTTGCACTTGTACTCCTAGATTACCACTTTACAGCATTAGCACTTAAAAGTGTCTGTAACATGGGAAAAACTGATGCATCATGTAAGTCTTTTATTGATCAGTTTCATGGTGAATACACATTAGAGTGGGAAAATTGATTGATCTGAGTGACTTTGGTGTAAGACTGGTCAGGGCGAGGAAATACATCTGGGGAAGATGATCCTGTAGACTTGTCGACAAAAGGGGATCAGAGGAGGATGCCAAGAATCGTTCTGATGAACAGGCAGTGCACAGTCAAGCAGATTGCATCCAAATACAGGGCTTGTGCTCCAACTAACGTGTTCATCATTCCTCATCATTCCTTATCACAGATGGGCTATAACAGCAAACAAAAAGTTCAAGTGTCCTTGCTGCCTAAGGGAAACAGAAAGGGAAGACTGCAATGGGCAAAAGAGCACAAAAATTGGATCAGTGAGCAGAGCGAAAACATTGCCTGGTCCAATAAATCCAGATTTCTTTTGCACCATGCTGATGGAAGAGTCAGAATTTGACACAAGCAGCATGAGTCGATGAACCCTTCTTAACCAGGATCAACCATTGAGGCTGGTGGAGGTAGAGTCATGGTTTCTTGACTCACCCTAGGTTCTCTTATGCCTGTGGATGGACGTTTGGGACGTAGGGCTTACCTAAGCATTGTGGCTGACCCAAGTTCATCCCTTCATGGCCGCTGTTTACCCTATGGCAGAAGGACACTTTAAATAGGACAATGCACCATGCACACGGGCTGTATACTAATGGATTGGATCCAGAAATATGACAGTGTGTTTTCCTTGCCTTCACGGTCCCCAGAGCTTAACCCTATAAATCATCTTTGGGGTGAGGTAGAACAGGCTGTTCACAACATGGCAGTACCTTCATCTCATTTTTGCCAACTGCGAGAAACTGTCCTGTCTGCATGGGTCAGTATTCCTGCAGAACAATTTCAGCACCAGTGGAAATTGTTAACACGAAGAACTGCTGATGGCCAAAGGAAGGCGAATGCACTACTAGACGAGTTTCTTTAAAAAAGTGGCCATTCAGTATACTTTTATCTATGTAGTCTACTTCCAAGCTGTACTTCTTGCCTTTCTGCTTACTTACTGAACAGTATGGTGGTAGATATATAGATGATGACTCGAGGTAATTTTTTACAGAAGATTGCTTTTCTATTGGTGATTGTTTATCATTAATGTGGGTCACTGCACACATTTTGTTTAAAGTTTGGTATGTGTTTTGCATAGTTGGATGCTTCTACATCATGTTTTACTGGAATACAGTCTCACTTGTGTATACATTATTGATGTTGCCACAGTCTGCCTCACTGATGAGTACTAATCCTTGAAACAATGTTGGTACTTATTATTCCTTGTGCCTCACAATGGCAGTTATTAGGAATTAAATAAAATGTAAAAGGGTGGCTACAAATGTAACTGTGAAGTACATATGACTGAGTTGTCAGTTCTTTGCAAAAAAAGGCCATTTTGCTTGATATGAGGACTTTTCTTTATTGCTGGCCATAAAACACTGTGACTTTTGCTGTAAGATCTTAACTTGTGCACCATCTAACATTGCACTTTGCTTTTATTTTTAAGAAATTATTTCCTGTACATTCCAGAAATGAAGGACATCTTTTTGCTAATATTCTCCTGCTTCTTGTGTTTATTTTCCGATGCAGATCAAATGTACCTCTAATACCACGTTAGGCAGTATTCGAGGAGTATTTGAGACAGCAGAAATAAGGATCAATTGTATATGATCATCTCAAGTTCACAAGATGCTCTGCTAGTGAGAAAAAAATTCATCATAACTGTAAAATGAATCCGGCGACAGATTACTAAGATTAAGAGAATCTACTGCCTGGTACTTTCTTGGGCACCGAATTTTGCTAAACAAAGCACCAGTGCATTCAGACAGGATATCCAACTTGTAAGTTTGGGAAGACTTCTACAGATCAGAGTACTCAGAACCTTCATTACACACAGGAGTGAAGCCGTATCAGTCCTCACAGTTTGGCCAGTTTCTGTCTTAAATCACCTTTGACTTCACTTGAGAGGTCACACGGAAGAGAAGCCATATCAGTGTTCACAATGTAAGAACTGTTTCTGTCACCAGAGTACTCTCAAACAACATCAGAATCGCTTTATATCGGCAAGTACGTTACACTTACAAGGAATTTGTCTTGGTGAGTGCACACGTCTGACATGTAACGTACTAAACAGATCAGACAGCACACAAGCTATTTACAGCACAATACAATAATAGAATAATAATCGGTAATACAATAATATAATATATAATTGTTATTATAGAAATAGTAAATATAATATAATGGGGGGGGGTGCAGCAAGGCATATTTACATTTACATGTACATCATGTAGCAGATGCTCTTATCCAGAGCGACTTTCAGAAGGGCTTTGTATTTTTCCTAGTGGACAAAGGCTCATGTTAGTACAAGTAAGCAATAGCCCAAGAACACAATCCAACCAGAACCTGTAAGGATCTGATACAGGTAAATTAACAAAACACACTAGGTTTTTTTTGTTTGTTTGTTTTTTGTAAATATGAAGTTGCATATTTAAGATACATAATGCATGTCACTTGTAATAATTCCACTGTAAAGGTGATTTGTCACTTTATTTTGTTTTGATGAAGTTGCAGTTTTGTTTGAATTATATTGTTTAATCTATTTAAAAAAAATAAAGTATATTAAAAATATACTCTTATTGAGTTGGTATCCTTTGTTGTAATGTTGCTGCCCCAGCACAGAGCAGCATAGAAGATGGAGGTCTGTACCACAGACTCATAAAAAGCTCTCAGCATCTAACCCCATTCACCAAAAACCTCAGCCTCCTCAGGAAACAGAGCTGGCTCTTGTCCTTCATGATCAGGCTGTCCATATTCACTTCCCATCTCATCGTATTACTCAGGTGGACAACAGGGTATTTGTGGGACCCGCCTCAGCGTTTCAACCCTGGATGATGACTGGAGATGGAAGTGACTTCCATTTATGGAAGTCCACAACAATTTCCTTCATCTTGTTTCCATCATCACTCTTGCCAGTCAGGCTAGTGTATTCGTCCTCTTTTCTATCATTAATACACCCCACAATATCCGTGTCTTCTGTGAACTCTGTGTGAGATGATAGTTGTACCTGAAATCGGATGTGTAAAAAATTAAAAGGAAAATAGCTAGAACAGTTTCCTGTGGAGCACCTGTGCTGCTCGACCGTCAATAATTAAGGACACCAGGGTGTTGCTCACCTGTGCTACTGTTGGGTTATCTGTTAATAAGACTGTTAATAAGTCAAAGAAATTGACTCGAACAGTGCTCTTTGCCATGTCCATTTGAGAGTAAACTCTGTACAACTCGGAGCATTCGCCACCAACACACATGACATGAACTGTAGTGAGTCAAAAGTCTCACTCATGGTACAAGGTGACCTAGGACAAGCCTTTTGAATGTTTTGACAATATGTAATGTCAGTGTTCTAGGTGTGTAGTCATTTAAGTCTTTGTGGTGCTTTTTGTGGAACATTTGAACTAATCAGGGTGTCTTCCAAAACAGCAAACCCATTTCTAGTCTCAGACTCTTGTTGTAGGTTGGTCTTTAGTACTTTGAAACTGTCACCATCAGGGCATGCTTTTTACCTGCATGTATACTAATGTATATACTTACAGAATTTGTGGTTATTTTTGGTATTCTGCAATAGGAACGTATTGAGGAATTTAGGCTATAATGGAAGTTTGTCTGCCGAATGACTGGAGAACCCCCATACTGCTCAGTACTGGCAGTTTGTTATTCATCATGCGTTGTATTCAACAAAAAGAAGAACAGGGGGTGTGACAATAGATGCTATGACCCCCACAGAACCCTGATTTCAACACGGAGTCAGTCTGGGATTACATGAAAGATAGTAAAAGTGAGAAAACCAGTGTTTTACAATAAATGAGACAGGTTTGCCTAGAGGCTTTGGAAAGCATGCCAGCTGAATACCTTAAACTGTATGTCAGTGTAAAAGAGAGTTGATGTTGCTGTTTTAAAAGCTAAGGTAATGGTGTGCAGGGCAGTGATGGAAGAACAGCTTGTGTGGAGCCGAAGCAGAGGAACATCTTAGTGTGTGGGATGGAACTGGTAGGGGAACTCGGAGAGAAAGATAATATATAGTTGTTATTATGAAGAGCACAGTTTATTAACAAAACACTTTGAACCACTGACATTAAGTACGGCATGAGACTCTGGCAGCAGTGTCTATAGCAGCATAGCTAAAAAGGGGAGAAGCAGAAGGTAACACTGCCAGGAGGGGTCACATGAGACATTGGCAACTCACCTCCCCAGAAATCAACAAACCTGAGTGCTCGCACTTGAGAAGCAGGAAGACAACAATCCAACATCCCAGAGCATCACAAAATTCCTTGATTATGAACCCCTGGCTCTGCCCTTACTCTAATGCAAAGGGCTCGTTGAAGACTTATTGAAGTTTATTTATGGATTTACCAGAGCATCCAGTAAGAAGAACGTTACTATAATCCAACCTTGAGGTTATAAGCCCACGAACCAGTTTCTCAGCATCTATAAAATAGATTATATGCTGCTTGGTGCTGTACTCTATCTAAGCACTTACATGAGCAGGTGTTACCACTCAGGTGAATTATATGTACTGAATCTGTGGCCTGCAGTGTGAGAACTGTGTGGATTGCGGATGGCAGATGATTAGTTTTTGTGTGTGACAGAAAGCTGATGAACTGTGAGGGAGAAACAAGCATAGTAAGAGGTACTGTGTTATTGCAACACAGCACACCAAAGACACAAGGGAAGATATATAAAAAGAGCCACCACCGCTTGCATATAGTTCCCTGCATTATTATAAAAACATCAGGAAATGAACTGAAAGACAGTTTCTAATTTCATAAGTGTGGTATCTCAAAGTCTATACGAAAAGGTTAGAGATGCCTTCATGTTACATTTTGTACTATTACATACAAACATACGTAAACCATGTTTACATTAGTACATTTCTTAATATCATCTTGAGTCTGTTTTTTTTCTTTTTCTGTTCCAGAAATGAATGATGCCTTTTTGCAAGTTTTCTCCTGCTCCTTGTGTCCACTTTCCTACACAGCTCAAATTTACCTGCACAAACACATTTGGAGATGTCACCATGAGGAGTACCTGAGACTGCGGAGCTCTGGGGAGATTACAGATGATTATCTTGTCCCCACAAGAAGCTTGAGTAGTCAGCAAACATTGTCTAGTAATGTATGTATTAACATGCCCCAAAGTACCTTAAAAAAACACCAGAACAACACAGTTCAGACTGGTGAGAAACCATATTGCTGCTGTCAGTGTGGAAAGAGTTTTACCCAACAGTATGCACTCCATCAACACCAGCGCATTCACACAGGAGAGAAACCATATCAGTGCTCACTGTGTGAAAAGAGTTTCCGTCAAAACAGTCACCTGAAACAACACCAACGTGTCCACACGGGTGAGAAGCCGTTTCATTGCTTAGACTGTGAGAAGAGTTTTCCTGATCAGAGTGCTCTTCAAATACATCAGCGCATTCACACAGGAGAGAAGCCGTATCACTGTGCACAGTGTGGGAAGTGTTTTCGTCACCAGATTACCCTCAGACTGCACCGGCGCATTCACACGGGAGAGAAGCCCTACCACTGCTCACTGTGCGGAAAGAGTTTTACTCACCAAAGTACTTATAAACAACATGAACGCATTCACACAGGAGAGAAGCCATATCAGTGCACGATGTGCGGGAAGAATTTTACTCAAAGAAATGCTCTCCAAAAACACCAGCGTGCTCACACAGGAGAGAAGCCTTGTCAGTGCTCTGAGTGTGGCAAGAGTTTTACTGACCGCAGTAACCTCCAGCTTCACCAGCGCATCCACAGAGGAGAGAAGCCATATCACTGCACAATATGTGGGAAGAATTTTACTCAAATAAATGCTCTCCACCAACACCAGCGTGTTCACACGGGAGAGAAACCGTATCAGTGCTTGGAGTGTGGAAAGGGTTTTACTGACAACAGTAATCTCCAACGACATCATCGTGTTCACACAGGAGAGAAGCCGTATCACTGCTTAGCATGTGGAGAGAAGTTTCTTTATTCAAGTACACTTAAGAGACACAAGTGTCCTAAGAAACAACCACTGGCTTGTGACAATTGACTTCAAGGCCAGACATTTTTTTTTTCTGGGTTTTCTTGTTAACATGGAGCTACAAGCTCTGTATGCTCTGACACTGATCCTACTGCCACCCTTAAAGTTTTTTAACTGCTAATCATATCTAAGGACCACAAAACATTTTGTAGCTTCTAGAGTAAATGTGTGCATACGTAAACAAAAAAAATCCTGTACAGTGGTGCTTGAAAGTTTGCAAACTCTTTAGAATCTTCCATATTTCTGCTTAAATATCCCAAAGCATACATATTTGAATAACGTCTGTTTGCATATATGATCATAGTCTGATAAGGATATTATTCTTATTTTTAAAATAATAAATCTACTTAACCCATATCTTACCTTGCCAGGCACATTAGCTGTTGTAGTACACCGGTTGTAGAAACTTTGTGGTGTTGAAATTCTTACAATTTGTGAGCAGACTGAATGCTGAGCAACATTTGGACCTGCAGCACAGGCCTTAGCACTTAGATTAATTACCAGAACTTAATCTGTGTTTCACAGCATGAAACCATGTGTGGAGTGCAAGACAGTTGTTGAATTATTTCTATTTTAAAATTAGTTTCAGAATTAGCTGGTGCACCATGGTGGGAGAAACAAGCAAGTAAGGAGTACTGTGTCTTTGCAATGCACTACATCATAATTTTCTTTTTTTTATTCATACCAGGAATTGCATAATTGCATAATTAAATGATTCAAGGAATCTGGAGGAATTTCAGGGAAAAGGGCAAGGGCACAAGCCTAAACTGAAGACTCATGATCTCCAATCTTGACAGCCATGCATCAAGAACCATCATTCATCGATAGCTGATAGAATCACATGGACAAGGGATTTCTCTGGCAAACCTTTATCAAGCACCAAAATATAGAGTTACATTCACAAATGCCACTTAAAATTTTACTGTCCATAAGGGAAATCTAATATTATACCTCAGTTCTGCGCCCCCAAACCGATCAGGATAAGTGGAATGTTTATGGAAAAATTTAAGTTAAGTAAGTTTTAATTAAATAAATTAAACACGTTTGATGTATTGATCTAAGAAACTATTATTATCAGTTCAGTTTACATTACGTTTACAACCTCCAATCAGAAAATGTTGAGACTGTATGAAAAATGGTGGAAAAAAAAAACTAAACAAATCATGGTGACATGGTATGATGATGTCCTTGAGTCTGTGTTGTGGGATATACCAAGAGTGTCTGGTGACTGAGAAACCAAGAAAAGGGTTCAGTCTAAGAATTGGGGCCAGAGTGCCTGACCATGTCCTGGTGCCAAAGGCACAAAGAGATGATCCAGAAGGTCTGGTGTATGGAGGAGAGGGAGCAGGCACTGGGGTCTTGGTCAGGGTAGTGTTTGTGGCCACTTGATGCAGTGCCCTTTTCAAAGTTACAAAACCATCTCTAAAAAGTTTGGATTCCAAAGTAACGTCTAAGCAGCTAAAGGCCCCTCTAACACTGGCTAATGTTAATGTTCATGACTCCACCATCAGAAGAACACTGAACAACAATGGTGTGCATGGCAGGGTTGCAAAGACAAAGCCACTGCTCTCCAAAAAGAACATTGCTGCTTGTCTGCAGTTTGCTAAAGATCACGTGGACAAACCAGAAGGCTATTGGAAGAATGTTTTGTGAACTGATGAGACCTAAATAGAACTTTTTGGTTTAAATGAGAAGCGTTATGTCTGGAGAAAGGAAAACACTGCATTCCAGCATAAGAACCTTATCAGATCTGTGAAACATGGTGGTGGAAGTATCATGGTTTGGGCCTGTTTTGCTGCATTTGGGTGAGGATGGCTTACCATCATTGATGGAACAATGAATTCTCAATTGTATTAATTAATTCTAAATGAAAATGTCAGGACATCTGTCCATGAACTGAATCTGAAGGGAATGTGGGTCATGCAGCAAAACAATGACCATAAGCACACATATAATGATAAAAATAACAAGAATGCCAAGCAGGTAGTTTTCTGTGACAGTGTAGGTATCAACCAGGCACTCTGGTTTTCTCCTACCTGACTGAGAGATTGAATTAGTGAATGTGTGATCTTTTTAATGTACTAGTACACATAAGAACACATTCTAAAATTAAAGATTAAAATATAGACTATTAAAAGTAAACAAAAATACATCTAATGAAAAACGACTTTTTAAAAACATTAATACAGATTTAGAAATTAACACAACGGTTCTGACTGCCACACCATACCATACACTTCAGTCCACAATACACACTGAGTGTACCTGTTTGTCCCTGTTGGCCTTCAATGGTGAAGCAGGCGCTGTCGTGTGTTTAATCCACACACCTGTGTACACAAAGCGGTAGAAGTGGTGTTATTCACAATGTTAGCTCTATACTGATGTTGGTTATTATTCTGTAGAATGTTAAGAAACTGTTCAGAAACCGGTGGTTTTCACTGCACTTGGTTTCAGGAGCAAAGCAAGTTGTTTAAACTCTTACTGCACAAGCTGCACTGACTTTATACCCAGATCATCCTCGTTCACTGCGTTATATACGTATGTCCATTTAATCAGTTCTACTTATCATATAGAAGCAGTTTGTAGTTCTACAGTTTACAAACTGTAGTCCAACTCTTTCTCTACATACTTTGTTAGACCTATTTACTTTGTTCTCTAATGGTCAGAGCCCCCACAGATCAGGTTCTATGTGGGTGGTAGATCATTCTGTCAATTTTATATACTGTGTTCTCTCACTGTGTACTCTATTAGACACATCTACCCATACTGCTCCAGCGTTCCTGGTTCCATCCCGACCTCTTGCATGTTCTCCCCATGTCAATGTGGGCTTACTCCATGTCCTCCAGTTTCCTCCCACAGTCCCAAGACATGCATTAGGTTAATTAATTACACAAATTTGGCTGTCTCTGTGTATGTCTGACTAGCATTGAAGTAACCTTCTGTCTGTCTTTAAGCCATATTGCTTTTTTTTGTAAATGTAATGTCAGAGACAGTAGCTCATCTGTTGTTGGACGCAGTTTGGTTATTCTACAATTGGAACAGCAGAGTACTTGGCTGTGGAGTCAAGACAGTTTACTTTTTACACCTAGATAAAAACCTAAAACGTATTGTATAAAGCCTGTACGTGGTGGTCTAAAAAGTGCTCAGATCTCTTACTTTCCATTGAATAGTTTAATCTATGTGTAGCAACGGACCGATCGCATTTAAGCATAAATAAAAACCTTCCCAAGCATAAGCCAGCACCAGTTTAATTCTGAACTTCAATTTATATCAGACAATTCATATTTAGAATACAGACTGAACAAATAATACATATAATGCATAATAAATACGTTAATAACTTTGTCACATCTCTGAAATCATCTGAGCATTTTTATGTAAGCTTTATCTCGATAAACTGACCGCATAGTTGAATTTTAAACAAATACTTTCTCGCCTAAAAAAAAATCTTATATCTTCATTCCGTGACACAATAACAGTATTACTTTAGAAATTATACATCCAGTAGGGAGATCTCTCATCCGCCAGCTGGCAATGCATTGTGGGATATTTTGCTGTCCAAGTCCATAAAAGTCTGCTACGATACATCCTCAGTAATATGGGTGGAGCAAGAACACATCCGGGGATTTGGAGCGTCCTTGGTTAGATGCGAACTTAAGCTGAATGCCATTTCAGGGGCTGCATTTCCGATTGCGTCATAGCGGCGCGCCTAGGCTGTCCCATTTCAAAGGATCCTTCATATGCGGCCGACAAATGTGGCCTTCTTTCCCCTGAAAACTAAGGATACATCTGATGTATCCTTCATGACCTAAGATATCCCGAGGTGCATTGTGCATGACTGTTGGCTGAGGAATAAACATTATTTAAATGTAAGGATTTTTAAACTCGGATAGCTAAATGTTAAAAAGCAAAAGCACAACTTTATTTTTTTGTTTGTTTTGTTTTAGGGAGCAAGGAGCAAACGGAAACCTTTAAAATGAATGCCGGCGCCTGTGGTGAAGCGTCTCCTCTACAATAAATGAAAAAACAAAAACAGCATAAAAACTAAGCTCAAAATTTCTGGCTTTATTTTTATAAAGCATAAAGCTGTTTTGTGATAGGGTGCAGGTGGGAATAGCGGTTCTGTGACGCAAATAGGAAATCCAAGGCAGAGGCCTTTGCCGCGGTCTTCCGAGGACACACCTTCATAGACCACGTCCTTCAAAGGATGCAGCCCCTGAAATGGGATTCAGCCTTAGAAATGGAACAGTACAGTACTTGGCCTGCGACTAATGACGTTTCACAAGATGACAAAGTACACAAGAACACAAGCACAGAAAAGTACGCATATTGAGAAACGGCCCAGATGTATCCTTTGTTTTCAGGGAAAAGAAGGCCGCATTTTTTGGCCGCATACGAAGGAGCCTTCGAAATGGAACAGCCTAGCCGCAGCCCCTGAAATAATTCACTTGTCGCATATTTTTCAGATGGAAAACGGCGCCTCTAGTGGCCAGGAGCACTTCCGTTGTGAGAAGTAAATGCAGCGTTTTTGTAAATGTATTTCGTTTCGGTTAATGCTGTTGTGTTCCGCTTATGTATTTTTGTTCTTGACTTTTGTTTGCCTCCTAAATGATGTTGTGTTTCACCAAATGCAGCATTTTTGGAAATGTGGTTGTGTTCTGTCTTTATGTTGTTGCATTTTTCCTTAATGTATTTGTGTTCTGCCTTAATACTTTTGTGCTTTCGACTTTCGGTTGTGATGTGACAGTACGGGTCACGATAGTGGGGGGGGGGGGGGGGGGGAAGGGGGGCAGCATTTTTGAAATGTGTTTGGTTCTGTTCGCTTATGTTGTTGCATTTTCCTTAATGGGGGGTGCGATGTTGTTTCCTGCTGCCTTAAATACTTTTTGTGCTTTCGACTTTCGTTGTTGATGTGGACAGTACGGGTCACTGTAATAATATAGTCTTGGAAAGGTAAAACAATGGTTAAAAGTAGGTGGTACTGGTATAGTTTTTTTAGCAAACATATAATAGAAAGACCATAACTGTTCAGAAATCCACACATGCAATTCTAATGTTAACAAGTTGTTTCACAAGTACATGAGTTATCTTGTTTAGTTAACTATATGAAATGAAAAAATAACATATAAGTCGGGAGCGAGTTTCAATTCAGTTTCAGCAACCAGACAGACATGCTAGTTAGAAATGCCGTTTTCTTTGAACCAGTGCCATCTAGCGGTAATTTGGGGTATAACATATGCCACCGAAGGAGTACAGATGGCACACTGGTAATTAATGTACTGCCCATTTCCACCCAGCTTTTTCGACTTTAAGTTAAGAGATAACTGTTAAGAAATTGTTACCATCTACCATCCAGTCCAGCATTTTCTGATAGCGACTTCCAGCAAGATAACGCACAATGTCACAAAGTTCAGAACATCTTAGTCGGGTTTCTTGGACATGACAATAAGTTTTCTGTACTCAGTGGCCTCAACTGTCACCAGATCTCAATCCAGTAGAGCACATTTGGGATGTGGTGGAATGGAAGATGGACATTATGGATGTGTAGCCAACAAATCTGCAGCAACTGTGTCTTGCTATTATGTCAATATGGACCAAAGTCTCAGTGGAAAGTTTCACACACCTTGTTGAAGCTATGGCATGAAGGAATAAGGCAGAGGGCAAAAGGTTGTTCCAAATTGGTACTAGCAAGGTGTACCTAATAAAGTGACTGGCGAGTGTATATCAACTAATGCGATTAACTGCTGAAAATAAATAATCAAGTTTGTCCAATATTGGGAAATATTTAACGCAACCAATTGCATTCAATTAAACAAATGTAAGACACATTATGGCCCAGCTGGTGAGGCCACAATAAAAAGTGTGTGTGTGTGTGTGTGTGTGTGTGTAAACAAAAAGCATGACAGGGAGCCTGGGATGAGGGTGTGAGGAGGTCCTTAAATACTGGGCACACCTAGGTGTTTCCAGCAGCTGCCTTTGGAGAATATTCTTTCATCCTGTGCAAATGTGGCAGGAATTAAAGAAGACTAAATTTGTTTCAGTCTTTGATTTAAACAATCTCTAAAATCTTTACTTGAAATAAAAGTTTGGATTACTATGTATTTTATTAAGAAACATATTTGTCCATTTATTATTTGTATTTTTATACATGTGCATTTTAATGTTATATTATCATTATAATGTGTACAATAAATGAGTGTCTGTCTTTCATTCTCTCATTCATATTTTTTGTGGGAGCCTATATGTGTGGTGTGATGTTATCTATTTACATGCACAGTCATCTCTAGGGTTTACAGAATGGTGTGAAAGAGAGAACAGTAAATGAGTGTGTCTGTCTCTCATTTGCCTTATCGTACACTTCTCAGAGCTTTACTATCATAGTCAGACATGTATTCACGTAAAGTCGTGTAATCTTCCCGATTCATTTATTTATGCTGGATTGGATTGGTATGTAAGTGTAGGGTTAGTTACAGTACGGTGTTGGTACAAAATCCAGAATCCAGAAATTGTGTGTGAGAGAGAGAGACAGAGAGTGAGAGAACCCCAAATCAGAAAATGTTGGGACAGCATGTCAAATGCAAATTTAAAAATTATGCAGTATGTCTTACATTTACTTCAACTTTTATTTAATCACAGACAGTATGAACCCAAGATGTTTCATGTTTTATCTGGTCAACTTCATTTCAATAATAATCCATTTTTGCATTTCAAGCTACACAACACAACAAAGTTGTGATGAGGTAAAAACACTAAAAAATGATGTGATTTCAAACAGGTGAGGTCAACAGGTGATTGTAATCATGATTTGGTACAAAAGAGTATCCATGAAAGACTGAGTTTTTGAGGTGCAAAGATGGGCAGAGGTTCTCCAGTTTGTCAACAAATGAGAAAATTAATAAAATGTTTAAAAACAGTGTTTCTCAAAGAAAGAGGAAGGGATTTGCATATTTCAGTCCCAACCTTTTCTGATTTTGTGTTATATATACCTTATATACCTCACTGATTACTGTATTAGGTACACCTCCTTGTTTCTACACTCATTTATCAGTTCCACTTACCATACAGGTGCATTTTGCAGTTCTACAATTACAGACTGTAGTTCATCTGTTTCTATACATAGTTTTTAGTCCCCTTTACTCTGTTTTCTCCTGGTCAGGACCAGCACAGATCAGGTACTATTTGGGTGACAGATTATTCTCAGCAACAGTCGACAAACCCAAAATACCCAGCCACCATCATCCTGTAGGCAGCATCCTTTGAGCACTGATAAAAGATTAGAGGATGACTAACACAAACTGAGCAGCAACAGGTGAGCTAAAGAGGCAGAGCTAGTCTCTGACTTTACATCTACAAGGTGGAGCTACAGTGGGGCAAAAAAGTATTTAGTCAGCCACTGATTGTGCAAGTTCTCCTACTTAGAAAGATGAGATAGGTCTGTAATTTTCATCATAGCTACACTTCAACTATGAGAGACAAAATGAGAAATAAAAAATCCAGGAAATCACATTGTAGGATTTTTTAAGAATTTAATTGTAAATTATTGTGGAAAATAAGTATTTGGTCTTAAACAAAAGTTCAACTCTATACTTTGTAACATAACCTTTGTTGGCAATGACAGAGGTCAAACGTTTCCTGTAAGTCTTCACCAGGTTGGCACACACTGTAGCTGGTATTTTGGCCCATTCCTCCATGCAGATCTCCTCTAGAGCAGCGGACGAAGAACTTACGGCGCTCGATAAGTTGTAAGGGTTTGTTTGCAATGACAAGGGTTCAAACGTTTCCCCTGTAAGTCTTCACCAGGTTTGGCACCAACCTGTAGCTGGTATTTTGGCCATTCCTCCATGCAGATCTCTCTAAGCATGATGTTTTGGAGCACAACACTGACTTTTTAAAACTCCCTCCACAATGGTTCTATGGGGCTTGAGGCCTGGAGACTGGCTAGGCCCGACTCCAGGACCTTGAAATGTTTTTTAGGCGGAGCCACTCCTTCGTTTCCCGAGGCTGTGTGTTTTGGGGATCATTGTCATGCTGGAATACCCAGCCCACGTTCCATCTTCAATGCTCTCCCTGGTTGAGGAGGTTTGGGTTAAAAACTCACGTACATGGCCCCGTTCATTCTTCCCGTAACAACGGATCATTCGTCCTGTCCCTCTGCGAAAAACACCCAAAGCATGATGTTTTCACCCCAATGCTTCCCAGTAGGTATGGTGTTCTTGGGATGTGACTCAGCATTCTTCTTCCTCCAAACACGGCGAGTTGAGTTTTTACCAAAAAGTTCTATTTTGGTTTCATCTGAACACATGATATTCTCCCAATTCTCCACTGGATCATCCATATGCTCTCTGCCAAACTTCAGACGGGCCTGGCTCAAGCAGGGGGACACGCCTGGCACTGCCGGATCTGAGTCACTCTCAGCTGTTAGAGATCGTACCCACTAACCAACGCTAGGGGGCAGTGTTGGCTTAGTTACCATAAACGCGATCACGCACGTGCATTTGCGCAATCGTGTTAATATGCAGCACCTGCCAGCTCAGGTATTTAAGTCCCGCTTACTGCCTGAGCTTGGCAGTGTGGCTGCATTCACCTTATCTGCGCTGCATACGTCGACCTCGCTGCTTTATTGCTACGGCGTTTTTTGGAAGGTGGTTGTCATTGTTCTGGCCTGTTAAGCTTAGCGTTGACCGGTCTCTAAAAGGAGATTGGCCACGTAGGGGCTGGAACACTGAGGTAATATAGGGAGTAGACAGTAGAGTAGAGTTGAGAATTTCCCTGCAGCGTTTTTTCCTTTTGCGCACTTCTAGCGATTGCCATTGTGCGATCGCTTCCATTTAAATTTTTTTCCCTCATTCTTGGATGCTGGGGACCGTTCCACGCCTGCGCATTCCACGGAGTAGCGCTGCTCGCGCTGTGTACGCGCTTGGAAGCGCGCCCCCCTTTTTTGGGCTCGCTCGTGCTGGGTGACGTCTGCCCCCCTCCCTTTGTTCTCTCTCTAGCGCGAGTCTGAGCTTCTGTGTATGTGCATGTGTGGGCTTTCCCTCAGTCACACAGGAGCTCATTTTGTTATTTATTTGGTTGTTTCTACTTCAGTGGTCTGGTGGTGCTTTCAGTTAGCCCACTTATCACCGACACGTCTGACCAGGGTTTGATTCCCAGCCACTGAGGGAGTCCCCTTTATTGTTTCATTTTCCTTTCTCTTCTTTATTTATATTTATTTTTTGGTTCAATAATTCCATCTGAAGCTAACTGCATTTTGGGTCCTAAAGTCCCGTTTTTTCACGGTTCACCAGTGGGCGCTTATGGCGACCCGTAAAAGAATGCAGCCACCAGTACTGGACCCAGCGTTAGCTCCTGGGACTTCCTCTATGGAAGTTCCCACCATCTCTAGATGGCTTTGGCGATCGTCGGTCGGGTCCCAGCTTGCTTTTAGAGGCCCGACCAGTCTTTTTGGCTCTGTTACCTTGCCGGCTGTGCTGGCCGACCCCCTGAGCCTCCCAGTCCTCGCTGCAAAAAGCGCCGGCATCCACCTAAACCTCATTCGATGTTGCTGTGGTCGTCGATCACCTTTGGGCCTGTTAGCAAGCCTGAGTTGCCACCTGACCACGTCCCATCTCCTGACCCACCCAATATGAAGGGCCACCGCTGCTCGAGGTGACGAAAAACTACCAGCTCTCCTTCGGGGGTGCTGTTGCCCTCTGGTGAGTTAAACTTTGCCCTCTGGCCCGGCCGGAAGAACCGCTCAGTATCTTTACATCCGCTAAGAGGTGGGATCTGCGTACCCATACCCCTAGGTCGGCCGAGCTATCTCGCCTTGAACCGGAGCAGGTCAACTCCATTTCTGAGCAATTAGCGCCGCCTAGCTCTGTATCTGAGCATGCCGTGCCAGTAAGCTCTGTACCTGAGCATTCCACACCTGTAAGCTCCGAACCTGAGCAAGTAAGCTCTGTTCCTGAGCAATTAGCACCGCCTCGCTCCATATCTGAGCAAATAAGTTCCGCATTTGGGCATCTTGGTGCCGTCTGACTTTGTACCTGATCACGCCGTGCCCATAAGCTCTGTACCTGGGCTCGTAGGCTCCGCACCAGAGTATCAGCCCCTTTCTGAAGGCTATTTCGGGATATCGGGGTCCCCAGCTCTGGTCTCGAGCCTGACCCAAGTCTTGTTTTGGACTTGTTGTCCCCTGCCCACCCATTTAAACCCTACGTTAAGATCACTCCTGCCTACCTGGGCTCCCCTGTCCGGCAGGCGCTCAACCCAGAGCGTGTTTGACAGGCTAGAGGGGGTGTTGGGTCTTGCATGGGGCCCCAGATCGAGGGAGGATTATCAATGGTCTTGTATGTCTTCCATTTTTTTACAATTGCTCCCGCAGTTGGTTTAATCACAGTTGATTTATTCACACCAACCTGCTTGCCTACTGACAGTGAGAAACTTATACACGCCTTTATAGCATCATGCCTGGGCTATTGTTATGCTCTTCTTTATGATCTACCAAAGTACTCCATTTCTAACCTACAGAGGTGCAAAATGCTGCAAGAATCCTGACTGGTAAAAAAATGAGGGATCACATCACACCGGTCCTCAAACAGCTACACTGGTTACCAGTATCATGTAGAATTGATTTTAAGATTCTTTTACTAGTTTTTAAATGGTTTGGCTCCTCGGTACCTCAGTGACATGCTTGTTACGCGTTCCACCGAGGGCCCTCAGATCAGCTAACAGGAACATGCTGGCCGTACTGACCACCCGGCAAAAGAGTGAAAAGGCAGCCTTTTCTTATTACGGACCCAACCTTTGGAACTCTCTTCCTGATGACCTGAGTTCTCTGGACGATCTTAACATATTTAAGCAGAGTTTTAAGACACACATGTTCGGGTTTACATTTTAACTCCATTTGTCAATATCTCTATTTTATTTCATTCTATGTCTTTACTCTTCTTTTATGTATTCTTTTGTTTTTAACTATTTTATATCATTCTCTTGTTCTTTTGTGTATTTGTTTGTTTTTATTTCTGCTTGTGTAAAGAACTTTGTAAAACATTGTTTGAAAAAGTGCTACATAAATAAAGATTATTATTATTATTATTATTATTATTATTATTATTATAATTGTAGATTCACTCTTCCCAGCCTGGTGCATGTCTACAATCTTCTTCCTGGTGTCCTTCTGACTGTTTGAGACTGTGGACAGGTGTCTTTTATACAGGTAATGAGGTCAAACAGGTGCCATTAATACAGGTAATGAGTGGAGGACAGAAGAGCTTCTTAAAGAAGAAGTTACAGGTCTGTGAGATCCAGAAATCTTACTTGCTTGTGGGTGACCAGATACTTATTTTCCACCATAATTTACAATGAAATTCTTTAAAAATCCTACAATGTGATTTCCTGGATGTTTTTTTTTCTCTCATTTTGTCTCTCATAGTTGAAGTGTAGCTATGATGAAAATTACAGACCTCTCTCATCTTTCTAAGTAGGACAACTTGCACACTCAGTGGCTGACTAAATACTTTTTTGCCCCACTGTATATGATACATTAGATGTGTTTATATAGTGCAAAGTGAGTGAACACAGTTTTTAACTCCACTGCACGGCTGTCTGATCCATTCACACACTAACACACCACTGCAGTGCTGAGAATGACCTGCTCTCCTGACCATTAGATAACTTAGTAAAGTGGACTAAAGTCTGTAATTGTAAAACTACAAAGTGCTTCTATATGCACTATAGGTACACAACTAGGTGTACGTAATAAAGTGATTGCTGACTGTATATCATTGTGAGAACCAAATATACTCACACAATAAAAAGATTTCAATTGTTTTACAGTACATGGCTGTTATAAGGAAAACTGTAACTTTCCTTTCTGTGTGTGTGTGTGTGTGTGTGTGTGTGTGTGTGTGTGTGTGTGTGTGTGTGTGTGTGTGTACCGAGAGAAACATGAATGCCAGAAACAAATATTTATCACAATTTATTTTGTGTTTTTTTGGAAAAATAGCATTCTTGGAGAAATCAAAGGAAATTATAAATAATATTAACATAAATATTATAACTTCATTTTGCTAATATATACAATAAATATTTACCCTTTAATTTTAATTACATAAGCAGTGCTAAAGAAAAAACATAGACTCTGGGGGAGTTGTACCTGTACAGTGTGTGGAACTAATCATTTCACAGCCTATATAGTGGTCCATAGATCATAGACGTTACCCTATATAATACAGAAGCCGCTATTTTATGAAATTTTATGTCTGTAGTAAAAACTATATCCCAAATTGCTCCATAATTTAGAAATAAATGCACTTCATAAGGTGTGGAAGACATTGCCATGCCCAATATAGAGTCCTACTCTTAAGTAGTGCACTTCATAGAAATTAGAAACCAAATATCTTGTGGTTCTCGACCAGACGTAGTAGGATCCATTACTTCATACCGTATATAGTGAAATTTTACACAGTCAGATATTGAGTTCCAAATGACTCCTACTAAAAATATAGCTCACTATGTAGAGAAGTGGAGCAAATATTTCCTCCACATTTTTGTATAAATATATCTCCACATTTTTCATTTTGAATGAATCCTCAGAGTAAATTTTTGAAAAGGGAAAAGCATCTGGTCCAGTGAACAGTGTTCCCACGATTGTTCCAGACCCTCAGTGGCAGCCACACTCTTCCACCACCATTTCCTCATGATGGCGCAGGATCATCTCTCCATTCTCGTAGTAAAGCATGCTGAGGGCGCTGGTGCGGATTGGAGCGCAGCATGGAGAGGGAACTCTGGCTGGATGGAAATGTTTCAGTAAACTCTAAGCAACAAAGGAGAAAATAGAAAATTTCACATGACATCCAAGTGCTTTTGATTACAGTATTTATATGCCTAACTGTAATAAAATGCATATATCAAGTATAAAATACGGAAATATGATTATAAATAAGATGCGTAAAGGAAATACACAAGTTAATATAAGTAATTATTTATTATTGCTTGTTAGTATGCTGTTAACATGGACTCGGCTACATTATACTGTACATATTTGTTTGAATTTCATAGGTTTTATTTTAAGGATGTTTTTTAGCTCGCTTGAAGAGAATCTTGGCATTTAATACAGTAAAGTGCAAATGTCTTAGTCCACCATTAGATTTGTTGTTTTAGCAATGGTATAATGACCATATATAACATATTGTCAACGACTGGACCCAAAAATTTCAAACTTGGATTTCTCACTCCATAATACTCTTTTCCACTGATCTTCATTCCAATCTCTGCGAGTTTATCATATCTTAGCCTTTTCACCCTTTTCCCCTTCTGAAAAAGTGGTTTCTTGGCTTCTATAGTTCCAAAAGGCCCATTCCTAATCAAGCATCTTTGAACTTTAGAAGAACCAGCTTGGCACCCCAATGGAGCTGCCAGATGCTGCAATTGCTCAAATGTAAGGGGAGCTCACACTAAATACTTGCCACTGTAGGTTATAGTTTTAGCCTATTTTTTCAGTTACTATATACAAATTTTGTATTATATGGTCATTATGCATACGCATTATGTAATTGCATACAATGTATGTTTCTAAAGGCCTTTTCACACCGAGTCTTTTTTTGTAAACGTAAATTATGCATGTCAGGTTTTGATAAAGAACACGCGTATATTATTATATGTCCTTCACACCCAGTCCGAAAGTGACGGACTGCAAAGCTGGGTAAAATTTTTAATTGGAGCCTTTTCTAATTTCTGCTTTGGTCGGATGCGTTAAAATCAGGCTGACCAATCAGCGCTTGGTTGTCAGGCAGAACAGCTCATCCTGTGCTTTGCAACGCGCAAGAGCTTATAGACAAGCAACACGCTGACAATAAAAACATGGATATTAAAGAAAATGTCTGGTGGAATATATAGCTGAAAGGCTGGAGAATGATGGTAAAAACCTCACAGTGACTGTATGGAACTGTTTTCTTATTTATTTAAGTGCATTCTAATTTGTTCATGCCTGTTCATCTGCTCAAGCTTCCTGCACTAATCTTCGCTCGTGTGTCTTTTTTTTAATGCTGACGATGTACAAAGACATGGCAAGGCACATTAAGACATGGGAAATTAAAGAGTGCAAAAGTGGACAGGGAGTTGTCAGTGTTTAAACAAAAAACACGTCGGACTTGGTGTGAAGGTAGGCTACCACTACATTACAAATCACATCCGTTTCTTTCTTGCATAAAAATCGGACTCGGTGTAAAAAGGCCTTAAATAAAAAATTCAAATATACAGAGATTATACAGTGGTGCTTGAAAGTTTGTGAACCCTTTAGAATTTTCTATATTTCTGCATAAATATGACCTAAAACATCATTTTCACTCAAGTACTAAAGGTAGATAAAGAGAACCCAGGTAAACAACTGAGACCAAAATATTGTACTTGGTCATTTACTTATTGAGGAAAATGTTCAAGTATTAAATATTAGTGAGTGAAAAGTATGTGAACCTTTGCTTTCAGTATCTGGTGTGACCCCCCTGTGCAGCAATAACTGCAGCTAAACGTTTCCTGTAGCTGTTGATCAGTCCTGCACACCGGCTTGGAGGAATTTTAGCCCATTCCTCTGTACAGAACAGCTTCAGCTCTGGGATGTTGGTGGGTTTCCTCACATTAGCTGCTCGCTTCAGGTCCTTCCACAACATTTCCATTGGATAAGGTCAGGACTTTGACTTGGCCGTTCCAAACATTACCTTTATTCTTCTAACCATTCTTTGGTATAACGGCTTGGTGTTGCTTAGGGGTCGCTGTCTTGCTGCTGACCCACCTTTCTCTTGAGATTCAGTTCATGACATTTCCTGACCCTTTAGAATTCTCTGATATAATTCAGATATTTCATTGTTCCATCAATGATGGCAAGCCGTCCTGGCCAGATGCAGCAAAAACAGGACCAAACCATGATACTACCACCACACCATGTTTTCACAGATGGGATAAGGTTTTATGCTGGAATGCAGTGTTTCCTTTCTCCAAACATAACACTTTTCTTTTAAAAAAAAAACAAAAAGTTCTATTTTGGTCTCACTCCGTCCACAAAACATTCTTCCAATAGCCTTCTGGTTTGTCCATGTGATCTTTAGCAATCTGCAGATGAGGTCAAGCAATGTTCTTTTTGGAGAGCAGTGGCTTTCTCCTTGCAAAACCCTGCCATGCACACCATTGTTGTCAGTGGACCTCATGAACATTAACATTAGCCAATGTGAGAGAGGCTTCAGTTGCTTAGAAGTTACCCTGGGGTCCTTTGTGAGCCTCACCAACTATACAACCACCTTGCTTCTTGGGATGATCTTTGTTGGCCGACCACACTCCTGGGGAGGGTAACAATGGCCTTGAATTTTTCTCCATTTGTACACAATGTGTCTGACTGTGGATTGGTGGAGTCAAACTATTTAGAGATGGTTTGTAACCTTTTAAAGCTGATGAGCAATCAAAAAAACCCTTTTTCTGGGTTTCTCAGAAATCTCATTTGTTCTCGTGCCATGATCAACACTTCCACAAACGTGTTGTGAAGAGCAGACTTTGATAGATCCCTGTTCTTTAAATAAAAACAGGGTGCCCACTCCCACCTGATGGTCATCCCATTCTACATTTACATTACAGCATTTAGCAGACGCCCTTATCCAGAGCGACTTACAATTGGTACAGTTTTACAATCCAAGCAGTTGTGGGTTGTCTTGCTTAAGGACCCAACAGTGGCAGCTTGGCAGAGGTGGGATTTGAACCCTGGACCTTCTGGGCCAGAGTCCAGTACCGTAACTGCTAGGCTACCACCATCCCATTGATTGAAAACACCTGACTCTAATTTCACCTTCAAATTAAGTGCTAATCCTAGAGGATCACATACTTTTGCCACTCACTAATATGTAATATTGCATCATTTTCCTCAATAAATAAATGAGCAAGTATAATATTTTTGTCTCATTTGTTTAACTGGGTTCTCTTTATCTACTTTTAGGACTTGTCTGAAAATCTGGTGTTCACAGACTTTCAAGCACCACTGTACACTGCATTTAGTCATAGCCTAACAATGCAGAATTATTGGCAGCCTTGGTAAAGATAGATAATGAAAAACAGGGTGTGACCTACAGACACCATTTTCTGTGTCTCAGGGAGTGGAATGTAAACAGGACACCATCCCCTGGTGCTGCAACATCAACCACTACTCAGTCTTGTGAATGACTGGTGTCCCTTTCAGTAACTCAACGGAGGAGTTACCAAACAGGCACCAGAAACCTTGCGACCCTGACCATAAAACATAGGGTTAAAAAATATGGGGAAGAAACGTTGTGGTTAATTAGCTCAATCTCTCACTAAGTATCTAGTAAAACTGGCCTTTCACTGATGTACATTAATCAAGTACATTTTTAAAACTTGTAGTCTGCTTTTAGTGTGTTTGGTGATGTGCACTACTAACCTGCATGTAGGCATGATTTGTAGGGTAAAACTCTTCTCCGAGTGGATTGGGACAGGTTCCTTCACAACGGTAGGCGTTATAATTTTTAGGGAAAACGATCCAGGAGCCCCATCCAATCAGATTGAAGTCGACATGCATTTCGACTCTCCTACACAGGCTGTTCTTCTCGTGCTCGCTCACATTCTTCTCAATCTTGTTGCTGCTCTTCTCAATCTTCTCATTCTTTCGTCGGCTCTTGTTCCTCTTCACTCTCCTCAGTACCTGACTCTCAGAGCTATGCAGGAATTTGGAGCGCTCTGCAGTACGAAGCAGGCTGGCTTTATCCTGTGCTCCCTCCCTCGATCCCTCATACGAGAACACCACCAGCAGAGCTCGATTGCTCCCTGCGTTTGTGACCTTCACACCTAGTAAGGTGTGACCTTTTACCTGCGGCCCTTTTCTCATCTTCATGGTCCTCTTTCTCCTCTGTGACAGTGCATTGTTGTTCATCCAGTGCTTCAACCACAAGGTAATGTTGTACACATTCCAGTGACTGGACGAGCTGATTAAAGAGGATTCTGGAAGAAGTCCCAGCGACTGGTCGTCGATACACACACTGTGTTTGTGACATGGCCGGTCCTGTTGATGCTGCATCTCTACTGTAATATTCATCTGACCAGCTGCCGTAGGAACACGGATCCTAAGCTCAATGGCCTGGATGTGGTGTTCAGAGAGCAATGTGGAGAGGTCGAAAGTTGTGATCCAGTTTTTGTCTTGAAAAGTCAAATCTGAAACAAAATGAAAAAAGTTGCTTAAACCTCAAATTTTGTAAAAGGAAGCTAATGTAATAAAAAGGTTTAAAAATGGGTACTCAAACTAAAATAATATATATTGGTCAGGGGGCTCCGGGGTCTGTTCCAGTCTGTAGGAGTAAGCAGTCAATAGATGGGAAGGCAGTCTATCAAAAGACACCTTGCCGACCTGGCCAGAAGTCATTTGTTCATTCATTCACTTTATCTGCTTAATCCCATACACCGACACTTTAGAGACGCCAGTTAAGCTAAAGCATGTCTGTGGAATAACCAGAGTAAACTCAAGTGGACACAGGGAGGACATGTAAACTCAAACACACAGTGTGCTACCCACTGAGCCACCGTGCCGACCCAGAGGGCATTTATTTATTTCTTTATTTGTATTATAAAGAATCAAATATTTGGACAGGCGTTTAAATACAGCATATTGAATAAATAGCTTAAAACCATATTCTGCCATTAATGGTAATTTAAATAATGTATAAACCTTAATTTAGTCATGAAGCATTACGTAGCGTTCAGGGAACTGATCCATTGAGCTACAAAAAATTGAGGCTACAGAAATAGTTCTAGCTCGAACCAATAAGTTATTTTTCAAAGAGTATACACTACTTAGGGTAGGTAATATACTCTGGATGGCTTCACCGACATGGATTAGGCTCAGCCTTGGATTAAAATGAATGTCAATGGTAATTCTTCGTGTAAAGTCTCTTTAGTCTAGGATTTCAATTAATCTTGGTCTGAGAATCTGATCCTATGCAACTGACGTACATTTTTTACGTTTAGTCACTTATCCAGAGCAACTTACAAATGATGTAATCTTACAATTCAAGCAATTGTGAGTTAAGAACCTTGCTCAAGAACTCAACAGTGGTAGCTTGGCAGAGGTGGGATTTGAACCCTGGGTCTTCAGATTCACAGTCCAGTACCTTAACTGCTTTGGCATCACAGGTCCAATACACTAGTTATTGACTATACTATGCCATATTTCACATGTAAGCTTATTCTATTGAATATAACAGACTGCAGGTGTGTGTTTGCAGGGTGTGTGTGTGTGCTATAGATACCAATGCCTGATTAATAGGCAGAAACTGTAGGGATTATGAGCTACAATTATTCAAATCACCATTTTTCTTTTTAATCCTGTCAAAATCCCCAAAACTCAAAACATTTACCAAAACTCATAAGTTAATGCAGAAGTGCCAGTATAAAGTTTGCGCCCCTTAAAGGGTAATACATTTCTCCACCTCGCTTAAGTCATTTTTCATTCATTAATGTTTTCCTTGATCCCTGTCTGATTGAGACCCCTGGAATCATCCCCACCTTTATTACTCTCTCTCTCTCTCTCTCTCTCACACACACACACACACACACACACACACACACACACACACGCATACACGGACACGTCCTGGTGCGTGCTTGGCTTGTGCATATCCTCCTGCTCAACAACACACACACATACACACAGAGGCTTGAGCTTTCTCACCCCCCGGGCTCCTAATCTAATCAGCTCGGTGTGTGAAAAGGCGACATGTTGATTTGGGTTTAACAAGTGATTTGTAGGAGGGATGTCTGGCAAACCGGCCAATCAACATCATTGAGTTCAGACACACACACACACACACACACACACACACACACACATGGGGTAACTAAAGTTGGTTGTCTCTGATCCTCACTCCAGACTGTTATTTATTCCTCCTGATGTGTATTTCGATGAGAGCAATGTGTGTCTCTAACATCCCACACTCTATACACACTTTGCCACAGACTCACTTAACAGACTCTTACAAACTTGTTTAGGTTTTTTTTAATAAAAGACTTCACAATTACAAAGCTTATTTGATTTCTAAACCAATAAACAGACAATTAAAAGCAATGGTAACTTATGTAAACATTACAGCCTCATATCAATTAACAGTGAGAAATATTAATATAGAATTACAATATAAAAATACCTTAATGTATGAGAAAGGGTATTATAGGATATTTTAAATTTCAAACAAAAGTTGAAAAAATATATAGTACATATTTTACAATATGATAAAAATACAAGAAGAAAAGTAAATGCCATTTGATTTACTCCATTATTTAGTAATTGTTGGTCACTTGAATTGCACATATATACTTTATAACCATATATGTTCCATAATGATGTTTTAGAATTACATTAAAGGAAAATATATTTAAATCAGGAAAATGTAATGTTTTAATATCACTAATGAACTAAATAAAATAGGTCACACCGTGTGCACACCATTATTTTGTCACTACAGACAAAATACAGTTGTATTTCGGTAATTAGATGAAAACAAAATCAGGAAAAAGCACAGTGTTTTAGATACTGTGCCTAATAAATAGAGAAATGTTAATACTTTGGCTTTATAACTGTTGGTTTTATATCGGTTGTAAATATGAAATTAAGTCAAATTATGTCTTTATTGTCATACATACACTCACGTACAGTCAGTTATTCTCTTTGCATAAGCCAGCCTGTTACCAAATTAGGGATAGAAGCACAGGGCCACACACTACAGTGTCTCTGGGACATAGCAGGCTATGCTCAGTGGTAGCTTGGTAGAGTTGGGGTTGAACCCTAACCCTTTGAACCATAGACTAAACTACTCAGCCACCACTGCCCACAAAGAGCAGAAACTCAGCCAAACTGTTTCAGTGTCACAAGAGGCTGTGTTTAAAGGTATATAAACGAAAGGTGTGGAAAAAAAACATTATTTGGATTAAAAAGGAAATTAGCTTTTTGAAACGATCCAAAGAACAAGATAAATAGTATAAAACACGTCCCAGTATGTGTACTCCACTGCACACCATTGTACTTATTGCTACTTATTCACTTTTAGAAGAGTCTAAATGCTATAGGAAAAAAAAAAGAAATCAATATAGTTGATAGTGAATCTTACTTTTGGGTGCAATGCTACGCACTGTGTCGGCTCTTTTGGCTCTGTCCTGATCTGTGTGATGACGATGACGGTGATGAAGCTGATAAAGTGAAGATGATAAGGATGGTGCTGGAGTCTGATTGGTGCTGAAGCTGCGATACAGACGCATCATGTAGGAGGGAAAATTGTGACTCTCGTTCCTCTGTGCCCCAAATCCATATCCAAATCCAGATCCCAGTATGGTGAGGTGGAACAGTAACACTCCTGCTGTCTTCATAGTGCAACACTGACAGGTCTAAGACTCAGACTTCGAGTATTTATACCCCCCTCCATTGTCCCTCCATTCGCCCCTCACCCCCACCCCTCAGAGAAAAGGGGACATTAAAGGAAGCTCTTCATGTGACAACTCATCAGCTATTCAGCTGGAAATCAACCCACACTAACACACATTTATGGTTATTTCCAACCACCTCTGTACTCTTTGAAGAGTAAAACGATCATAACCCATTACTAACACACACTAACTTACCTTACACCCTGCTGGCTGTGTGTTGTATGCACTTTCTGTGTTTCTATCACTCTTGGCTATAAAGTGTTTATAAGTATTTTGTTAGGCCCAAATTCAAATAAGTAGGTTCATACAGATGCTGATAGATAATGTAAATAACCATTATTAGATTTGCTGATGTTGATGTATGAGCATGATGTATTTGTTACAAAAAAATGCAAATGTGTAAATTGTATTGCAAATAATTTAACATAGTAAATACGTAAAAGAGGACAATAACATAAACTTAATTTATTTTTAAGAAGAGCAAAAAAACAGGAAAGGTACTTTCAGAATATAAATACTACTCTGGAAAAATGAAGAGACCATTCCAAATGTTTAAAAACAACATATCTATATTTGTGGCAGCAATACCATTCCAGTATCTGACACACTTGTTGGAATTCATCAGATACTTGTCTTATTGAGGAAAAGTACAAGGCATATGAAGAATGTGATTGAAAAATTGCTTTCCAAAGTTATACCATGAATCCTGTTTTGTTAAAAAAAATGAACATAAAGTTGTTTTCTTTGTATTATTTTTTGTGTTATTAACTGTCAGTAGATGTCTGGCATCTTCGTTGTTGTTATGACCAGTTGTCATTTATTACAGCGAATAAAAACTAGTAATTACTGCAAACAAGTGTTTTATTTATTTATTTCCTTTTTTGTAGTTAGTATTCATGATGTCATATATATTACTAGTTTCATTATTTTTTCTTTATTTTTTCTTTTTCTTTTCCTTTTTTTTAACTTCTACTCATCTTGACTTTCCACACACATTCCTTTGCCAATCCTCTGAAATAGTTGCGAGTCCCGCACGATGCGCATGCGCACACCACAGCGAGCAGTCGCTTGCAGAGTGCAGAAGCCGGATTGTGTTGTCATTTCGGAGACACGCAGGAGGCTACAAAAAAAGAACATCCCTGTATCGTGAAGCTAGTAAATCCTCATAAAACCAGTACAACACGTCTATACCGTGATCTGATCCGCATAAGAGAACATTTCCTCTCCGCGTTGTCTGTGTGTTTGTGTGCAGAGTAACTCGGGTTCGGTGCAATGGTGAGTAAAGAAGTTTTTCTGCATCTCGCTTTTCTTTCCCTTTTTCCCTTTAACTCGTCTGCAGAAAATACTTACTTTGGAAATGTGTGTCTGACGCTGTAAGTGTAGGTGTGTGACGCAGAGTGGACAGAGAATAAGCTTCAGTGCGCTGTTTGTACACAGATATATATGCATGCTGTTACTTTACTGAGTGTGTTTAAGCAGGATGTTTACCTGTGAACACACACAGCTGGGGAACAAACACCCTCAACATGATTTCTTCTGTACCAGCACCTCACTAACACTTACTGTTGATTACTGTTTCATTCAAACAGTCAGCAAGGAGGCTGAAAAGTCCAACTTCAAGGAAAGGAGACTCTAAGACAGGAATACAATCCTGAGTAAAAAATTCTTCAGTTGTTGTTTTGATGGTTGACTGTTATACAGTTCCTTCCAACTATCCCTAAAGAACACAGAGCAACATTGGGGATGCTGGTCTATCACAGGGCAGGGTAGTGTCTTGTCTCTGTTGCAGTACCGGGGGATGATCCTCTGACTGGCCTCTCCTCCTCCCACAGCCGGGTGGCACCACTAGTGATCGGGCTAGAGTATTAGACTGCTGCTCTGCATGATTGCCTTTGTAAAAGATTTAAAGCATACAAGGTTTTCTTTAAAGGATGCGATGAGATTTGTAGTCTTTTCATATTTGTATTCTGACCTTTAAATGTTCTTCTAAGCTAATGCATAGAAGCTGTTATATCAAACCCTATACAGTATGCAAATATAGGTTAATAGTAATATACATTCTAAAAAAAAAAAAACCTAAGCAAAACAAAAAAGAACCACAAAATTATTCCCTAAACTGTTATTTGATGTTTAAACTGTTCTAAATAGAACCAGTCCTACTCACAGAGCTCTTTAAAATATAAAAATATATAAAAGGTAAAGGGACTGGTCGTCAGAAGAAGGGAAAAGAAGATTTATAAGAGGAGTAGTGAGACCAGCCTTGTTGTATGGGCTTAGAGACAGTGGCACTGACAAAGAGACAGGAAGCAGAGCTGGACGGTGGCAGAACTTAAGATGTTGAGGTTCTCTTTAGGAGTGTCTAGGGTGGACAGGATTAAGGAATGAGATCATCAGAGGGACAGCACAGGTTGGAAAATTGGGAGACAAAATTCGAGAGGGAAGACTGAGATGGTTTGGACATGTGCAGAGGAGGGATAGTGGATATATTGGTAGGAGGATGTTGGAGATGGAGCTGCCAGGCAAGAGACGGAGAGGAAGACCAAAGAGGAGTTATTTGGTTGTGGTAAATGAAGATATGCAGGTAGTTGGGGTGAGAGTAGAGGATGTGGAGGACAGGGTGAGGTGGAAACGTTTAACTCGCTGTGGTGACCCCTGATAAAGGGAGAAGCCGAAAGAAGAAGAAGAAGAAAGACTGGTGGTCAGAGTTGTTGTTTTTTTGTGTGTGGAACTTTGTCTGCTTTCTTTGTCTGTTTCTACATATAACTTCTAAATGTTCATGTACTGGGAAACTTTGATGACTAGATGGAATGTTTTTGTAAGAGTGTGGAAGTCATTTTTTCAAACCTTCTGCAGTGAGCGCTTGTAATATTAGAAAGGTGAAATTACTTTTGGTTTAAAAGCCATTATTTTCTATATGGATCCACATGTGACTGTGCAGTGAGTGCACTGCATGACTTGGAGAGTTTGTGCATACAGTGCACTACATAGGCTTGTTGAAGCATTGTTTCATACCTTGTCTAGTATATTAATCTAGTATATGAGAGGGTTAAGAATTTCACACACTTTGTATTATGCTTGTATATGAAGCAGATTGGATTCCATATGGGCCCACACTGGGCATGTAATGCACTACATTGTTTAGAAACCAAGGCTTTGTACTGGTAGACTGTATTTGCATCCATATTGGGCATACAGTACACTATACAGGGTGTAGGAAGCATTGTTTCATATCTTGGATTGTATATTTGTATACGATTTTTGGAGCTTAATCCCCAGTGAGCTATACACAACACAGTTCGATGTGCAGAAATTGACTGTGATGGTGGATAGGGTACTGCATTACTGACCAGAAGGTCCAGGGTTAAAGTCACAGCACTGCCAAGCTGTCACTGTTGTTCCATTGTGAGGCCCTTAACCAACAATTGCATGGATTGTGTTGGTTGTAGGTCGCTCTGGGTAGGGGCATCTGCTAAATGCTGTAAATGTAAATATAAAAAGCTGAATAAGTTGAATCCTGAAAAAGGATTATCATGGCAAATAAAACCTCTTAAATGAACACAAACATAGCTTTTAATTCTAGAGTTATTATAATAAAATTATTTGAAGACTTTTCAACATACGTAGACATTTGGCAGCTATCAGCCTGATATGTTGTTTACATTTTTAGAGTAAATGTATTTGCCCAAGGAGTGAGCTCATTTAACTTCTAATAATCTATCTATCTATCTATCTATCTATCTTAATCATGATAATAATAATAAGCCTTACATTTTGTGTATACTTACACCAACTTCATGATGTCATTTTTTGCAGTGTGGCATCAACTGTCATTTAGTGATATGTTTGTTTTTTGACAACTTAGAATTTATTGTCAATTCACATACGCCACTGCATACTAAGCAATAATGCGTCATTGGGGTGGGGGGTGTCATGTCGCTACTTAAGTGCCACCATTTTCACACCTGGCATTATTTACATTACCCCTCCAACATCAAAGAGGCGGCGCAGCTATTCACACTACAGTAATGACAAACACGGTTGTTGGGAGTATCTAGAGCCTCTGCTTTATTAGCTGCCTCCCTTTTATGCTAATTAATTACAGGAACAGAAAAAGGAGCTTTGATGGCAAACGAAAGTCTGTGAACTCTCCAAAACCCATCTGATAACTAATAGATGAACTAATCCTCAATCTGTACTAAGAACGGGAGCATGAAACTGCTGGATTGAGATCTTATCAGTTTAGATCTTCTAAATTAGCTTCTGAAGGAATCTGAAGTGCGAACGCTCGGTATCGACAGTGATGAGCTGTGGAGATTAATGATGATGAAAACATATCGATACCAACCTGCATAAATAAACCCTAATCATAATCAGACTTCATATAAAGGTAGTTTAGGGATTATTCGAATAACGTGAAAATAAGGTGATAATATAACTAACAGTGAAAGACAACTTTCCACTAAGCTAATAACCATGATAATATTAAGTAGATAATAAAATTGCAGGAAAGAATTGCTTGAGCTTTCACAATTTGCTGTGGGTTAATGGCCTTACTCAATGGCTCAACATTGGAAGCTTCACAGTGGTAAAACTTTCTGGACCATCTGTTTGATAGTACTCTACCATGGAATATATATATACTACCAATATCTAAATCTATAAAATTCCATCAAAACCAACCATAAAACAATATGAAACTGAATGGAATCTAAAAGTCTAAACACATCAGAACCAGATTAACCAGAATAACTATAATAAAGCTGGTTCTGAATAGCATTGTCATAAGATTGCACCCTTCCTTCAAGTCATTCATTCATTGTCTTATCCACTTAATCCTGGACAGGGTTGCGGGAGAGCCAGCGCCTAGCCGGCAGCATAGGGCACAAGGCAGAAACAACCCTAGACAAGGCACCAATCCACCGTAGGGCACCTACACTCACACACACATTAGGGGCACTTTAGAGACACCAATTAACCTAACACACATGTCTTTTGGGCTGTGGGAGAAAACTGGAGCAAACCCATGTGGACACAGGGAGGTCAAACAGACTCCATGCAGAAAGGACCCAGACCACCTTGAACCCAAGACCTTCTTGCTGTGAGGTGATCGTGCTACCCACCAAGCCTCCTTCACTTCAGTTCGTCAGACTTCTGTCCTGCTAAAACTGCTCTAGTCAACTCTAACTGCTGTTGATGTCAAGTGGAAAAATCTAGGAACTGTTCCGAAGGGCCTTTGGAAGCAACGTCAGCACAAGAACTAGGGAGCTTCATAGATTGATTTTCCATGGCCACGCAACCTCAAACAAGCCTAAAATCATATTGGAGGGAATAATGTAAAATGCACTGCTACTGAGTTGTAGAGAACAAAGACGTTCTCTGGTGCAATGAATTATATTTGACCATCTAGAGTAGTCTGATGGATAAAAGATGACAGAAAACTGTCTGACCTAATGCACAATGGCAAGTATAAAGTTTGATGGAGGAGGAATAATGGTTGGGTTCCATTGGGTGGTTTAAGCTGCACCTCAGAGTTCCACTGAAGGAAAGTTCTAATTATACACCATACAGTGACATTGTAGATCAGTGGGAGCAGCATGACAAGAAGACGGTCTTGAAGAGCAACATTGTTTTATAGTTACAAATAAAACGTACTACAAACTACCATAAACAGGGCCGGGTATTGAAATTTGATGCCAAACAGGCACTGAGATGTGCTGAAATGTCTCTAAAAATGGTGCCTATTGTCGATACTTTTCATAAAATGCAAATCAGAAAGGATTGTTGGAGTTAACCTTATTACACCGTCTTTACTAACAACAAATCCTTGCACTGATCTCAGTTATCATCGAGTTGTACTTGATTGTATCACTGCCACTACTTCCTAAACTAATTCTGGACAGGGTCATGGGAGAGCCGGTGCCCAGCCTGCTTCATAGGGTGCCAATTTATCGTAGGGTACATACAGTCATTCACACACTAGGGGCACTTTAGAGACACCAATTAACTTATCATGCATGTCTTTGGACTGTGGGAGGAAACCGGAGTACCCGGAGTAAACCCATGCAGATATGGGGAGGACATGCAGACTCTACAGAGAAAGGACACAGACCACGCCACCTGGGGATTGAACCTAGGACTTTCTTGCTGTGAGGTGACAGTGCTACCCACTGAGCCACTGTACCGCCCGCTCCATAGACTGACAGACATAAAACAACATCAAAAAGTTGCAAAAGTCAGGAGGTCTTCAAGCTGGAGTGTTTACACGTATCGCCAAATTGGATCATATCAATATGTTGCTAGTGCATTAGTGCTAGTTGCATTTTATTATTTATTTTATTCCTTTTTTGTATTTTTTGTCACAATCACTAAGAAGGTATCGAATTATTGTTTATTATTAATTCATATATCTATTCATATATCTATCTATCTATCTATATATATATATATATATATATATAGTTTCGGTCACCGGCCAATTGATCGGTGCATCTCTAGTAAGAAGATTACATGCAGTTTTTAGTCATTGAATGCAATAACAATGTGATATATATATTTTAGGGAGCAGGTAGCTGAAAAGTTGCTAATGGCGGTAGAACACAACTTTTCAGTATTTGATTTAATGTCATAAAGTACAGAATTAAATGGTCAATGTGATGCCCAGACCCTCAAGGATTGCTTGAACGCTCACTCCTATTGTGTTCCAGAACTAAAAAGTGCATGTAAATATACACTCACTGGCCACTTTATTAAGTACAACTGCTTGTTAATGCAAATATTGAATCAACCACTCACATGGCAGAAACTCAGTGTATTGAGGTATTTAGACATGGTCAAGGTTACCATCATAATTTGGAAGAAAGGTGGTTTAAGAGACTTGGCTTGGTTGTTTGTGCTAGATGGGTATTGGTGACTGAGTATTTCAGAAACTCCTGATCTACTGGAATTTTCATGCACAGCCATCTCTAGGATTTACAGAGAATGGTTTGAAAAAGAGAAACTATCCCATGAGGAGAGGTTCTCGTGGCAAAAATGCCTTGTTGATACCAGAAGTCAGAGGAGAATGACCACACTGGTTTGAGCTGATAGAAAAGAAATAGTCACTCAAATAAGCACTCGCTACAACCAAGGTATGCAGAAAAGCATCTCTGAACACACAACACGTCAAACCTTGAAGCAGATGAGTTACTGTAGCAGAAGACCACATCGGGTGCCGCTCGTCATGTAAGAACATGCAACTGAGGCTACAGTTCTCATGGGCTCACCAAACCTGGGCGTGACAAAGAGTTCACTGTACTCAAATGGCCTCCACAGTCAACAGATCTCAATCCAGTATAGCACCTTCAAGATGTGGTGGAATGGGAGATTTGCATCGTGGATGTGCAGCTGACAAATCTGCAGCAACTGTGTGATGCTGTCATGTCTATATGGACCAAAATCTCTGAGGAATGTTTCCAGTACCTGTTAACCAATATGATATTAAACTATTAGTGTTACTTATGTTAAAAGGAGTTGCTTGTATGCACCAGTTTACTCAGATGCTTGTATGCACAGAGAGTTACTGAGGTCTTCAGTACATCCCATTCTACTTCCATTGTTTGTGTATGGAGGTTACATGCTTGTATGTGGACGACTGTGTGGAGTCTGCATGTTCTCACTGTGGGTTTACTCTGGGTACTCCAGTTTCCTCCAACAGTCTAAAGACATGCTTTACGTTAATGGTTTACACTAAAAGTGGCCCTAGTGTGCAAGTGTGTGTTTGACTGTGTGAGTGTGTGTTCCCTACGATGGATTGGCACCCTGTCTAGGGTTGTTCCTGCCTTGCACAGGGCTCTCTCGTGACCCTGTCCAGGATTAAGCGGCTAAGAAAGTTAATGAATGAATGCCTGTATGCTTTATTTTATGAACAAGCTAGCTGTCAATGTGACTGACATAACATAGCATCCACTCATGGTAACATGGCATACACCCTTTTGGTCACATAGCGCATATATTGAAACAGTTCTGACTACAGACGAAGTTATAAGTTGGAGTCTTTTTTCAAGCAATCGAGTGGCACATTCCAGAACAGTCCAGATAGACCTTTACCATCTGATCCTCCTGATCTGGAGCTGTTTGTGCAATGCATTTCCTGATTCAGACTTCTCTGAATGTGCTCTATGCACCATAAAGAAATTTTTCTGAGTTTTTCTGACTTTGGCAAATTCTTAGTACAGAGCCCGGACCTCATCCCCATCCAAGCCAGGTCTTTGTCACCTAACCTCAACTCATGAAACTGAATTCCCACAGTTTTAACATCTAGTGGAAATCCCAGAATCGTGGAGACTATAGCAGAAAATGGGTCCATAACTGGGGGTAATGTGGCAGGGTTTGGTATGATGGAGTCTCACACAGGTGTATTTGTGATTTAGATGCAGCCCCGACCTGCAGGTGTGCTGCTCTCACACTGATTGTGGGCGTGTTTTAATCTGTCAACATTAGATTACTGCACTTGGGGGTTTGTATAAGGGATTAGGGTGCTGGTTTCCATTAGGCCCTGTGGAGAGGAAGTGATGATTTCATTAGAGTGAATCTACTGGTGTTAACGGTGTAGAGATAAGGGGAAGTGGTGTTAATGATCCCGTTCATGTTAATGAAAGTGATGTGTATCAGAGATTAGTACTGATGCAGTTAAGAAATAAAGACTGGTTTTTATGGGTGAATGCCAATGCCACTATATCTTTGAATGATGTGTCATAGGCTACAAATTGAAAACATTTCTGAACTGAATGACATCATAAAATCAGGCCATTCACTTTCAGATACCCATACTGAAACAATAGTGTCAACTTCACAATTATTATTGAATTATTGGTGAAAAGAGATTGGTTAAAAAGTTATGAAAATGTCTGTAGCGGGTTTTCCATCCACCAAGTTTCTGCGAATTTCGAAACTGTGCAAAGAAAAATCTGAATGGAAAAAGTGAAAAATTAGGAAAAATACCCAAATATCGCAAAAAGAGTTTTATGCTAGGATGAGGTGGAAAAGTTAGAATATCACTAAAGCTGAAATGCAAAAAAAGGTGATGGAAAAGGTTATTTCTAATAAACAATGACGTATCAAACTGTGATTGACGGATCAATGCACATGAGTTCGTTCCACCTAATCAAACCAAAACAAAACAAAATCTGTAGATATGACTTAATAGTCAAGCCGACTTAATGTAAACATTACTGCAAATTACTGCGTGCCGAAGTATAATAGAAATGATAACGAAAATAAAAATTCAAGCACTGAAATAACAGAAATGTAATACTGTATGTTAAGTAATGAAATGTGGTGTTTTCATTTGACCTTAAAATACAATTACAGTACTTAAGAAGACACTTTCGTTTATTTTACAGTGTGTGTGTCTGACTATGCTGATATATATTTATTTTATTTTAGGTGTGTGTGTTCATAAGGTTTGAAATGATCTCAAAAGGAATCTAGCTGCAGTCTTGTAAACAGTCACCTGCAAGATCCCTTGCATTTGCATAATCATGTCAGCATCAGTGGCCATTTCAGAGACACACACACAAGGTTACAGTGACTAATCACATGTATACACTCAAGTCAATACCAATTTAGCGTAATCATTTAACCGAACACGCATGTCTTTGGACTTTGGGAGGAAACCGGAGTAGCTGGAGTAAACCCACTTTGACACGTGGGCGACATGCAGACTCCACACAGAAAAGACCCAGAATGGGATTGGAGCCAGGGCCTTTAGACCTCCAGAAAAAAACTTTAGTCTATTAAAAGTGTCTTAAGAGTCTTTTCATGTCTTTAAGATGGGATGCTTTATCTAGGCTCCACAGTACGCACCATAACTAATGAATATGGATGCAAATCCCAGGCAATAATAGTGCGACAGAGTTCGATTTTGTTCTTTCCGAGTTGGGTGGAAGCCTTTACATTGCTTGACTGTCTCGGTTGAGTCTGAATATGCCACGCTGTTGTGTCTGGGTTATTTTCAAGACTTTTGCATTCGTGTGAAATCACTAATGAAAACAATATTCTTCATCAAGCTGGTTCCAGATTTTTTTATAGTGGTTGATGGTCAGTTGCAGTCAAAGGCCATTTTTAAAATTTTCCACCCTACATTTTTAGTCAGATTGAGATCCAGACAGTTTGCTGACCATGTCATTGAGTTGATATGCGTTTCATTATGTGAAGCTTTAACACCCTGTGCTCTGTCGCAAGATGCATTTTCATCCTAAAAAATGAGAAAGGTGACCATATATCCAGTGTGCATCTCTAAATTGAGGTAATGACTGCCATCTCCCATGGTCCTTTACCTGACAACCAACCTCAACTTATAAATTTGATATCTTTCCCAGGCAGTCATCTTTATATGTTTCATTAGAATCACTTGTATTCGGTCATCCACAGTACATGACTGATTCTCTTGAGCTCACGTTAAACAATGTTTTCCTTTATTTAAGTGTTAGTTGTTTTTTTTTTTGTCTTTTTCAATATGTCTGTAAATCCCATTATGCTGAGCCAATGTCTTACAGAACTGTTACAAACTGACACATTTGCACATTTGTTTTTCTTTTTTTTTGTTTTGTTCTGTCTTCCTGCCTTCTTTGGTCTTTCCATTTATAACTGCCCCCTTTGTTCATACTTGAACCAAACTTTAGACACAGCTGACCGAGAACAACCAACATCTTTTGCCACACCTCATGTTGGATTTCCTTGTTGAAGGAGTTTTATCCCTTCCATTGTTTCAACTGACAACTTTCTTCTTGGGCCCATGTTTTTTTCAGAATCAGATCTTATACACCTGGTATGTTGCACAGAATCTCACAATAGAACATTATCTACATACAAGTACAAATTGTGCAGTATATATGAAAAAGCTGAATAAGGTTCTGACATTTATCCAGGGTGTAGGACATGTGCAAAAAAGCAGAAGTGGGAGAATGAGAATTAGTGCAGCATAAATAACTTGCTATTACTATCAATGAGTGCGTTACATGCACTTAATAATCCAATCATAGTTGGATTTCTGCAGTCTGATTATTCAGGTGGTCATTTATACAGCGTAGTCTGATCTAGAAATCAGATTAAGAAATCTGACAAAGAGAACTGGATTTAGTCCATGTAATCGGATTTCAAACAACAAATAAAAGTTACACGATTTTAATCAGTTTCTCAGTCTGGCTTTGTTTGGGATGCTTTTCCATTGACTGTAGCATGGTTTTTAAAGGCAGCGAAACTTCTTAAAATGTCAACAGATTTTCACACAAGTCTTTAAAGCAGATTTAAAAAAACAAAATTATTATACTTTTTCATGTATTTATTAAGAAAAACATCCAATATTAAACATGAGTGACAAAAGTATGTGAACCTTAATTATTAGCAGTTCATTTGTAAATGGAATTACAGTCAAATATTCAGTCAGTGAAATGACAGATGTAATTAGGTAGGTTGGGTCCTTGAGCAAGGCCCTTAACCCACAATTGCTTGGATTGTAAGACTGTACCAATTGTAAGTCGCTCTGGATAAGGGCGTCTGCTAAATGCTGTAAATGTAAATATCTAAAGAACAGTGATCCATCAGAGTCTGACTTTCACAACACATTTGTGGAAGTGTATCATGGCACAAAGGTGATTTCTGAAAACCTTAGACAAAGAGTTGTTGATTCTCATCAGGCTTTAAAAAAGGTCACAAAAACATCTCAAAGTTTTTGGACTCCACTGGTCCACAGCCAGACAGATTGTGTACAAATGGTAGAAATTCCAGACCATTGTTACCCTCCCCTGGAGTGGTTGATCCACAAAGATCACTCCAAAACCAATGTATGTAATAGTCTGAGAGGGCACAGTGGGTAACTTCTATGCAACTAAAGGGCTCCTTAACACTGGCAAATAGTACTGTTCATGAGTCCACCATCAGGAGAACATTGAATGAGCAGGGTTGCAAGGAGAAAGCCACTGCTCTTGAAAAAGTCTTTGCTAAAGACCACGTGGACAAGCCAGGGAAAAACCTTTTGTGGGTGGGTGAGACTAATTGACAACTTCTTGGTTAAATGAGATTTTAATTAGTTCCAGAAGGCTTGTCGAGAACCGAAAACGACGAGTACCAAGCAGTTTTTCCCGTAAGGAATAATATAAATTATACCACAGTTAGTTCTGACCCTGCAATTTGATTGGCTGAGATAAGATTTTCCCGTGACGTTATTGATGATAATGGCACTGTGACCGACGCTCTATAAGTGTTACTCCGTGGCGTACACACGGAACCTAGCAACGATGCCTGCCCTAAAAATCAGTTCTCAACTTCTAATGAGTAAAACACTGCCGAAATGAAAGCTATAATTAGTTTATAAAATTTATTGATTTTGAAAATTATTTAAATTTGGAAGATGAAGCTATTAATGACCAACATGAGACAAAGATTTATCACCTTTAGGATTTGGAAGCTGGAAAAGTGAAACGAAGCGAGTACTTTAACTCAAACATCCCGGACTTTTAATGGATTCACAGCTCGACTGAAGAGCAACGAGACTGAAGATCAGCTGTAGTCCCATCAACAAAATGACCTGAATCAGCTTCATCCCTGACAGAGACGTCGTTTGCTGGAGTTAAACTCGGTTCTTTCATTAAATACACGTCCTGAGGTTCATATGACAGGTATTGCTATGCTATCTGTTAAGTCCAGCTCTAACCCAGAGAAGCTGCTGATACATTTCTGACTGATCAGATTAATATTAAGAGCTTCATCATACAAATGTTAATCAAAGGGGACCCTAGACTTTGGTTATAACACCGGGATCTCACTCTGATTTGCTTCAGTCGGTAGAATAGTGCAACAGCCTGCTTTATAAACCCGAACCGTTTTATTTGCTGAATGTAAATAAACTTTATTTTTTAATAAATTACAAATTCCAATTGATATATTGATTGCCTATGGGCTTCGCCATGGGGTGCCTGTTAGCATGGAACTATTTTACTACCTCGCGGAAGGGTGATAAACAAACCCGTGCCAATATCTCACATTAAAGCACTCCATCTAGTGTATTATTGCTTAATTGAATTAATCTGTTCCAGACTGCCAGAAAATCCACACTGTATAAGGATTATATGCATTAATGGAGCTGTGTTGTACAGGTGCTCCCTGATTTACGAAGGGGATATGTTCTGACAAATCCGTCATAAGTTCCATGTAACCTGAACCGATGAGTTTAACTAATGTTTGGTAGAGCGGTCTGTATTGTTTAATAGGGGAGCCTATGATAAGTAATGGTGAGCAAGTTACTGTTTAAAACACTTGCATTAACCTACAGTTAATTACCTCCAGTATAATTAATGCAAAGCTTATTTTATAATAAAGTGTTGAAAAATCTCATGTAATTTAGTGAGAAATGGATTGAATGGGAAAAGTACAAAACACTTACTCTTTTGATGAACTTAGCTTTTGATGAGGTGTTAGCATAGCTGCTATGCTAACTGCAGCCTCTTTTCTTTTCTATTCTTGCACTAAGAATACAGTACTGTAGCTGTACAAAATAAAGAAAAACACGATAAACACAGCAGAGTAAGGGCTGAGCAACACACTGAGCAAGCATTATTGTGAACCTGAATCAGTGTGTAACGAATCATGAATCGAGTTTCTGCTGAAACGAGCCGCACGGCTCGACTCATACATGTTTAAGCAAGTGCGCCGAGTATCGAGCAAACGATGAGAACTGACAAATTTTACATCAAGAACCGAATTTGACGAGTTAGTTCTGAGGTGGTTGAGAACCGAGGTACCATTGTATTATGGTTTGAGCCTGTTTTGCTACATCTGGGCCTGGATGGATGTCAACCATTGATGGAACAATGAATTCTGAATTATACCAAACAATTCCAGATGATGTCAAGAAATCTGTCCATAAACGTAATTTCCAGAGAACGAGGGTAATACCGCAAGGCAGTAATCCTAAGAACACAAGTTGTTCTGCCAAAGAATGTTTAAAGATGAATAAAGTTACCTTAATGTTGTGGAATGATCTGAAGGGAGCATTTCATGTGAGGAAGCCCACTAACATCCAACAGTGGTTCTTGGGTACAGAGGAATGGGACAAAATTCCTCCAAGCTAATCCTCCTGATCAGCAGTTACTGGAAACATTTAGTTCTTGTTGTTTCTGCAAAAGGGAGTCGCATCAGATACCGAAGCAATGAATCACATGCTATTGGCCGACACAGATATGTAATATTGGATAATTTTTCAATAAACAAGTATATAGTATATAATTATATAACTATAATGATGTTGTCTTTTACTTCTTCTAGGACTTAAAATCTGATTTTAGGTCTTATATAGAAATATGGAAAATTTTCACACACATTCAAGATGTACATTCATTTCCCCCTGCTGGACATGTCTCCACTTGAGTGCATTTATTACAAAGGTGGCAGATCTCTTTCAGGTGGAAGAGTTTTGCCAAAATCAGGTCAGTCGGAAAAGGATGTTTAATTTAAAACCCTCATCCTGTGTGTGTGTGTGTGTGTGCACGCGTATGTGTGTGTGTGGTGTGGTGGGTAGCATATGAAACACAGCTTAGACCTGCACAATTAAGGCTATACCACCACAGACACACATGCTAGTGCAATACATGCACCTTAAACTATGTAAAAGTGCAGAATGCATGCTGCCCTGTTTGTTCATTGTCAGCACTGTCACATTATAGGACAAATAGCTACAGTGCACAAACATGCATATGCGTGTACAGACACACAACACAGGCACGCACACCCACACACACAGCCTTTCTTCTGTAAGGTCTATCTTATAACATTCTGTCTTCCTGTAGTCCACAGAGACAGAGTCCTTCTGTTCCTGCTTTGATTTTGACCTTGAATGTATGGAGTTCCCTTCCCTTGTCTGTGTGGGTGTACTCTACCTCCTCTGGTTTCCCTCTCAACTTCCACAGAAACATGCTTGGTCGCTCTTAAAATGCCAGAATAGAATGCCGATGCAACAATAACCAAATAAATCCAATCCAATTCTCTCTCTCTCTCTTAATATGGGATTATGGTTATGGAATGTGGCAACTGTATTATATCTGATTTATTTTATTAGATTATATATTTATATTATATTCATTCATCAGTGTGTCTTATCCTCTTGATCCCCAGTCAGGGTCGCGGAAATGCCGGTGCCCCAGCCGGCGGCACAGGCGCAAGACAAGGACAGTACAACCCTAGACAGGGCGCCAGTTCCATTGTAGTGCACATACAGTGGGGGCAAAAAAGTATTTAGTCAGTACTGATTGTGCAAGTTCTCCTAATTAGAGAATGAGAGAGAGGTCTGTAATTTTCATCATAGGTAATAATGAAATCACACTGTAGGATTTTTAAAAATAATTTAATTGTAAATCATGGTAGAAAATAAGTATTTGGTCAATAAATTTAGTCCAACTCAATACTTTGTAACATAACCTTTGCAGGCAATGACAGAGGTCAAACGTTTCCTGTAAGTCTTCACCAGGTTTGGCACACACTGTAGCTGGTATTTTTGGCCCCATCCTCCATGCAGATCTCCTCTAGAGCAGTGATGTTTTGGGGCAACAACACGGGCTTTCAACTCCCTCCACACATTTTCTGTGGGGTTGAGGTCTGGAGACTGGCTAGGCCACTCCAGGACCTTGAAATGCTTTTTACGGAGCCACTCCTTCGTTGCCATAGTGGTGTGTTGGGATCATTGTCATGCTAGAAGACCCCAGCCACATTCCATTTCAATGCTCTCACTGATGGAAGGAGGTTTTGCTTAAAATCTCACGATGCATGCCCCCATTCATTCTTCACTTAACACGGATCAGTCGTCCCTGTCCCCTCTGCAGAAAAACAGCCCAAAAAGCATGATGTTTCCATCCCCATGCTTCACAGTAGGTATGTGTGTCTTGGGATGCGACTCAGCATTCTTCTTCCTCCAAACACTACGAGTTGAGTTTTTACAAAAAAGTTCTATTTTTGGTTTCATCTGACCACATGATATTCTACCAATCCTCTCTCTGGATCATCCATATGCTCTCTGGCAAACTTCAGACGGGCCTGGACATGTAACTGGCTTAAGCAGGGGGCACGCTGGCACTGCAGGATCTGAGTCCCTCTCGGCATAGTGTGTCACTGATGGTATAGCCTTTGTTACTTTGGTCCCAGCTCTCTGCAGTCATTCATCAGGTCCCTCCGTGTAGTTCTCTGGATTTTGCTCACCGTTCTCATGATCATTTTGGCCCCGGGATGAGATCTTGCGTGGGGCCCCAGATCGAGGGAGATTATCAATGGTCTTGTATGTCTCCCGTTTTCTTACAATTTCTCCCACAGTTTATTTATTCACACCAACCTGCTTGCCTATTGTAAAATTCACTCTTCCCAGCCTGCTGCAGGTCTACAATTTTCTTCCTGGTGTCCTTCAACAGCTCTTGGTCTTTTCCATGGTTGAGTTTGGAGTCTGACTGTTTGAGGCCTGGGACAGGTGTCTTTTATTGAGATAACGAGGTCAACACAAGTGCCATTAATACAGGTAATGAGTGGAGGACAGAAGAGAAGTTACAGGTCTGTGAGAGCCAGAAATCTTGCTTGTTTGTGGGTGACCAAATACTTATTTTCCACAATGATTTTACAATTAAATTCTTTAAAAAATCCTACAATGTGAATTCCTGGATTTTTTTTCCAATTTTGTCTCTCATAGTTGAAGTGTAGCTATGATGAAAATTCCAGACCTCTCTTCATCTTTCTAAGTAGGAGAACTTGCACAATCAGTGGCTGACTAAATACTTTTTTGCCCCACTGTACACTCACACAAGCACCCACACCCCAAGGGCACTTTTGGAAACACAAATTAACCTAACACATGACTCGAGAATGTGGGGAGGAGGAAACCGGAATACCAAGAGGAAACCCATGCAGACACGGGGAGGACATGCAGACTCCACACAGGCGGAGCCCAAGGTCGGGATCGAACCGGGGATCTTGGAGCTGTAAGATGACAGCGCTAACCACTGCACCACCGTGTTGCCCACCACTGGGACCATTGCCACCGTGCGACACCATTCCAACTCGGTCCAAGGTTGTTCTGTCAAATTTTGAGATTCAAGCTTGTATACAGCTTTATGATCGGGCGCATGGTTTCTGCGTAGCTGTGCATATTTTTAAGAAATGTTTTTCCCATAGAAATGAATGGGGTGCAAAAGTTTTGGCACTCCTTATTTCACAATGGTACAAATACACAAGTAACACCCCAAACAACCACATTGGCTACCACAGAAACCACCTGACACACCATAGCAACCATGTAAAATATCATTATAACTGCTACCACTAAAAACACCATAGCAACCCCCTGGAATACCACAGCAGCTGCCTGGGACACCACAGCAACCACCATGCAACACCATATCAACCAGCTGGGACACCACAGCAACTACATAGCAACAGCATAACAACCATCTGGGATACCATAGCAACAACCCAGCAGCTTCACAGCAGCCACCTGTGACACCATAGCAACACCATAGCAACGACTTTGCAACACCACAGCAATACCATAGCAACTACCTGGGACACTATAGCAACACCCTAATAACCACCAAGCAGCCACTTAACAGCAACATAAAAACCACCTGGCACACCATAGGAACACACAGCAACCACCTGGTACATCAATACAACCACCTAGTAACACCATAGCAACCACCTACTAAAACTGTTGCACCTTATTGACTGGAATCCACTTTTGCTGCTGAGCATCCATTCTGCGTTTCCTTCAGGAAATGCACAATTTTGATCTAAATGTGCCATATAATGTCTGCATTATGCTCTTGTGAAACAGCAAATAGACTGAGATGGACATTGCCCAGACATAGTCCTTTTAGGCTTGTAAATATTAAGGGTATTCTCATGAGACAACTATGTGCAAACAAAGCCGTAACACTTAAGAGGATGGTGATCTAACGAGCAAGCGAGTGCACAACTGGTAAGGTAGTTCACTTTTGCTCTAAAACTCTAACTCCTGGCTCTGCTCGTGGGTCCACAGCATTGATTGGCTGTTAAGATGATTAGCTGGTTATGGCCGTAACATCCAGAGTTAAAAGAAAGATTTCTATTTCCTATGAGAATTTACTCTCATTTTATGACCGACCATTAAAGCACATGGACGTTGATTGGATGGAACAGTGCATACCTGTATATGTAGTTAGAGTTGTCTCAAAATGACATAATAGATTAATTTAATTTTAGTCATTTGGATGTTGTTAGTTCACAAACACCTTCAATTTAGTCAACTAAAAGTGAAGAATGTGTGTGATGTGCATAAAGTCGTACATACTATTAACTCCTGTCTTTACATACTCACTGACTGTTTAATTCATGTGGTAATTCTTTCTGTGTGTGTGTGCGTGTGTGTGTGCGTGTGTGTGTGCGTGCGTGCGTGTGCGTGCGTGTGTGTGTGTGTGTGTGTGTGTGCGTGCGTGCGTGTGTGTGCGTGTGTGTGTTAAGTTTAAATGACCCCCAGGGTGGACTTTTTTTTTATTTTACAATTTAAACATTTAAACATCAGAGTTCGAGACACGAGCACAGGACCCCGTGACCTTTTTATCCTCGGAGGAAGCTCATGTTAGACAATTTGTAACTGTCAGTTGTGGTGTGTGTGTGTGTGTGTGTGTGGTGTGTGCGTGGGGAAGGCTGGGTACTGAGTAAGACTGAGAGGTTTCCGCCTCCACATCCTCTCTCTGTCAACTACAACAAAAACACACACTCACACACCTGATTTACCATGCTTCCTTTGCTGACATAAATTGCATCTGTGCGTCTTCCTTTTCTTCCATTTCTAACCACGTACATGCGCACGCATGCAAAAACACAGGAATGGCAGAAAGAATATAGCCCTGGCTCTCATTTGAGTTGGACGGTGCAAACGGAGACAGGTACGATCTGATTGTGTGTGTGTGTGAGTGTGTGAGAGTGAGGGATAGAGAGACAGTCAGTATCAGAGTCAGGGTATTAGACTTCGGGACAGTAACATAGCCGAGTACTAACAGAATAGACCGGTTTTGTGATAATGAGCTGATTGGCTGGATGGTACAAATACATGCATGATCATGGACAAATTTTACATGTACATTGAGCCGGTTGGCAGACACTCTAATCCAGAGCGGTTTACAAAAACAAGATACAATCCCCATTTGTAATTATGTGTCATTTTGGATAATATGTACTGGTACAGGTTGAAATGCAAGCATTTTATGAATACAGTGTATTGTATGACAATGTAGGCATCCATTAGATACCAGAGGGTTATTTTATATTATTTGAGAGCTAACGCCCATTTAAGTGCTCATTGAAAGAAAATAACAGGGCCAGGGAGAGGTAAAAAAATACCACCAACATAAAGTCTGTTATTTCTTGCCATGCTTCTCTCCAGAGGATTTTGTACATGTTTTAATGTCTCATAGGCTACAGTGTGTTACTTGCTAATACTGAGCTATTTTCAGGTTTTCAGATGATTGTGATATTTAAAAAAAAAAATAGTGTATACGTTTAACTGGCAAAAAATATATGGATCCTTTTTTTTTTGTAATGTTCAATAGAAGTCACGAATGCTTTTATGGTTAGTTGTGAATGCTTTGACTTGTTAAAGAAGAAAATATCCAGTGCGCGGCAGTTCTCTTTCTCTGGGTGAACATGTCTTGTTGATGCCAGGCATCTGAGGAGAATGGCTAGACTGGTTTGAACTGATAGAAAGGCAACAGTAACCCCAGATAATTCTTGAAGACTTCTAGTTTTTTGATTAATAAAGAAAATCTGTTGCATCTGTCATAAAAAAGTCCAGTGAACTCCAAGCATTTAGCTCTGTAGACATGGTCAATGTGACCCTGCTGAAGTTTCAACTGAGCTCAGAATGGGAGGCAAGGTGATTTATGTGACTTTGACCATGGCACGGTTGTTGGTGCTTGATGGTGTCTATTTCAGAAACTGCTGATCTACTGGGATTTTCTCCAAAGCCATGTCTAGGGTTTACAGAGAATGGTCTGAAAAAGAGAAAGTATCCAGTGAGCAGCAGAAATGCCTTGTTGATGCCAGAGGTCAGAGGAGAATGGCTGGACTGGTTTGAGCTGATAGAAAGGCAACAGTAACCCACATAACCACTTGTTACACCAAAGGTATGCAGAAGAGCATCTTTAACCAGACAACACATCAGCTGATGGGCTACAGTAGCAGAAGGGTGCTACTCCTGTCAGCTAAGAACAGGCATGAGGGTCATCAAAATTAGAAAATAAAAGATTGAAAAAATGTTGCCTGGTCTGATGAGTCTTGGTTTCTGCTGCAAATTGAGGATGGTAGGATCAGAATTGGACAAAAACGACGTGAAAGGATCCATCCGGCCTTGTATGAACAGTTCAGCCTGGTGGTGGTAGTGTAATGGTGTGGGGATATTTTCTTGGCATATTTTCACTCTCTAACTGATTTCTTGAACATGTGCTCACTTCAAGTACTCAAGCCATTAGATCACCTTTGGAATGAGGTGGACCAGAACCTATCGAGGAATGTTTACAGCATTCCTTGTTGAATTCATGCCACGAAGAATTAAGGCAGTTCTGAAGGCAAAAGAGGGTCCAACTCGGTACTAGAAAAGTGTACCAATAATGTGGCCAGTGAGTGCATGTCATGATTTTACTTGTGTTTGCTTAGAGCTTTGTGTATGAGGTCATTCCAGTTCAGCAGCAGTACAGTATGCCTGTTGTATTTTAAGCTGCATGCTGATGAGACGTTGTCAACTCTCAGCTGTAATTTTACACTATTCCTGCAGTTTAAATGGGTGTTGCAGTCACGCTGGCATGCAGGGTGGGACGGTGCTGTTTTTGGTATCTGTGGCGCACTGAAACTACGTTTAGTTCATAAAAAATATAAGCAGTGAATTTACTCGCCTTTTTGAATCATGCATTAAACCTTAGAACGCCTTTTCACAATTTGTGGAGGGAACCTGGTGCATAATAATTATAGAGTAATTGCACTAGAAAACTAGTAAAGAGGCCACAAAAACTTTAGATAGTACAGACTCACCACCAGATGGCGATAGCCAGTCATTTTGAAGGCAATCTGTTTTCTGAGTATATTTTTATTTCTTTTTGCCACTAGGATTTTTTTTTCTATTTTTTCATTCATTGGCTACTAAGAGGACAGCACAGTGGCACAGTTGGGTGACACAAGTCCCCTCACAGCTCCACAGATCCCTGGTTTGGTCCGGACCTGGACCTGATTGGAGTTTGCATGTTCTCCCTGTGTCTTCGTGGGTTTCCTCTGGCTACTCCTGTTTCCTCTCACATTCCAAATACCTGCATTAGATCTTAGGAGGTCAGTGTTTTAGTGCAAACCAAAGACTAATATTTGATACTAATGAGTCAGAGACAAGCAACTCCAAGATACAACAAAGAAACATCTCATGTCTGAGACCAGTCTTGACTACTAAAGCTCACAGGACATAAATAATGATATTCAGACATGAGTTTGGATCATATTTAGACATTTAAATAAAAATGAACGGAGTATGTTTTTTTCTTTATGAATCCACTAAAGTAACAGTAAGGTATCCCAAATTAAAATGGCTCCATTTTCAAAAAGATAGTTCAGTAAGTGTAATGGATTGACCATAGCACGTCGCTAGCCTCCTCTGCCCATGTTTATGAATGGCTGAGGGAATTTGGCCTCCGTATTACTTCATGTTTATACTACAGTATTTGTAATTCAACAGATGATTGTGGATAACTGAATAAGGGTTTATAAATTTAAAGATTAACAAAATACATGTTGACATTTTTTATGCCAACATTTGTGAATTATGAAGTTTTATTAAGAAACTTTTTGATAAGGGATTTTCACATTTCTTTAGAATATATATCTTCAGTTGGAGTCTTTAAACTAATTGTAGTTTAATCTTTACAATGGGGTGCCTATAACTGTGGTGCAGACTATCTCTGGTTCTTCTCTCTTTCTGTTGCGACCATGCCCTCTTAACATCCAGCTTTGTGCTGTGAGCTTTTTCCTGTTCTTCTTAGGGTGCATGGTGATGGTGCAACACAGGAAACAGAGGGAGGAAGCTGAAGGGAGGTTGTGCTCACCAGTGCAACTGTCATTTTATTCTGTGATTGACAAACACATGTAAGGAACCCACTACAGGAAACATATAATAGAATCTATATTACAGTTACACTTAAAGATTTGAAAAGCTTGGTTGCAAAGAGCAGACATGGCTACTGTGTGGATGTCTAGGTTAAATCAGTATGGGCACGAATGGATAGCCGAGTTGTACGGAAAGTGTAAGATGGGATCAGTGTTATGACATGGTTCTCTGTCAGGCTAATGAATACTCAGTGAGAGCAAACAGTTTTATGTATAGTCAGAGAAATGGATTTAGGTCAAATTAATACATTTAATTTGTATTAAGTAAAATGTCTTTTCTACCTTACATCTCTTACACATGTTTAAAAACAAACTATATTGAATTTCTAACCCACCATTAAAACCAAAACCAAAAAAGTGGAAAACTGTAATAACTAAACTAGTGTCTGTTTCCATCTTCCCACAGTGAATGTAATTACAAAAGTGTGTGGTATTATGTACAAAAGTTTGCTAGTAATGGTAGAAAAAGACACTGCAGTACAAAATGCAGGCCCCCATTTATCAAGTGAGGGTACACTGTCGGCCAAAAACAAATCACCACCTGGATTTAACTAAGCAAATAGTTTAAATAAAGAGTTATTTATCCCTAACTGATGCAGTGAGTAGCTTCTCATTTGTTAAACAACCATGTTTGAAGACACATCCTGTGGTCATGGACGAGATGTTTATCTGTTTCAGAAGGGTCAAAGAGTGGATCAGGGAGCATGATACATCATTTTCACTAATGGATATACCTAAATCTCCATCATCAGTACAAGATCTGGGGGAAACATTAATGCAACTCTGGACAAAAATAAATGTTGTGACACTGCAGAAGCAGTTTTGCCCAGAGTTAGATTAATTTGCCCCCAAGATCTTTTATTGATGATGGGAGATATGGACCACTGCGCAAAGTCTTCTCCATATTAACATCTTTTCCACAACCACAGGATGTGTCTTTTGACATGGTTGTTTAACAAATGAGAAGCTACACACTGCAGCAGTTAGGGGTAAATAACTTGTTGCCAGCTGAAACATAATCACCAATGAAGTTATTATCTGATGGGAGCCTCTTTTTTTAAACTATTTACAGTGGGGCAAAAAAGTACTTAGTCAGCCACTGATTGTGCAAGTTCTCCTACTTAGAAAGATGAGAGAGGTCTGTAATTTTCATCAGAGGTACACTTCAACTATGAGAGACAAAATCAGAAAAAAAAATCCAGGGAATCACATTTTTAAAGAATTTAATTGTTTAATTGTTGTATTTAATTGAGTTTGGAGTCTGACTGTTTGAGGCTGTGGACAGGTGTCTTTTATACAGATAACGAGGTCAAACAGGTGCCATTACTACAGGTAATGAGTGGAGGACAGAAGAGCTTCTTAAAGAAGAAGTTCCAGGTCTGTGAGAGCCAGAAATCTTGCTTGTTTGTAGGTGACCAAATACTTATTTTCCACCACGATTTACACTTAAGTAGGAGAACTTGCACAATCAGTGGCTGACTAAATACTTTTCTGCCCCACTGTAACTATTTGCTTAGTTAAATCCAGGTGGTGACCTTTATTTTTTGGCCGAGCAGTGTATTTTCCTGTGAATGAATGCAACTCTGTTTACAGCTTGAATGAAATCCTGTTTTGTTCTTTAAAATAATGTAAAAGCTCCATGAACTGATTCAATAATTATGAAAGCTGTTATCATGCAATCATAATGTTCATGAGAGGAAGAGAGGACAAAAGAAGATTTTAGACTTTTGCAGGTGGAAGTGAAATTTATGAGGTCACATCCCTTTGGCAAGGTCTGCTGGCTAATGACTTCACTACGAGACCACATTTCCTCTCCCCAAAGCCTCTGTAACTAATTTGACCACAGATCTCAAGTCAGCTTTATTGTCATTTCAGCCTTATACAGTGTGTACAGGACACAGTGAAAGGAAGCAGAGCTCTCCATCTAGAGGTGCTAAACAACAACACAAAACTACGAGAGACAACACGGTGCTAACTAATACTATGTAAAGTGCATGTGTGTAAGACAGAACGGAACAGTGCAGGACAAAGCAGTAACTGTAAGAGAGCTACTTTGACCAGGAACAGTTCTATTGTGTATTGTACTTCTGTTGAAGTGTTATTTTGCCCTCAGTGTTCAGTGACAAGGTTTTTACTGTAATGTGTTCAGCTATTAAAGCTGGGACATTTTTCTAGTGAAAGAGGGCATATTGTTGTGATTTGAAAATCACAGGGGAAGGAAACACATGCCAATGACATAATTATGGTTATTTATTGAATATTTCTAAAAACTGAGATCATAGCATACATCTCTTTAATTTAAAATGTCTTATGAAAAATGCCACATTTTAGTTTTAATGTAAAAGCAAGTGCACTGAAAAGGAGAAAACAAATCACTTGCATTTATTGCAAACATAAGACATTTTAAATAATGCCATTTGAAAAGTAGAAAATAACTTGTAAAAATATTTCAAAATATTGCCCTGTGCAATTTTAACGAGGTGTTTAAATCCACTGAGCTCCACCATAGCTATGGAAGCCATATCCTTCGCATTACAGTAGGAAATGGTGTGTCCATTATATCTTTCCATCTTCTTGAATCCTTTTCATATTGGGTAGTGTTTGTAAATGCTTGTTTTATTTATAGGCACTTAATGCTGGGTGCTTGTCAGTCGCTCTCTTTGTTTTGAGTCATGCTCAGTTCATATTTGGTAGTGTTAACCAGTTTGTGCTCCAAGTGTTGAAAGAGGTTGGCTCTAGTCCTGTTGGTCACCAAAAGCTTATCTGCATGGGGTTACACCTGACTTATTTTTGTTGGGTGTCATCTTCTCTAAAGCCAAACCTTATCCACATGACAGACACAGTATTTTTCTTTGGTACAAGCTGCTCGGCATTTGAGTTCTCCTCCATGTTGCCTCCATGTTGTTGACTGGACGGGGCGGAGTCAAGTGACGACACAAACGGGATAGGATGTTTTTAAGGGCATAGGACAGAGGAAAAATGTATTAACAGAATTTAAATAAAAACCAAAATAACTAACATGGGCAAGATTGCGTCACTTAAAGGTTCTGAAGGTAGGTTTCAATTACTTTTCAAGATATTGCCAAGCCCTACTATGAACTGAATTTAACTACAGTGGTTAACAACTACTATTTTAATTAGATAAAAGAATTTGTAAACATTAGTATACTGTGACAGACTTTGTGTAGAAGTGTAATTTATAAAACCTGTGTATATTGATGAAGAAGTGCGGCAAACTCAAGCAGAGGCAGAGACGTACAGATTCAACAACGTCTTCCTAAAAAGTCAGGCCAAAATAAAAGTGTCACGAGAGGAAAGGGGAACTTGCCCAGTCCTTCTTGAAAATGATGTGCAGATGAAGGGATGTGTTCTTTTGCAAATACCATACAGCTTGGCTATGCCCCAGCTTGTTATAGCACTCTTGGTGATAATGCTCCTGCCCCATACACTGCTGGAGATGGAGAGTAACCTGTGCAGCCTGCTACAGCAAACTAGTGGGATCGCACTAGTACCCGTAGTGATGTTTTTGAGTGGAGAGCAAGCGGAGAGCAGAAAAAAGAAATGCTGGACTGGAGTGGGAGCGGCGCGATTAAAGAACGAATTGAACAGGGAGCTGAAGCTTTTGCTGGTCCTCTCCACTCACATGCTCTGGTGTGTAGTGATTAGTCCAGTCTCGGGTTATTGATGAGCCTGATAGCTTGTGGGAAGAAATGATTACGCAGTCTGGTTGTGAGGGCAAGAAATGCTTCAGTACCTTCTTCCAGCTGGCAGGAGTGTGAAGAGTGTGTCTGAGCGGTGTGTGGTGTCTACCACAGTGTTGGTGTCAGTTCTTATCGACAAAGCCACTGTTTCAAAAAGTTTTAGCAGCTAATCGGTTACAGTCCGTGCCTTCAGTGCCACTCTAACTAATTGGACCACGGTTCCTTAATGCAGAGCCACTTCAACCAGAGTTTCTATCCCCAAAGGCCTCTGTAACCAACTGAACTACATTTCCCATCTCAAGTCACTGCAACCAATCAGTCCATTTTTCCCAGCATCAAACCCAATGTAACGTACTACAGTGGTACTTCGGTTCTCATCGTTATTTCATTCCAGAATGCTTATCGAGAACCGAAAACAACGAGTACTGAGCACATTTTTCCCATTAGGAATAATGTAAATTGAATGAATCTGTTCCAGAAGCCCAGGAAAATCCCACACTGTATAGGTAATTATGTGCATTAATGGGTGTATGTATAGGTTGCTCCCGGATTTACGATGGGGATTGTTTGACAAAGCCATCACAAGGTAAACGTTACATGTACTGGGAAGTTTAATGAGTGTTTGGTAGAGTGGGCTATACTGTATAATAGCGGAGCCTATGATAAGTAATGACAAGCAAGTTACCTTGCAAATACTTGCATTAACCTACAGTTAGCCAAAATGATTAACGCAAAGCTTATTTTATAATAACGTGTTGAAAAATCTCCATTTCGGACTTATTTGCACTAAGAATACAGTACTGTAGATGTAAAAAGAAATAAAAACAGAGCTATTGTGATACTGAATCACTGAACCACTGTGTATTGAATCATGAATTGAGTTTCGGCTGAATCTAGTCGCATTCCTCGACTCATACAAGATTAAGCGAGTGTGCAGAGTACCGAGCAAACAACGAGAGCCGAGACAAATTTTTCTAGTCAAAATGTGTCGAGAACCGAATTCGACAAGTTTCGAGGTGGTCGAGAACCGAGGTACCACTGTATAACATGAGGTGTGCTCTCTGTTATTTTTACCACCCAAAAGCACCAACCCAGACAACAAAGTTGCATCATATGATAAACACTTCTTCTGCCTTGTTGTCTTTTTGCACTGCTTAAGAGAATATGAATTTATGAATAACTATTATCTTTATTGAGATCTACTCCCAACTTTAAAAGGGAAACGTCCACAATCCTAAGATTTTTCTTAGGATTTCATCAAAAGGAGCTACTCTTAGCACCAGGACTATAGCCCTGGTAAACATTAGGGGTGCACAATACAGAAATTTCATGATACGACATGTATTGCTGTTTTTGCTCCACAATATGATGTATTGTCGATACAAAATGAAGAAAGAAATTTGAGTTTAGTTCCGTTTTTAATGTAGAGATCTTGTAGAGACTTGCTTTGCTGGGTTAAAAAAAATCACCAAATAGCTCTGCCATTGCTGATTTTTTTTTTGAAGGACATGGTCCAGGCACTTCAGGGTCCACACTCTCTTCTGAAGGATTTGTCTCCATATTCTCTTTAGCTTTGCACTATAGAGATCCATTATCAAAGCTTATTATACAGTGGGGCAAAAAAGTATTTAGTCAGCCACTGATTGTGCAAGTTCTCCTACTAAGAAAGATGAGAGAGGTCTGTAATTTTCATCATAGGTACAATCCAGGAAATCACATTGTAGGATTTTCAAAGAATTTAATTGTAAATCATGGTGGAAAATAAGTATTTGGTCACCCACAAACAAGCAAGATTTTTGGCTCTCACACGACCCTGTAAACAACTGTCTGAGAAGCTATGCTCGTCTACAACTCGTTACCTGTATTAATGGCACCTGTTTGACCTCATTTCTGATATAAACGACACCGTCACAAGCCTTCACACAGTTATGGGACTCCAACTCAACCATGGCCAAGACCAAAGAGTGTCGAAGGACACCAGGAAGAAAATGTAGACCTGCACCAGGGCTGGGACGAGTGAATTACAAAGGTTGGTGTGAAAAATCATGTGGGACCATTGTAAGAAAAAGGAAGACATACACGTCCACTGATAATCTCCCCGATCTGGGGCCCCACGCAAGATCTTCATCCATGGTGTCAAATGATTCATGAGACCAAGTGAGCAAAATCCCAGAAAACTACACGAAGGGACGTGAGAATGACCTGCAGGAGAGCTGGGACCAAAGTTACAAGGCTACCATCCAGTTAACACACTACGCAGATGGAATCTGAAGAGATCCTGCCAAGAGAGATCATGCAGCAGTGCAGGTGTGCCCTCCTGCTAAGCCAGTACATGTCCATGCCCGTCTGAAGTTGCCAGGAGCATATGGATGATCCAGAAGAGGATGGGAGAATATCATTGGTCAGATGAAACAAAATAGAAACTTTTTGGAAAAACTCAAACTCGCCGTGTTTGGGGAAGAAGAAGTGGAGTTGCAGCCCCAGAACACCCATACCTACTGTGAAGCATGCGGGTGGAAACATCAGGCTTGGGGCTGTTTTCTGCAGAGGGGAAAGGACGATGATCGTTGTTAAGTGAAGAATTGAACGGGCCAGTATCGTTGAGATTTTAAAAGCCCAAAACCTCCTCATTCAGCAGTGGAGGCATGAAGAGGAATTGTGGCTGGGTCTTCCGCATGACAATTGATCCCAATGGCTCCAAAAAAAAAAAAGCATTTTCAAGGTCCTGCAGTGGCCTGGGACAGTCTCCAGAACCCTTCAACTCCATAGACAATTTGTGGAGGAGTTGAAAGTCGTGTTGGCCCAAACACATCACTCTCTAGAGGAGATCTGCATGGAGGAATGGGCCAAAATACAGCTACAGTGGTGTGCAAAACCTGGTGAAGGACTTACAGGAAAAACGTTTGACCTCTGTCATTGCAAGCAAAGGTTATGTTACAAAGTATGAGTTGAACCAAATGTATGGACAAATACTTATCTTCCATTTACTTTACAATTAAATTTCTTTAAAAAAATCCTACAGTGTGATTTCATAGGATTACTATGTGAAAATTACAGACCTCTCTCCATCTTTCTAAGTAGGCGAACTGCACAATAAGTTGGCTGACTAAGTTACTTTTTGCCCCACTTATTGTGCACACATTCATGCCAACAAAGCGTTTAAAGTATTGAGTCGACTTTTATTATTGACCAATACTTATTTTCCACCATAATTTACAATTACAATTCTTTAAAAAAAGAATACAATGTGATTTCCTGGATTTATTTTCTTATTTGTCTCTCATAGTTGAAGTGTAGTATGATGGAAAATACAGACCTCTCTCATGACAAAATAATTTTCTCACATTAACAGAAACAGCATCAAGCTTCCCTTTTTCTATGCTGCCAATGTTTAAAATCTAATGTGGTGAGAATAGATGCTCTTTCCTTACTATAGTATATAGATGGAGGACAGAACCTATTACACAATCTGCTACTAGATGTCGGATTTGTAGCACTACAGAATGTCTGAACTGTTGGTCTAGAACTGCGGCTAACTCTCCTGCTATGCAGATGACTGCATCTCAGCAGTGCTTTTTGACGAATGGCTCAGTAAAGGTCTGTTAAAAAAATTCAATCTTAATGTATTCAGTTCACAGCTCATATCGTATCAAAACCTCCGTATCGGAAAAAATGAATATTACTGTGTGTATTGTGACATCCCTAGTAAACATGTTATGTTTTAGTAACTTTCCTGGTACACAGACATGTACTGTCATCAGTTTCTATCTGTTTCTCTTGGTGAGGGTCAGGGTACAGTCGTTTACTGTCTATCACATGTTCATTTTTTCCAAAATGAACTGGATTGATCATATGGTTCAAGAGTTCCTCAGTAAGGATGCCTTCACTGACTGTAGTAACATTTGCTTAATGTGAACAGACCATCACATTATTTCTAAAGTGTTGCACTGATATGTATCGGTGCCGAGTACTGGACACTTGCACAAAAGAGATCGGTACTCAGCATCGCAGAGCACCGATGCCATGAAGCAGTTACTGATGCACATTTGCACAACTAGACAAAGCTTAACCGAAGCCAGTGTGGGATTATTATTTCTCACTTGAGACGAGCAGTAGCTAAATGCCTGCTGCAAAATCTGTGCCACCAGTATTTTGAGGGGTGGCTGAAATGTAACATAACCAACAATTAAAAAGCTTAGTAAGGTTATGCCTCCCTACTAGTGCTTGTTACTGCATTATGACAAAATGTCTTTTTTCATGGCTCTAATACTTTTCAAACTCAACCTATTATTTCAAGCTTATTATGTATTTTTTGGGATAGAGAATGCTGCTTCTACCAAAGTAAAGGCACGTCAATTTATAAACAGTGGAATGCTGTAAATATCAAGATTTCAAGGCATCTATTGAGTAGTTAAGTTAGATAGAGTTGGTAGTGGTATTGGTACTTGGTGTCGGCAGATACTGGAACATACAGAAACGCAAGGAAAAAAGTGGCATCGTTCCGTCCCTAGTAATTATTAAATTGTTTCTATCATGCCATGTAAATGGGTTTCTCAACCTGGGCCATTGTATTAGGGCTGCAACAACGAATCAATAAAATCGATAATAATCGATTATTAAAAGCGTCGACAACGAATTTCATTATCGATTCATTGTGTTGCATGATTTATGATATTATTTACTTCATATCATATCCACTTACGTTACTTGCGGCACTTGCGGTCTGCGCTGGAAAAAAACACGAGCGATTGAACGGAGCGAGGTGGAGCCGGCACGGACGCGGAATCTTCAAAATAAGTTCGCATTAAGGCTATGTCCACACGTACACGGGTATTTTCTAAAACGGGGGTTTTCAAATTCGTTTATAAAAAAAACATCCCTTCCACATAAGCACTATTTAAACAAAAAACTTTGTCCACATGAAAACGCAGAAACGCACACAGTTACTGTCAAGAGCAAACCAGCAGTCCTATGTGGGGGCGAAGCAGCTCACTCAACGACAACAGCGATGTCCTATGCGTACGAACATTTTCTCGCCATTCTTCTTCAACAACCACTTCGTTTTGAAAGCTGTCCCACCAACAAGAGGTCCGACCGGGTCTCGTACCAAACCGGCGACGCTGGGGGCGGGAACTGCTTCGTGGGTGTGATGGATATAGTAGTGACCTCCATAGCGCTTTCTGACGCCTCTGTTCTTCAGTGTAATGAAAAAGTAATAATTGTACATTTATTTGTAGATCTGTAACAAGTTCGGTCAGCAGTGTTACAGCTGGTACTATTTTGGCTACGTCCGCTATTGCACAAAATCGCCTCATGTAAACAAAGGAGATAACGGCGCACAAATGACGTTACAAGCAAATTTTCTGAAAATCTTCACCCTGGAAGGAGTTTTGAAAAAAAAAGTCCGTTTTCATAACGCATAGAAAAAGCTACATTTTTAAAAATACCCGTGTTCGTGTGGACAGGGCCATAGTCTATAATAAGAGAGCCAGCTTCAGCCTGGAGCATGTTGACATGATAACATTTTTGGATTGCAATGCAAAGTTCCTAAAGAAAGGGAGTGAATGAGTTTGTATGTAGTGTTTGCATCAGAGATGCACTTCTTTTTCTTTATTATTTAATTTGTTATTTTCTGTAGGAATGAATAAGATTTATTAGTATTCATTTTTTGTACGCACTTATTTGTCTGGTATGTAATGTTATATTCTGAATAAAGGACATGGAAAGTTTTTTTTTTTTTTTTTTTGATCCGCCTGATTCACGATTAATTGAAAAAATAATCGACCGATTAATCGATTTTAAAAATAATCGTTAGTTACAGCCCTACATTACATAAAAATAGAAGATGTGTAAAGGAGCGTACCCAAAATATTCACACTATAGATAAGCAGTATGGGAACACATTCCCACTCGCACCATGACAAGAAGTCGCATGGCTGGGCATGGCATAGTAAAATGTTAGGGTGATAAGGTGTTACATTCTGATGCATATGAACTTCAATCAAGACTTTTTCCTCTGAACGGTGAGACAGCAGGTATCATGTTGCCGCAGCTTCTTCCCTTCCTGTGTGTGTGTGTGTGTGTGTGTGTGTGTGTGTGTGTGTGTGTGCTCTCTTGCTTGCATGGTTTAGACTTTGTATTTAAACTTTTTTCTGTCTGCAGTCCTAAAAGTAAATGTGTGTGTGTGTGTGTGATTGATTGATTGACAGCTGCTAGTGGAGCATGGGTACAACTGCCAGCGCTGCCCCTCTACCCGAGCCTGAAAGCTTTCATGACAACAAGATGACGAGCAGCAGACAGCCTCTAAGCACTGCCCCCTTCCTCCACAACAACAGGGCCAAATCCATTATCACCAATAAAGTGGCTCCGGTCGTTATCACGTAAGCACACACACACACACACACACACACACACACACACACACACACATGTTAATCTTTGTGTTTGCGCTTAAACTCTGCTGTTCTGACGCTGATGTGTGATGTCACACCCAAACACACAATATTTGATTTGTCAGAGGAAGTGTGTGCCTGCGGGCACTTAGTTAAGGGATAATTCACAAAGGCAGCTTAGAAAACTGGCACTGGCTGTGAAAAGCCCAGCGTGAATAAGCATCCGCGTGCGATCATGGCTTAAGAGGTTTTATGAGAAGTCCAGACTTAATTCTCCCCCCTAATTGAGGCTGTTGTAAATTGTTAATAACATTGAAAGAACGATCTCAATTAGCAAGGACCATGCTACCCGCTTCTTTATTAACAGTATATACTGTCTCATATGAAACCTATTCACCATGTCTATAATTAAACCATGACTTACTTAAAACTGACTGGCTACTGCAGAACATGTTACATTGTTATTCAAATTGCATGTTATTAGTGAAATAACACCAGATGCATTAATATTTGAAAAACCTTCTTTTGAAGTATCTTTATCTGGAAGTGAACAAAAGATCTTTGAATAGCAATTCTAGAAATATATATTACCACACATTGCATGCACACTGGCCTCTTGCTGTGGGCTGGTATGGAAAATGCCAAATATATATATATAAAACAAACGCAGTGTTACTTACATGTACTTTGACGGAATACTGATTCATCTGATGACAACACACATTTCCACTGTGTGATGGTCCATCCTGATGGTTCACATAAGGCTTTAGGCTTTGCCCATCTTTGTTCTGCAAAGACTCAGGCTTTTGTGGATACTGATTTTGTACCTAATCATGATTATAATCACCTGTTGACATCAAAAGTTTAAAATCACAATTTTTTTTAAACGTCACTAGCCCTAAATTGCCCGTCCCACCTTTTTTTGGAATGTGTTGTAGCCCTGAAATGCAGGAATGGATGTTTATTAACAAATTAAATGAAGATAACCAGACAAAACATGAAATATCTTGGGTTCATACTGTCTGCAATGAAATAAAAGTCACAGGAAATGTAAGGAACACTGTGTCTTTTTTGTCCCAATTTGCATATTCCATTCCGTCCCTGTTTAGATTTTCTGTTTTGGGGTTGTAATACACTCAAGCGTCTCTGAATGCACAACACAAACCTTGAAGCAGATGGGCTACAGCAGCAGACGACCACACCGGGTACCACTCCTGTCAGCTAAGATCATGCAACTGAGTCTACCATTATCACGGGCTCACCAAAACAGGATACTTGAAGATTGGAAAAAGATTTTGGTGTGATTATCATGAAAGTATGGATCCATCATGCCTTGTATCAGTGCTTTAGGCTGCTGGTGCTAGTGGTGTACACTTTGTTTCCCTTCATACTAGCTGTGCATTGTTAATCTGCGCAACATAAAGGTTCTCACAGTGTATGTCCCTGTCTGACCACAGTGTACCATTTTCTGATGGCTGCTTTAAGCAGGATAATGTGCCATAGCACAAACTGGAGATTCTTGAACATGACAGTAAGTTCACTGTACTCAGATGGCCTCCACAGTCACCAGATCTTAATCTAAGAAAGCACCTTTGGGATGTGGTGGAACAGGAGATTAGCACCATGGATGTGCAGGTGCGTGATGCTATGATGTCAATATGGACCAAAATCTCAGTGGAAGGTTTCTAGCACCTTGTTGAATGAATTGCAATTTTGCCTGTTTTTTACTTTAATTTATGATTGTTATTTTGATTATTTTATTACGCTTGGGGCTGCATTCTTCTGCAGTCAAAAGTGTGTATGGTATTGCACTATGAAAAGTGTACTCTTGAAATATGTATTGAATGCTGTGGGTGTGAAAATGTCAGGGTGTGATGTCAAGTGTTGTCACCCAAGTGGTAAATCTCTGGACTCGTTTCCTTTTTGCATTCATCCTCCTGCAGGTTGTCTCTTTAAGCGTTAGTGTGAACTTGTGTCCGATAACACATAGCAAGTGAGAGAATCAACTTGAATAAATAGTTTGTGTTTTGAAAGAGAAATTCACACTTTTGCTTTCTACACAGTCTGTAGGAGATTTTCATGCTTATATTAGCTGATAAGACACTTATTTTGCATGATTTTATTTCCTGTGTTTTTTTTGCTTTTATTTCGTTTTGCCCTTTTTTAATTAAATTTTATTTACTTTGGTTTTAACCTGTACTATGGTTTTACTTCCCTATATTTTTTTTAAATTATTACATATATATTACAATAAATATGAGACACAACACACACACACACACATATATTCTAGTCTTTACTAATATAGTCTTTACTAATATGATTTACTAATATCATTGTGTACATGTCATGTTTTTGCCAACATACCAATAGATTTGTGTGTGTGTGTGTGTGTGTGTGTGTGTGTGTGTGTGTGTGTGTAGTTACAACTGCAGACAGGAGTTTCAGATCCATGATGACGTTTTGAAGATGAATTATAAAGTAGGACGGATATCTGATAATATGCCCGAACACTTCTTGGTGCAGGTACACACACACACTGTATTAGTGAAGTTGCCACATGATTCATATGCTTGAGGAATTAAATACTTTCTGTATTGTTCTCAGCAGTATATAGTGTAGTGCCCTCAGAAGTGTCTGTTGTCGTACATTTAGGAATGTATATTGTAAATGATTTAGAAGTGTATATTGTAAAGTGCTTAGAAGTGTGTATTGCAGCATACTTAAATGTGTATTGTAGTGTACTTAGGATGTCTTAATTGTCATGCAGCTACACACTCATTAAAAAGAGCACAGAGCACACACAGACAGTTGCTTTTGTCTCACCAGTTATAAAACACAGGGGCCAGATAATAAGATAGCTAAAAAAGTATGACATTGTGTTAAAAAAATGAACATAAACACAGATAACAATAGTAATATAGAAAAAGTAAAGAGGAAACCTGTAGAATGGGGGGATGGGGATGAATCAGGCCTTTTAATTAGTCCATTTGATGACACCATTCAGAAATATCCCAAATTCACAGAAACTGCAAAATTTGTAGGACCTCCTCCATCCAAAAAATTAGATTCTGTAATTGTATTGCTTTTGTGCGTTGTGGAAAAGGTTAGTTCTGTTGCCTGTCAGCTCCCACACAGAAAGAATCTTTAAGAACAAAGTCCAACTGCCTTCAACACTCAAGTCTACCATGACCTGGATGACTGAGAACTGTCGTGGCAGGAAGAGCATCCGGCATTAAACCTGAGCCAGGTCTGACATGCAGATCAGATCGGCTGTGGCCACCCCAAATGGTGCCATTAGCTGAAAGGAAGACAAGAAGAAAAGCTGTATTTGTTTGTCGCCCCCTTCTCAAAATGAAATGATGAACTTGTATACATACCATGTTTAGGAAAAGCAATAAATCTCTACTCTACTCCAATAATCCACATTCCCACCCAAAGATGATATCCTATTTTCACCCCTGGTATTTAGAAGCGTGTATTGTAGAGTACAGTGGAATGCGAACACTTCTTCAGTCAAATAATTCAGACATTGCCTAGTTTTCCCCCAAATTGGAACAAAAATTCAGACTTCAAACATGGGCACCCTGAATAAAACACTCAGTGGTGAGATCTTCCAAAGATGATGTCTGTAATCCAGTATGCTTCAGTGACAATAATGTACCAATACGGTATGCCAATCGAAGTAAAACCCCAAAAGAGGAAGAAGGAGGAGGACTAGGGTGATACCATATGCAAATTATGCATATGATATTATTATATAATATTATTATGTATATTATATCAGTCCATGGGTGCGATTTCAGACACTCCCTCAGTCACGTTGCCGCTGTCCCAGTGATGAGATGTGCCGAAACTGCGCTCGCATCAATGGCTATCAAGTTTCACTTTATATTTTGACTTATGTCATGTCTTTTTTTTTTTATTATTTCATGCATTTATTGATTATTATTGTATTTCATTCATTTGCTTACATACGAATATGGGCGTTCAAAACAATCATTTGGGGGTCGGGAACGAATTAATCCTATTAATCCTAATTCTGAGGATCCACTATATTTAGAATTGTATATGTGTTAAACTTCTCAGATTATGATGCATTCAACTGGAGAACACTTGGAACTAAATTGGAGAACACTTGTATGTGGTACTCAAAATTGCATATAGTAGTGTGCTCAGAAGTGTTAAACCTGTAAATGCTACAGAAAAGTAGACATGGCTCACTTTTATTCAAAATGCAAAATTAAAGAGCAGGTCATCCTTCTACAAAGCTGCGACCATGTAACATAAAGCTCATTCTGATACTTGGGGATAATTTAATTCAACTTGGGGCTGATTATAGTAAATTACACAGTAATTCAGCCACGTCTACTCGATTCTAGCTGCCATTTTGTTTTTCCTTTCTTAGTCTTAGTTCTGCTATTAAACGCTATCCTGACATGCCTTTCCTCCACAGGGCACCTACTTTATGGTTCTGGATGTCTTCAGTAAAATCGACGTTCTCAACACGACCAGCTCATGTGGAGCTCCGAATTTCCGCCAGATCAAAGGTGGCTGCCCAGTGTTCGGCATGGGTCAGGCCAGCCTTAATGGTTTCAAACAGGTCCTGTGCAACCTGCAGAGACAAGGACATGAGGTCAGAGTTGTGTCAGTGAGTATTACAAGTTATAACTGCAGCTCAACTAAGTCTAACTCTTATTCTCTGTAGGAGGTCATAGTGTTTTGTGTGAGGGAGGAGCCGGTGGTGTTCCTACATTTGGAAGATGATTTTGTTCCTTACACGCCAAGAAGGAAGGAGAACCTACACGAGAACCTACAGCGACTGAACAAAGATGTTCCAGTGGAGAACCTTGAGCTCAACATAAGGAAAGAGGTAAAAACACAAGCTCTGGTATTTACTATCTATTAAAAAGTAGAAGACACTGTACTCCCACCATGTCGTTAGTTCTGCTACTAAAACACCCATTTGTATTTTTTCAGCTTCATGACTTTGCCAGGTTGAACGAGAATGCTTTCTATGTTTATAACGACATTGAGCAATTTAAAGACCAGCCTCAGAGAATCCCCATCGCCTGTGATGAAGATATTCACAGTCAGTGAAGAGGTTGACAGGAGACCTGTCTTCACCATGCCATCATACAGGTTTTGCACCACCTATAATATATTATATATTTTATTATTAATAATTATAATATCATAGTAAGAGTACATGCAAACTATGTAGTCTTTCCAGAAAGATCTGCGTGATACACAACATGTGTAAAAACCTGTTGGAGGTGCTGACCAAGTCATATACACCGTACTAGAGTGTGATAGCAACAATCTTATAGTCTAGAAATCCATTATTTTTTTTCATTAAACAAACATAGTTACTAGAATCCAAACTCTCCTTTCTTATTTTTTATTATTTGTTTTTAAATTCTGTTTCATCCATGAATTATGCAGGTATCACCGTATGCCTCTGCCAGTAGAGGGCGCACCAACAGAGGAGCAGTTTGATGCCTTTGTGAAAGTGTTGAGGGTGAGTTTCAAATAAATCCAACTGTACTGTTTATAGTGTAAGCTAGTTTGCAGAGGTGGGTAGTAATACGTTACATTTACTCTGTCACATACTTGGGAAAAAAAAATTAGAGTAATTTAATTTATGATACATTTTACTCTTGCTTGATTCAGAAAAAAACTATTCTTTTCATTTTGTATGTCGAGTTACCAGTTTCCTGTTGACTAATTATAAATGTCTGAATATGGTCCAAATTGGGCAGCACATTGGTCAAGTGGTTAGCACTGCCGCCTCACAGCTCCAAGATCCCCGGTTCGATCCTGAGCATGGGCTTGGCCTGTGTGGAGTTTGCATGTTCTCCCTGTGTCTGCATGGGTTTTCTCCGGGTATTCTGGGTTCCTCCCACATTCCAAAGACATGTGTTAGGTTAATTGGTGTTTCCAAAGTGCACCTGTAGTGTGTGTGTGTGTGTGTGTGTGTGTGTGCACGCGAAGGATTGGTGCCCTGTCTAGGGTTGTTCCTGCCTTGCACCCTGTGTCACCGGTTACATGTACGCCCTTATCCAGAGCGACTTACAATTGATACAGTCTTACAATCCAAGCAATTGTGGGTTAAGGGTCTTGCTCAAGGACCCAACAGTGGCAGCTTGGCAGAGGTGGGAATCTTGGACCTTCTGGTCCAAAGTCCAGTACCTTAACCGCTAGGCTACCACAGTCCCAGGCATCGGCCCTCCTACAACCCAGACTAGGATAAGCGGATAAGAAAATGAATGAATGAATGAATGAATGATAAAAATTCAGGTCTGAACATCATTATATCAGACACTATGCAGAGCGCCTTCTCAGGTTCAGGTTTGTGTGCGCAGAGTGCAAGCATTTGAAAGGTTACATATATAGTGGGGAAAAACAAATGTAAAACCACAAGATTTTATAAGGTCCTGATTATTGTGTGTTGTTTGCTTTTAGTAAATAAAGCAACAGAGTTTACCTCCGTGATGTGACTGTTGTTTTGTGTTGTGTGTGTGTGTGTGTGTGCTTAGTCTGATATAAACTGTGCATTTATGTTTAATATCCAAATCTAATTCTAACATTTAATCTCTTTAATGAGTGAATGCATGAGTACAGGTATGCAACCCTTTAATGATTGCATTAAGTTTTTGTACATTCCCCGTCACACAGTCTTTTTTCTGCTACTGTATGTAAATAAATGGTACTTTCCCCAAGAAGACTAGGGAGAGTGGGAATTGGGGAAGAGGGAGGAGGGCTATAGGAGGTAGGCTGGGGGGGATACGGAGGAAGGCGCGAAGGTAGAGTGCAAACTGTACGTGAATGCATCATATTGGCTCCTGAAAACACGATTGGGTGTTGAGTGACTGAAAACAACAGCTTACCTCTTGTTAGACAATCGACAATATTACAAACAACAACTTAAGATCACAGCCAGAATGAAACATCGCTAAACAAGTGGATTGTGAACCATTTTTATGTAATGTTTGGTTGAGAAAATACATGTAGTAGGGGACAACAAAGGAGTACGACTACAATCGCCCATTTACACCTTGTTACAACTAGTCAGGAAAGTCATCCACCAACAAACATGAGTAACTTGCACAAAAAGTCTCTCAACACTGCAAACCGACAGTCTAGTGAAGCTGAGGCCTTTGCTTTTGTGTCACAATGCTGTAGCCCACAGACTTAGAAGGATGCTATAGCTGGTCACCTAGTAATCAGGGTAATACCTGCATACAAATGGATACTCTCTGTAGAAGAAGCAGTCAGTGGATCTTATTACTCTAGGGTAAATTATTTTTTAAAAGTAAGGGTACTATTTTTAACCGTGAGTAACCATTTTTTTTTGCTACTCTAACCACCTCTTAGTTTGCTTATCCACACTTTGTCTTGAATAAGTTCCCACTTTCTTTATATGTCAGTTAATGAATCTGGAATCGGTTGACATTTTGAGTGATTATTTTGGGGGCCATATTTTGTTTCTGTCTTGAAGCCCGGTCTTTTCACCTCCTTCACTGTAGGAAACTCCATCTCTAAGTGTGAATGGGAACGTGACCCGCCTCTGCCTGCTCTGCTCTTCATTTGTCAGGTTGGTAAGGGCGCACGTAAGTGGCCCTGATACGGGCCGCATTGCTGATGGATCGACTGGAGAAAAGCACACAACTCTTCTCCATCGGAACATACCCGTAAGTCACTTTATTATATCAAAAAATATGGTGCTGATTTTTAATGTCAGTTTATTATGAATATTTTTAAATGCTAATTAGGGGTCCCAGCAGGGAACCTACATGTATATAACAGTTTTTTTTGTTTTCTCAGATTAAAGACCAATATAAGGTGATACAGAGGTGAGACAGGTCTTGGAATAAGCTTGAAGCTTCTATCTAAATGTACAGTGTGTGAAAAAGTGTTTGCCCATTCCTGATTTCATTTTTTTTTTTTGGTTGGCATGTTTGTCACACTTACAGTGGTACTTGAAATTTGTGAACCCCTTTATAATTTTCTGTATTTCTGCATAAATTGACCTAAACATCATCAGATTTTCACACAAGTCCTAAAAGGTAGATAAGAGAACCCAGTTAAACAAATGAGACCAAAATATATACTTGGATATTTATTAGTGATGGAAATGACCGATATTACATATTAGTGATGGCAACAGTTGTGAACCTCTAGTTGAAATTAGAGTCAGGTGATTTCAATCAGTGGGATGAACAATCAGTTGGTGAGTTGGCACCCTGTTTTAATTTAAAGAACATGGATCTATAAAGGTCTGCGCTGCTCTTCACAACACACATTTGTGGAAGTGTATCAGGGCACCGACAAGATTTCTGGGACCACCAAGAAAAGAGTTAATTGTGCTCATCAGGCCTGTAAAAGGTTCAACAAAACCATCTCTAAAGAGTTTGGACTCCACCAATCCACAAGTCAGACAATGTGTACAATGGAGAAATGCAAGACCATTGTTACCCTCCCCAGGAAGTGGTCGACCAACAAAGATCACTCCAAGATCAAAGGCGTGTAATGTGGGCGAGGTCACAAAGGACCCCAGGGTACTTCCTAACCAATGAAGGCCTCTCTCACAATTGGCCTAATGTTAATGTTCATACGTCGACCATCATAAGAACACTGAAACATCAATGGTGGCAATGGCAGGGGGTGCAAGGAGAAAGCCACTGCTCCTCCAAAAAGAACATTGCTTGCTGCTCGTCTGCAGTTTGCTAAAGACACGTGGACGAGCCAAGAAGGCTATTGGACGAATATTTTGTGGACGGATGATCTAAATAGACCCTTTTTGGTTTAAAAGAAAAGCGTTATGTGTTTGGAGAAGGAAACAAACTGCATTCCAGCATAAGAACCTTATCCCATCTGTGAAAACATGGTGTGTAGTAATCAGGTTTGGGCCTGTTTTGCTGCATCTGGGCAGTACGGCTTGCCACATTGATGGAACAATGAATTCTTAATTTTATCATAGAATCCTACAGGAAAATTCAGGACATCTGTCCATGAACTGACTCTCAAGAGAGGTGGGTCTCAGCAAGACAACGATCCTAGCACAAGTCAGTTGTTTTTTTTTTAATGGCAAAGTCCCAAAGTCCTGACCTTAATCCAATGGAATGTTTGTGGAGGACCTGAAGTGAGCAGCTAATGTTAGTGAAACCCACCAACTCCCAGGCTGAAAGCTGTTTCTGGGTACGGAGGAATGGGCTAAAATTCCTCCAAGCCGGTGTTGCGGAACTGATCAACGCTACAGGAAACGTTTAGCTGCAGTTATTGCTGCCAGGGGTCACAACCATATACTGAAAGTACCGGTTCACCCCTTTTTCCACTCACTAATATGTAATATTGTCATTTCTCTCAAGAAATAATGACCAAGTTAATATTTTTGTCTCTTTGTTTTAACTGGGTTCTCTTTATCTTCTTTTAGGACTTGTGTGAAAAATCTGGTGATGTTTTTAGCTCATATTTTTATGCAGAAATATCGACATTCAGAATATTCAAAATAATAGAAAGTGTTTCACAAAACTTTCAAGCACCCTGTAAGGGTTCGGAACATCAAACCAATTTAAATATTAGTCAAAGACAACACAAGTAAACACCATGATGTTCCTCCGCTTTAGCTTTACTTTACGCCAGCTGCTTCCATCATCAGCTCCAGCCCATCATACCCAGCCACACCAGAAGGGCAGTAGCTCTCTCCTCCTCCGGTTATCTGTGGACTAAGTGCCACCAACGACTTTTCCTGCTTTTCTCAGGATCCTATATGACTCTGTTGTATCGGACTACTTAATGCTGATGTGCATATTATACATGTTCTTCCCTAACACTTAGGGAGTTTTTCCTGCCACTGTCGCCCTAGGCTTGCCTCAATTTTTGGAATTGTAACGTAGATATTAGGAGAATAGCTAAACTTGTTAAGTTGCTTGAGAGACAATGCTCCATGTAAAAAGCGCTATATAAATAGAATCTGACTTGACTTGAGACTGACTTAAACAGAAACTGCAGTTTTTTAAATGAAGTTTTTTTTATTATTAATGTGAAAAAAAAATCCAACCTACATGGCCCTGTGTGAAAAAGTGATTTGCCCCCCTAAACCTAATCTTGGTTGGGCCACCCTTAGCAGCAACCACTACAACCAACGTTTTGTGATAACTTGCAGTGAGTCGTGTACAGCGTTGTGAGGAATTCCTGGCCACTCCTCTTTTGCAGAATTTGTTGTAATTCAGCCACACTGGAGGGTTTCCAGCAATGAACGGCCTTTTTGAAGAGGTCATGCCACAGCATCTCAGTAGGATTCAGGGCAGGACTTTTGTGAACTAGGGCCACTCCAAAGTCTTCATTTTGTTTTTCTTCAGCCATTCAAGGTTGGAACCTGGCTGCTGTGTTTTGGATCATGGTCCTGCTGCAGACCCAAGTTCGTTATAGTTTGAGGTCACGACGTGGCCGACATTCCTCCTTCAGGATTTTTTTGGTAGACAGCAGAATTCAGGTTCCATTTTATCACAGCAAATTCTTCCAGGTCCTGAAACACAGCAAAACAAGCCCCTACCATCACACTACCACCCCACCCCCATATGTTACTGTTGCGAAATGGTTTCTGTCTTCTGAAGCTTGTGTTTACTTTTACAACCAATTGTAATGGACACACCATTACAAAGGGTTCACCTGTGTTCTCGTCAGTCCACAGAATGTTTTTCCCAAAGTCTTGGTGATCATCAAGATGTGTTCTGGAAAACTTGAGCGAGCTTTAATGTCTTTTTGCTCAGCAGTGATTTTCATCTTGGAACTCTTCCATCAGGCCATTTTTGCCTCAGTCCTCTTTCTGATGGGGAGGCATGAACACTGACCTTAAAACTGGAGGCAAGTAGGCCTGCGTTCTTTGTATTGTTGTTGTGGGGGTTTTTCGACCTCTTGGGTGAGTCGTGCTGCAACTCTTGGGGTATTTTGGTCCGGCCGGCCACTCCGGTGAAGGTTCAACCCCACGTTTCCATGTGTGGATAATGGCTCTCACTGTGGTTTGCTGGAGTCCCAAAGCTTTAGAAATGGCTTTAAAAATAACCCTTTCAGACTGATAGATCCATTTACTTTCTTTCTTCATGTTCATGGAATTTATTTGGATCTCGGCTGATGTGTAGCTTTTAAGGATCCTTGGGTGTCCCTTTCACTTTGTCAGGCAAGGTCGATTGTAAGTGATGTCCTGATTGAGAAACATCGGTGCAGTAATCAGGCCTGGTGTGGCTACAGACAGTGAACTCAGGTGTGATAAACCATAGTTAAGTTAATGTTTTAACCAAAGGGATTAATCACGTTTTCACATATGGCCATGTAAGTTTGGATTTTTTTTTCTCCTTAACAATAAACCAAACCTCATTTAAAATCTGCCTTTGTGTTTACCTGTGTTTGTCTTTGACTAATTTCATGGTTTGATTTCTGAAACCTGAAGTGTGACATACATGCAAAAAAGTAGGAAATCATGAAGGGGCAAACACTTTTTTTCACAATCCACTGTACCTTGTTTCCAGATATTGATATTTTTGAATAAATTTGCCACACCAAACTCATGCATACACATGGAAATGTTTATCGAACATAGAAATTTTATTTTCTGATATCACTGACAGCAGGTAGGGGAAATTCTTAGGGGAAAACTCATACCTCGTTTGGGGATAATGCAATTACCATACCTGCTTGGGGATGTCTTTTCAATAAGAATACTTTATTGATCCCCGAGGGGAATTGCAGTGAATTCTGAATTCTGTGTATTGACTTTCTTTATGCAAGTTGGTGTGCACCTTTTCAGATTACTGCCTAAACCCTCTTGCTGTAAGTGCACATTCATAACCTAATCAGAAGCAAAACAATCCTTCTGCTGTCCCCAGAGTGGTTCCTCATAGCATTATAGCATTTAGTAACCAATAATTACTGATTTTTTTGAGGGAGGAGTGGAAGGTTTTTGGTTAAAGGTAAGATTATTAGTGGGTGAGTAGATGTTAATGTATTCCATTCATTACAGGGGATGTTTGGAGAAGCAGGGTTCAGCTATACTTCCCTCTCCAGCAGTGAGTTGATCCCACTTTGCCCCGATAGTGGCACTGCAGTGCAGTGTTTTATATTTCAATCCCTATACTGTCTGAAGAACCATGAATCTTACACATTGGATACAATTACAGTTTGGGCTATGCAGCACTGCCTATATAGATTTGAGAAAGGTGGAGTAGTGAAACGTCTTTCAACAGAAACAAAAAATTCTAATAACTGTAAATATTCTGAAGATTTTAAATTTCAGTACTTCAAACATATTGCAAGGTGATACTCATGGAAGATGCAAAATACGTATGGAAAATGCAATAATGTTTACTTTGACTTTTATTTCATTGCAGACAGTATGAGCCCAAGATATGTCATGTTTTTCTGGTCCACTTCATTTCATTTTGGTAATCTACATCCATGTCTGATAAGCTGTGCTGTAAAGGTAAAAAATGCCTGTAAAACTCTGAGCTTCCTTGATTGCCATAGGAATCATGTCCCAGCTTTGACTTTGCTATAGATAAACGTGTACCACAAACTTTCTGCCATGAGTAAAGCCGGAAGGTAATTCGTGGTGTTAAAATCTAAACAAAAATACATCCATTTCTGCATTTCAGGCCTGCAACACAATCCAATAAAGTGGGTATTTTAGAGCTAGTAATGAGGTAATAAAAATAAATAATGATGTGATTTCAAACAGGTGATTATAATCATGATCATGGTACAAATACAACACCTGAAACACTAAATCACTTGATATCCTCAGTGCTAAAACACCTTTTTAGTGTTGTGAGAAGGAATGGCAACATTACATAGTGGTAAATGCGTTAACGTGTTTTTTTAAACGTGTTGCATTGCTGAAACGCAGGAATGGATGTTTATTAACAAATGAAACAAAGCTGACCCAGACAAAACATGAGATATTTGGACTTTACACTGTCTCTGATAAAAGTCATAAAAGTCAAAGTAAATGTAAGAGACCCTTTGTTTTATATTTTCAATTTCCATAGCGTCCCAACTTTTTCTGATTTGAGGTTATAGGCTATCACTGCTCCTGAAATTGTCATATCACAACCTGTGTCGTCATGTTCATGCCATCAGCAGCTGTTCATATTTACATTTCATAATAGTGAGGATTTACTTTTTTTTTTTTTTTTTTTTTACATTTACAGCACTGAGGAAGCAGAACCAACTACAGAGGTGAAAGTTCAGTTCCGGGTCATCCAGATGCTTGTCAGCAAACTTCCTAATGGTCAACAGGTCGTAGATGAGGTCAGTGCAATTATATTGCTATTAGAAAATTGTGTTGTATGTAATTGTATACAGGTACGTGCCGCATAACATCTTTTCAGACAATGCCTGTTCCGTTCACATATATGCCTATGTATATGATATTTATCCTTTTATTAAGGTTATTACTGTACTTTATCGATAAATGACCATGCCAGGATCAGTAGCTGATGTACTCCTTATAAGCACTGAGATGATGATGATGATGATGATGAGCCGCATTACCACACAGGTGAATTATGTGCAATGAATGTGTGTAGTACGAGAACCAGACGTGGATTGTGGGACAGTTTTTTTGGGGGGGGGTTTCTCCCACAGCTTAATTTCTATGGGTACTGGACTGGCAGATAAATTTCTCATGATAGAGTAATTTCTATTTGAAAATTAGTTTCAATTTGTGGTGGTAAACTGACGCACCACTGTTGGGTGAAGGGGTGTATGAGACACACCAGAGGGCAGTAACTCTCCCTCCTCCGGTTGGCTGGGGATGAAGTGCCACCAAGGACTTTCCTGCCAAGTACCCAAGATCCTAGAGTGACTCTGTGTATCAGACTACATGGTGCCGATATGCATATTTTTATGTTATTTTATTTGAACTATCACTATATATATTTTATCGTCTTCCCCACCCAAGGAGGTTGGGTCCCTTTTCGAGTCTTGGTTCTCCCAAGGTTTCTTCCTCATAACACTTAGGGAGTTTTTCCTTGCCTCTGTCGCCCTAGGCTTGCTCAATTTGGGATTGGACGTAGATATTTGAAGATGATCTAAAATTGTAAGGTTGCTTTGAAACAATGCTCCATTGTAAAAAGCACTATATAAATAAATCTGTCTTGATTTGACTTGACTTAACTTGACAAGACCTGAGACTTTTGTAGCACAGCCTACCAGAGTTTAATGTGTAGCCTCGTGCACAGTTTATGGTTTCTGCACACTTCTCAGCTGTGTTGTAAACACAAATAGGAATATGTTTTATGGGGTAATATGAGCATGGGGTAAGCGGGGGGTCCAGATCACATAATGTGCAGTTTCACAGAACGCATCGTGGACGTTAAGTGACACATACCTGTATTACATTCAATGGGTTATGCTTTATGCTGACCACATTCAACAGGTTGACGTGAGATACTTGTGACACGTTGTCATGGCTGTAAGTGTTCAAGAGTAAACGGACTTTATTTGAATAATTGTACATGTGTGCAGGTGGATCGAGCCATCACACTCTGCTCTGAAATGCATGACATCAGAGATTCCATTCATGAGAACAAGAAGAAGCTGGATGCTATAGGAGAGGACTACCAAACAGAGGTCAGTCAATCTTTAATCTCAGTGCTGGCACCAATCCTGATCCCATCACTGAAGTGTCTTCATTTGTAATGTAATGTACCATTGGCTTACTTAGAGTTTTAGAGCCAGCACGGTGGTGCAGTAGTTAGAACAGTTGCCTCACAACTCAAAATGGGGGTATGTTCCAACAACTCCATCAGAAGTTAAATGTATGAGTTTAAAATAGTCTATACTGTATCATAGCAGAGCTGACCTTATTATTTAAAACACTTATAAATGACTTATAAACCTACAAATAATACAAAAGCATTAACACAAAGCTTATTTTATAATAAAGTGTTGACAAATCTCATGTAATTTAGTGAGTAATGGATTGAAAATGAAACGTAAAAGCAAAACATTTACATTTACAGCATTTAGCAGACGCCTTTATCCAGAGCGACTTACCATTGGTACAGTCTTACAATCCAAGCAATTGTGGGTTAAGGGTCTTGCTCAAGGACCCAACAGTGGCAGCTTGGCAGAGGTGGGATTTGAACCCTGGACCTTCTGGTCCAAAGTCCAGTACCTTATCCGCTAGGCTACCACAGTCCCACACTTGCTCGGTGAAGGTGAACTTGGGGCGCTAGCTGAACCGACCCGGACTTTGTACGTGTGGAGTTTGCATGTCCTCCCCGTGTCCATGTGGGTTTACTCTGGGTCATCCAAGCCCAGTTTCCTCCCACATTCCAAAGACATGCATTAGGTTAATTGACCACTCTAAATTGGCCCATGACTAATGTGTTGCTATAGCCTTGTGTCTGTCACGAGTATCGCCATTGATGCTGATATGATGTTAAATAAAAAACGTATAATCAATGTTATGCGACCGCCAGTCTCTGTGATTTGTTTCCAGTGCACTCTCGGGGGTCAATCTTGTCTCAATTCTATTTAGATGTCTCCCTTACCCCTGTGATGGATTGGCGTGCTGTCTAGGGTTGTTCCTGTCTGTATGTCTGTCTCCCTTACTAATTCCCTGTATTGCGTTCCATGTAGCACAGTCTACTTAGTCTGTAGAGCATGAGTGAGAGAGGGAACCAGTCTGGACACAGCATTTATCCTTAAAATCTCCTGATTCCTGAACCTGATCATTAAATTCTAAAAGTGATCTCACAAGCCTGATCCTAAAATCTACCCTGGCCATGATGTCCTGACTACTAAACTTCAATACTGATCTGTGGCCTTAATATAAACTCTAAAGTCTAACCTTAAACCCTAAACCTGAACCTTGCACTTCTTCTGGAACTTTAAAGCTTAATCATTGACCCTGAAGCAAATCCAGTTCCTTTAAAACCTTGTGCCCACACTATTGTCTGGATTGTTGTATCTGAAATACATAGTTTTTAAGTCTTAAATCTGATTAATGGTACAGCATAGACGATAGTGATGATGAACAGTAAGTTTCCTTACATGTGTTTAAAGCAGATAAACCTTAGTCTCAGCCCTTAAGCCATACCAAACACCCCAGGATTGTTTGAGCTTGTGAGCTGTGTTGAAACACTTTATCTTTGCTGTAATTGTTATTATTGAAACATTAAGTAATCCAGCTTAGTTTGGATAAAATGAATTTGGTCTGATTCAGAAGCCTCAAGTACTATTCTTTCCAAAACAGTACAACTCTCTAATGCAGAAAAAAATGTTCCATTTCCAGCACCATTATCCTTAGTAAACCCCGTCCATTCTAGAGGCTGGTTTTCCAGACATGCATTATGTCTACTTTTGGATTTAACTGCCATATTGTTTTTGATTTGGTAGAGAATGTGTTTTTAGTCTGAGTTTGGAACTAGTCTTGATTTGGGGAGTCTAAATCCAAATCCAAAAGGATCAAATTGTCCTGATCCATAACTCCTAACATCTTACTGTGTGTCAGCTCGTGAGACTGAATAGTTGTTTGTGTGTGTTTTTAGGGGAACAGTACGAAGCTGTACTTTTTACAGAGATTGGTTCAGAGTTTGGAGCTGTACTTTTACCTGATCCTCTTCAATACTTATCTGCATGAGCAGGTACAGACGGACTTCATGTACATATAGGTTGAGACTATGTTATGTTATATGATGTGTGTGTAACACTTGTAAAGGCACTGTGCTTGTCTCTGGATATCTGTCTTTCTGCTTCTTTTTTTCCATTCATCTGTCATGTTCCGTTCATTTTCCTGTCTGTACGTCTCTGCCTCCGTTTGTCTCTGTCTGTTGTCAGACACCACCTCTGTTTGCATCCGATAGTGAATCTCTCTGACTGTTCTTACCTCTCTGTTTCTTCATCTGTGTGATTAAATGTGGTTTTGTCTCCTTGATGATTCTACAGTTCCCATTGGCATTCTCCCAGAGTTTCAGCCAATGGCTATGTGTTAATTCCTGGGTGTACCGCCTTCTGTCCTGTCTCAACCAGTCAGAGCTGAGAGCCCCTGCTGACCTCATCACAAAAGGAGCCAGAGTGCTGGTAATAGGCTGTCATATCCATACCTAACTCTCCCAACACACACACACATAAAGACACACAGATCTATTAGTAATACAAAAAAAGTACTAATGTTAAGGCAACGTGGGACTTCGGAAACATTTTTGGAGAAACGGAGCCCAAAGAACATGGGCAAACATCTGTTTCTCCAAAGAAGAATTGGAACGCAGGAATGTAGGGAGAAAATATGCTCAGCTATGATGTTCTGAAAGGGAGAACACAACATTCTAAGGAAATAAAAGTTGTTACTCACACTGGTAGCCACATTGTTCAAAATGAGTTGGTGTAATGATGCATCATGATTGATTAAATATCATCGGAGAGACTGGCGATGTCACATGCGTTCTGGTTATTGCGTCATCTAATGCAGTTGCAGTTTTTAAACACCAGAGAGCGCAACCATAGTTCATGCTCCCATATGCTTTTAATTGCAGCAGACTAAAGACTATTTGTGTTTAAATTAAAATGGACACAAGAACAGCACACATTATTTTGAATTGTTATTCTTCAGAAATTAAATAAAAAATTGAATTGTGAATTCAGTATCATGAATAGAATGAAATCATGAGCAGAGTGTATTGTTACATCACTGTTCAAAGTGTAAGAGAAGTTGATGCCTGTGTGTGTGTGTGTGTGTGTGTGTTGCTTGATGTTTTGAAGGTAGGCGATGAGTTCTTGGCTCCAGATGTTCTCAGTACTGTAAAGGAGATGAAAGTGGCAAATTTCAGACGAGTTCCCAAAATGCCTATATATGGGATGGCACAGCCCTCAGCTGAGGTAGGTCTTTTGTCCTGTGTCCCTTCTTTCTCATTCCACTTGCAAAGTGTAGCGCTACCGTACAGTGTGATTGGTGCAGTTTTTGTGTAATAGATGTTTTGGAGAGAATATGCCAGGTCTTCATGGTATTTGTATTTTATTATGCCCCTAAAAACTTGGAGCATGGAAATAAATTAAGTAGCACAGAAAGGAGCAATTCCCCCAACCCCTGGTCTTCTGGTCCATAGCCAGTACCTTACCCGCTAGGCTACCACAGTCCACAGTGATGTTAAATAAACAAAACAAACAAACAGAACTTTGTGAGGAATACTATGCTAATACTGGGTACAGTCTGTCTTTGCTTTCAAAACAGCTTCAGTTCTTTGTGCCTTGGTTTCCACAAGATGTTTGAAAAAGATTCTTCTGCATGTTGTCATGACTGCAACACACAGTTCCTGCAGATTTTACAGGTGCACTGTCACGCTGTGAATCTCCAATTCTACCACATCCCATAGGAATTCTACTGAATTCAGACTTCATAACTGGGAAGGCCACTGAAGAACTCTGAACTCATTGTCGTTGTTCATGATTCCAGTTTGACACATCTTTTGCTGCAGGACATGGTGTGTTATCATGCTGAAAATAGCCATTAGAAGATGAGCAATGTTTGGCCGCGAAGGGATGCACGTGACTAACAACAATAAATAAATGAGCTGTGCCATCCAGGCAAGGACTGATTGGTGTTAATATGTCCAAAGTATCCCAGTAAAGCATTTCTCATATCATTGCAAAATGCAGTTTCCATCCATGGATTCATGCTACTGGCTCCAAATTCTGACCCATTTTTGTACCTCAGCAGAAATTGAGATTCATCAGACCAGGCTACATTTTTCTGTCCAGTTTTGGTGGGCCTGTGCCCACTGCAGCCTCAGCTTTCTGTTTTTGGCTGAATGAAGAGGGACCATACATGGTGTTATGCTGTTTTGCCCATCCGCTCACTAGAGTTGTACAAAGTGGCTGTCTGAGTTACCATATCTTTGGCCTGTATCTGTATGATTTGACTGTTAAGATAACTGCATGAACGAGTGGGTGTAGAGATGTTCCTAAGTGCTTTGTGCACGTAAATGCATTTCAACGTTTCGATGAACCTTAAAAACAAAGCAAGTTTACAGGCTTTTGCATGAGCTGTACAATTGTGTTGGAAACTTAATACACTTCAATGTGCCTTTGTGCTGCTGTCTATACAGATATGCACTGCATAATGTCTGATCGGACAATATTATCCTTATTATTATTCTTGTTAACTTACTTAACAAATATAAGTGGGGCAAAAAAGTATTTAGTCAGTCACTTTTTGTGCAAGTTCTCCGACTTAGAAAGATGAGAGAGGTCTGTAATTTCCATCATAGATACACTTCAGCTATGAGAGACAAAATGAGGGGAAAAAAAATCCAGGAAATCACATTGTAGGATTTTTTAAGAATTTAATTGTAATCAGGTGGAAAATAAGTATTTGGTCAATAAATTTGGTTCAATTCAATACAGGTACTCCTCGACTTAACGACAACAGATCCGTTCCTAGGTGGCGTCGTAACCGATTTTCGGTGCAAGTTGGAACCTTAAACATACGTACATACTGTACGTAAATAACATACTGTAAGCACTTATCCCATCCTAACACCTATCCTAAACACAGTAATTATCAAAAAACGAGCCGCCTAACCGTGTACCGTATTTTTCGGACCATAAGGCGCACTTAAAATCCTTTAACTTTCTCAAAAATCGACAGTGTGCCTTAAAATGTGCTGCGTCTAATTTATGAATTAATTCTGGTTGTGCTTCTGACCTAGAAACCGATTGTAAGATGGTACACGGCGCTCATAAATCTGTCAAAATGTTTAGCACGGCCTTGGTAAGTTACGAAGCTTACGGCCACCGTAGTGCGCAGCATCGTGGAGTAATACCGGTATGTGGCTTCAGCATTAGGGTACGTGCATTCATTCATTCATTTTCGAAGCGGATTTCAAACAACCCATGACGTTTACGATGCAAAACCACTTAAGTCGAAACAAGGCTTTATACAGTAAATGGGAGATCCCGCGTCGCCCGTAACCACGAAACGTCGTAACCCGAGGACTACCTGTACTTTGTAAAATAACTTTGTTGGCAATGACAGAGGTCATAAAAGAACGTTTCCTGTAAGTCTTCACCAGGTTGGCACACACTGTAGCTGGTATTTTGGGCCATTCCTCCATGCAGATCTCCTCTAGAGCAGTGATGTTTTGGGGCAAACACGGACTTTCAACTCCCTCCCCCACAACTTTTTCTACGGGGCTGAGGTTTGGAGACTGGCTAGGCCACCTCCAGGAACCTTGAAATGCTTTTTTTTTTTACGGAGCCACTCCTTCGTTGCCCGAGCGGTGGTTTGTTTGGGATCATTGTCCATGCTGGGAAGCCCCAGCCACGTTTCCATCTTCAATGCTCTCACTGGTGGAAGGGAGGTTTTGGCTTAAAATCTCACGGCTCCGTTCATTCTTACCTTAACACGGATCAGTCGTCCTGTCCCCTCTGCAGAAAAAACAGCCCCCAAGCATTGATGTTTCCACCCCCATGCTTCACAGTAGGTATGGCGCAAGGATTCTTCTTCCTCCAAACACGGCGAGTTTGAGTTTTTAACCAAAAAGTTCTATTTTGGTCTCACCTGACCATATGATATTCTTCCAATCCTCTTCTGGATCATCCATATGCTCTCTGGCAAACTTCAGACGGGCCTGGACATGTACTGGCTTAAGCAGGTGGACACACCTGGCACTGCAGGATCTGAGTCCCTCTTGGCGTAGTGTGTTTCTGATGGTAGCCTTTGTTACTTTGGTCCCAGCTGTTCTGCAGGTCATTCATCAGGTCCCTCCGTATAGTTCTGGGATTTTTGCTCATCGTTCTCATGATCACTTTGACCCCACAGGATGAGATCTTGCGTGGAGCCCCAGATCGAGGGAGATTATCAATGTCTTTGTATGGTCTTACAATTGCTCCCACAGCTGATTTATTCACACCAACTGCCTTACCTATTGTAGATTCACTCTTCCCAGAATGGTGGCAGGTCTACAATTTTCTTCCTGGTATCCTTCGACAGCTCTTTGGTCTTGAGTTTGGAGTCTGACTGTTTGAGGCCGTGGAACAGGTGTCTTTTATTACAGATAAACGAGGTCAAACAGGTTGCCATTAATACAGGTAACCAGGGAGGACAGAAGAGCTTCTTAAAGAAGAAGTTACAGGTCTGTGAGAGCCAGAAATCTTGCTTTTTTGTAGGTGACCAAATACTTATTTTCCATCATGATTTTACAATTAAATTCTTTAAAAAATCCTACAATGTGATTTCCTGGATTTTTTTTCTCATTGTGTCTCTCATAGTTGACGTGTACCTATGATGGAATTACAGACCTCTCTCATCTTTCTAAGTAGGAGAACTTGCACAATCAGTGGCTGACTGTATTATTACCTTGCCAGATACATTGACTGTTGTAGGACAGCAGTTGTGGTGACACGTGTAACAGCATAATTTCTGGTGTAGAAAGTTTTATTGAACACAAAGTTTTAGTAAACAAATGCAGGGTGAGTGAGCAGACTGAATGCTGAGCAATGTTTGGTTGGCACTGTGCTTCTTTTAAAGACAGAGATAATGTTGATGGTGATGATGATGTGCAGATGTGAGCACTGAGGTGAATTACACGCAGCATAAGAACTGTGCATGAATCACAGAGCGTGTTTTGCAGCAAAGCTGACACGCCCCACAAGGAGAAATGGAAGTGGAGTAAGAAGGAGCATGTCTTGGCAGTGCAGCACACCAGAGTTAAATGTGCTCGTTTGTCACAGCCTCCCTCAGTTTCTTCACTGATCCTCTCCCTCATACCTGTAACATACCTGCTTGTGTCATAATTACAGTGCAACAGGAAACACGTTCATCTGTCAGATAATGGACAGTTTGTCATTCCATAAATGTGTTTATACAGCAGTTAGTTCTGACTCTATAATCTGATTGGTTGAGAAACGTTCTCATCGTGATGATTTCTGTGATAACAGCACAGCCTTCTCACAGAATACAACCATAGTGGCACTTTAAGCATTTTAAATCCAGCATGGCACTTCCAGTAGGAAGTCACAGCGGTCAGGTATATGTAGGTCAAACCGGCCCGGTGCTTCTAGTGCTAAGGCAGGGTAGGGATTGATACCGATGCATAGCAACAACTCATTTGTTGCTGACCTACTTTTTTGCAGTATGTATTATCGGTATTAAAGCATATTCAGTATGACATTTAGGGCTTTGATTTGTTTTGCTTGTATATTTTTCTATATATAACTGGTATGTAAAAGCAGTAGAACATATAGCTTAATTGAGAGAGAAAGAGAGTGGTTTAATCAGAGGGTAAGCAATGAAATAAATCACTGAACTGCACTCCACTCAGCTCTACAGTGAAATGAATTTAGCCACCTTAAATAGCAAAAAAACATAAATCAATATGTGATGGTCAATGTTGATATTATAAACTGGGTATTTAGTCAATACCCTGTACACTACAGTATCCCATACGTCATCACCAAACACATGTAATAGTATATGATGTGGTGTTCGTACAGTTCCAGATCCCATAAAGTACAATTTGACAGAACATATAATGGACGTTACATGACGTATGCCTATATTCTTTGCATATATATGTTTATAGATCACTATTTCCTAAGTCAGTTTCTAATGACGGCAAACAGTAGTCATGTCACCCCAATGCTGCGTTCACTTCACTGGCTTCCAGCAGCTGCCCACATCAGATTCAAAACCTCGATCGCCTACAGAGCCAAAAATGGAACAGCACCATTTTAGTACTCTAGGGTACTCTAATCAAACTGTGCTCTATAGCTCACCCTCTGAGACACGAGCTTGGCTTGACTGGGTCCTCCACATAAGCATCAAGACTCTTCTCTGTTCTGGCACCCAGGTGGTGGAATGAACTTCCACTGGATGTCCGAATGGCTGAGTCTCTGGCTGTCTTCAAAGGCTCACCTCTTCACTCAGCACTTAAGTGAAGACAGAAAGTGCAACTGCATGTTTTAAAAAAAACCCTTTGCTTGTATTTTGTTGATGTACCTACATCATATCCTAGCAGGTTCTGGTTGGATTGTGTTCTTGGGCTGTTGCCTATTTGTATTAACATGAGGTTTTGTCTACTAAGAAGAATACAAAGCACTTCTGTAAGTTTCTCTGGATAAGGGAGTCTGCTAAATGCTGTAAATGTAGTGGATCATCCTGAAAGGTGACCAAATTGCAAAGGTTAAGATCGGCTTGTTGTAATCTCACTAGCAATGGCCAAGTTGTGTGCAAATCTGTATATCAGTAGGGGCAGCAGAGGAAACACTTCCTGGCAGTTTCCTCTGGGTACTCTGGTTTCCTCCCACATTCCAAAGACACATGTTAGGTCAGCTAGGGTCTCTAAGGGCTCCCAGTGTGAGTGAGTGACTGTATGTGCATGTTCACTATGATTGGCTGCCACTTTTTCAAGGGTTGGTTCCCCCAAGTGTCCAGTGCTGGTGGCTAACAAAGACTGAATTGATTTATGGAAAGTGAGTGAGTGTATAACAGTATTTATCCGCTGTGTAAAGTTAAAAATAAAGCAGGTTGTTGCTCTGGTTAGTGTGGCTCTTATCACTAGTGCAGATCCTCTTTAGGAGGTGTGAAATCCTTAAGCATTTTACCTTTAATGTTGACACTTTACCAAGACATTTACGGTACATTCCTGAAGTAAGCTCTATCTTCATGTCTGCCTCCACTCTAGGCAGTGGGTGTGGTTATGTCCTACCTGGCAGATGAGAAGAGGCAGCATTCGGTGGTACTGTGGGTGAATGTCCAGGATGAGCTGGTGTTGGAATGTAACAGTCAGATCTTCTCTCCCAGAGAGCCTACGTGCCCCGAACAGCATATCTCGCTGTACGCTGCATCAGCTCAGGACATAGAGGTACAGCACACATACACAGACACACAAACTGTTGCACAAACTTGTATTGATGCTCAGCTTTGTTTGTGTGTGTTTGCAGAATCTAGAGCAGTCACTGAAGGAGGAGGTGTTGAGCTCTCAGAAGTGGTTGGAGGTAACTCTAGAGCAGGAGAAGCAAATGAAGATGTTTAAGAACTGCAGGACATTGCAGGAGATCTTCAGCACACACACACAATCTCATGAAGGACTGCAATACATGCGCATCCCTCTGCCCGAGTGCTCAGCACCGAGAGAAGAGGTACACATGCACGCACACACTCATCTCCCATTACGACTACGGGTGCAACGATACGATTTCACGATGCGATATGTATTGCTGTGTTTGCTCCACGATACGATATATTTTCGATACAATATAAAGAAAGAAATTTTGATTTTAATTCCCTTTTTAATGTAGAGATCAAGGAGGCCAATACAACTTCCTGCTCTGCAAGCAAAATGGCTTGCTTTGCTGATTTCTTTTTTGAAGGGCATGGTCCAGGTACCTCAGGTTCCACACTCTCTTCTGAAGGATTTGTCTCCATATTATCTCTAGCTTTTTGCACTATAGAGATAACTTATGAAGACGTATTTATTATATTTCAGTTTCTATTTCCTCACATGAACAAAAACAGCATCAAGCTCACCTGTTTCTGATGCTGCCCAATGCTTAAAATCTCTGTGGTGAGATTAGATGCTCTTTCCTTACTTACACTATCTAGATGGAGCACAGAAACTATTACAGAACCTTCCACTAGATGTCGCATGTGTAACACTACAGCATGCCTGACCTGTTGGTCTAGAACTATGGCTGGCTCTATTCAGGTGACTGCATCTCAGTAGCGCCTCAGTTTATGAATGGCTTAGTAACGTCTTTTTTTTTTTTATAAAATCTTAATGTATTTGATTCACAGCTCGTATCGTATCGAAGCCATGAATCAAAAAAACGAATATTACTCTCTGTACCATAACAGTCGTAGGAGAAGCCATGTGAGATTGTGACTTCATCGAGAGCACAGGTGTAGACAGAGAAAAGACGAGGTCTCAGAACTGAGCCTTGTGGAACCCCAGTCGTAAGGGCACGTGGTGCAGGTGTGGATCTTTTCCATGATACCTGACATGATCATCGCTGCAAGTATTAAGCAAGCCGCTGCCAGGCTGAGCCTGTGTTGAGAATCTTGTGGTTGACTGTGTTAAAGGCTGCTGAAAGGACAAAAAGGGCACTCCACACACTCCTTAGTGATGTCATTGAAGAAAAACTCTCTCTGTTCTGGTTCTTAACACAGAAAATGGCGTACTCTAACATAAAAACCATATCTTATATTTTGTCCTAACCATTAACCTGGAGTGGTTGCTGTGGTGGCTCAGTAGAAGGCTGAAGGTTCAGGTCCCAGAACCACCAAACTGCTACTATTGGGCCACTGAGCAAGGCCCTGTTAAGTGTGGTCAAATTAACCTACACAAGTGAGTGGGTGTGCAATTCAATATGATTTATGTCAAGGTTTTATTTAATCTGTGTTTCTGTGTGCGCGTGTGTGTTTATCAGGACTTTGACAGACTACTGGAGGTGATGAAGGGAGTTTTAGCAGAAGATTCCCGTGCTGCATTTGTTTTTAATTGTTCAAATGGCAAGAGTAGGAGCACCACGGCCATGACCATTGCTACACTCACCGTCTGGCACTTTAACGTACGTTCCATAGTGCTCTTTCAGTTTAATTTGTGTCATTTTTATCTGTTTTATCATTTACTTATGGAATATTATATAAATATATATATTTAGTATGGAATTATTTTACCTATTTATTATTTTAGATTTCATGTATTTATTATAATTTATAATAAATATGTATTATTTTATCTTCTTTTTTCTGTTGCAGTGCATTTAATGGCAAATTTTTATGCATTGTTTGATTTAGTTTCTTGTATTCCCATCCCTGGCAATTGATAGATTCATATATTCATTCGATCATTGTTATTGTTTACTTTCTTTGACTTACTTCTTTTTTTATATATATTTATTTTTTATTTTCTCTTAGTTTAACATTTATTGAGATTGTATGATTGCTTAATATTATTTGTATTTTATTGTTTTTCTTCTTCTTTTTTTTTTTTTTTTTTGCTTGTAATTAAAGTACTTTCCCATGGTATTATAAAGTTACGTGGGGCAAAGAAAGTAATTTAGTCAGCCCACTGATTGTGCAGGTCCTTTAGGGAGGGATCTCACTGGCAAGAGGGTGACCACGGGACTGAGCCTGACTAAAGAACAATGTGGGGAACAAAATTCTGTAATTTTTTATCATAAATACACTGTCACAAACACATGGAGACGACAGAATGTTTTGTGTTACCAACAAGAACTCCCGACAGCATCAAAAGGCACACAGGACAGCGTAAAGGGTAACCGTGGACACCAGCCTGGTCTAGGAATTATATACACACTCAACTGCGTGATAAATTAAGGAAAAAACTTAAAACCACTAACTAATAACAACTATAGGCCATACATTTGGACTTATATTAAAATATATAAACACCATACATGACACACCACAGACCTCCACAGCCGACAGAACTTCTTCCTTTTAAGAGCCTTCTTCTGTCCCCCACTCATTACCTGTATTAATGGCCACCTGGTTTTGAACCTCGTTTATTCGTATAAAAACACCTTTCCCCCACTCCCTCACACAGTCGACTCCCAACAACCAACCCTGGCCAAGCCAAAGAGCTGCCCGCCGGACCCCAGCCGAAATTGTAGACCCAACCCCAGTCCTGGAACCGTGCCTCTCCCCTCGGCCAAGCAGGTTTTGGTGGTGAATAAATTCAAATGTGGGAGCAAATTGTAAATAATTGTAAACATACGAGACCATTGAATAATCCTCCCTCAATCTGGGCCCCACGCAAGATCTCCATCCCGTGGGGTCACAATGATCATGAAACGTGAGCACAAATCCCAGGAACTAACATGGAAGGGGACCTGATGAATGGACCTGCGAGAACTGGGACCAAAGTAACAAAGGCTTACCAACAGTAACACACTATGCAGAGAGGGACTCAGATCCTGCAAGTGCGAGGCGTGCCCCCCTGCTTTAAGCCCAGTTAACGAATGGTCCCCAGGAGCCGTCCTGAAGTTTGCCCCAAGAGCATATGGATGATTTCCAGAAGAGGATTGTGAAATATCATGTGGGTTCAAAAGAAAACCAAAATAGAACTTTTGGTAAAACCCAACGTCCCCGCCGTGTTTTGGATGAAGAAGAATGCTGGGGTTGTTGCATCCCAAGAACCACCATAAACCTACTTGTGAAGCATGGGGGTGGAAACCTCCATGTCTTTGGGGCTGTTTTTTTCCTGCAGAGGGGAACAGGGACCGACTGATCCCGGTGGTTAAGGGAAGAAAATGAAACGGGGCCATGTATCGGGAGTTTTTAAGCCAAAACCTCCTTCCCATCATGAAGAGCATTGAAGAATGGAACGTGGCTGGGTCTTCCCAGCATGAATGATCCCAAACACATTCCGCCTCGGGCAACGAAGAGTGGGCTCCGTAAAAGGCAGTTCAAGGTTCCTGGAGTGGCCTAGCCCAGTCTCCAACCTCAGCCCACCACCAGAAAAATGTGTGGAGGGAGTTTGAAAAGTCCTGGTCGTGCCCCCCAAAACCAAATCCCACTGCCTAGAGGAGATCTGCAATGGAGGAATGGGCCAAAATAAACATCTAAGTGTGGGGTGCCCAACCCTGGTTACTAACTTGCCAGGAAAACGTGTGACCTCCGTCATTGTCAACAAAGGTTTTTATGTTTACAAGTATTGAGTTTAACCAATTTGTATTGACCAAATACTTAATTTTCCACCATAATTTTACATTAAAATTCTTTAAAAAATCCCTACAATGTGATTTTCCTGGATTTGTTTTCTTCATTGTGTCTCTCATAGTTGAATGTAGCTATGATGAAATTACAGACCTACTCTCATCTTTTCCTAGTAAGGAAGAACTTTTTGTACCAATCAGTAGCTGACTAAATACTTTTTTGCCCCACTGTACTTTAAGCTTAAGAAGAGCCAAGAGAAGTGCTGCAGCAGTGTTGGATCATTGAAGATGTGAACACTATTGTGTTTGTAATTTATAAATGAATGTCTGGTGTTCAGGGGTTTCCTGAGTTTGAAGAGGAGGAGATTGTCAGTGTTCCTGATGCTAAATACACAAAAGGAGAATTTGAGGTATCACTCTAACATCACTAGATGTGTGTGTGTGTCTGTGTGTGTGTGTGTGTCTGTGTGTGTGTCTACTGTTTGATAATTCTTGGGTTGTTGCTTGGGTTGTTTGTTGCAAGACTGCATCAGTTTTGAACTTTTACTGTGACTTTCAGAATGCATCAGTGCATGAAACTGGCTTCCATAGGTGAAGATTTGTCACTTTTGTGTTCGTATAGAGTACGGGATTTTTAAGTCAGTAAGTCAGTCAAGTACAGGTTTGCATTCATTTTCTATAACTGTGTCAATGAATTATGTAGGTGGTGATGCGTTTGATCAGGCTCCTCCCTGATGGGCCCCGGATGAAGAGAGAGGTGGATATAGCACTGGATTCTGTGAGCGAGACAATGACACCCATGCATCATCACCTCCGTGAGATCATCATCTGCACACACAGACAGGTAGGGGGCACTATGGATATAAGTGTTTAAAATTTTATATCAACTATCAACAAGTATCAGCTTTAATACCTTGGGTGAAGGGTTCATATTGTTGTATTCTTCCTTTTTCATTTAATGTGTTTTGATATGCAATTGATTATGACAGATGTGATCATTCCATGGACATGCATGTCTCCTATTTATTGTTTTGTTTTTTAAGTTTTGGTATTTTATATCAATGTTGTTTTCTCTTCTCATTTGCTTCATAATAGTGTAGCAGAGCCAAACAACAGAAGCATAAAGATGAATACGCTGCCCATAATTTAATGTTACACAGCTGGTGTCTGAGTTCTAATGGAGCCATTCTGTGAGCAGCAGGTGGTCAGAGATATCAGTAATGCTAAAGAGGACCAGAGAAAGCACCGAGTCCTGCTTAAAGTTTGCTTCATTTAAATGTAACTGTACACCAGACTGTATTAGAGTCTGTGAAACAAAAATGAAATAAGTTTTTCTGTTTATCTGATATGTGAAACTAAAAATATTATGCTGGCTATTTGCTATAAGTTTCCCTGTTTGTATTACCATCATTTTGAGCACACTATTGGCTTTTTTGTTAGTGTGACCAGCAGGGTTTAACGTGTAAGCAGGACCTTCCCACAGCATTTAAAATGCCATCAAGCTTGTTTTATCTGGTAAAATTACCTACCCAATTCAGTATGCAGTTTGATCTCCTTTGTGCGTTGTAGGTTTTTATACAGCAGTTATTTCTGACCTTATACCTGCCCCTGGTTGAGAATAGTTCTCACCAAATAAATGAAATTGTTTTTGTGATAACCAGCAAGGCTTTTCACCACCCGTAACAGTATCACCTCCGCCCTGAAACACATTGCTAAGTAACATGTTTTTATGCAACCAACATCCTAACATATATACAATTATGCAATTTTCTTAAACTTAAATAAACTAAATTCTGAGTCCCTTTTTTTTTCTTTTTAAGAATATCTTTGCTTATTTATTATTTGCAACTATAATTTCAAACTTAATTACTGGCGTAACAAAAGCTAGTTTGGTTTTAAAAAGCTAATGTAATTTTGCATCTAGCAACCACTGTTGGTCCAATAACAGCAATCCGTTGTTGGAGACACTTTTAAGTAAACCCGGCCCTACAGTATAGTGTGTCACAACCTTCAGAGGATCGGCACTCGGCACGGTCAAAACCAGCCGGCCAACTCCTGGTGCTAAGGTAGTTTAGGGAATTGTTTACCGTCTGGAACCTCATTTTGCGGAAGGTTGTTGTCCAGTGTTAGAGCCATATTTCAGTTATGGTGTGAATCAGGGGGCCTTCTTTTTGATTTCCTTTGTTTTCTTTATTTTTTGGTTGTATAAAAAAAAGCTGTTTGTTATACAGCATCGAAACTAGAGGAGTCTGTTTTATTGTGAATAACCATCACACTTGTGATTTGTTTCGTCCTGGCAAAATCGCGCGGGGAATGCTCTCACGAATAACACCGCCCTCTAGTTTGTCTAAGTTTGCTTGGTTATACAAAAGTTGTAAGGTGGAAGTTGCTTTTTTTTAAAATGATAGAACTAAGCAGTTAGAACACCAGAGGCTTAGTTGTTTCTATTGCCTTATTCAATCATTGTTAAAAAGCACATGTTTTTTTGCTCCTTTTTTTTTTTTTTAACTCCTTCTCGTTCTCATTAACACTTTTTTTGCCAATATTTTCTTCTTATAGATGTAGTTACCTGCAGGCAGGGCTTTAGCACAGGAGTGTGCCATGGTTTGCTTTTTCTTGATGGCTAGCTAGATGAAAAGAGCTCTTGAGGATGGTATCTATAACATAACTGACAGAAGGATCTCCAGAGTTCCAGCATAAAGTTGCCAGTTGTTTTCTCCTGATGTTAAGATTACTCCCCGTTTGGTTTCCCCTTCACATTTCTGCTTCAACCATGTTTCCTTTTCTCCAACTATTTTACAAACCCTTTAAGAAGTTTGGAGGGTCAACCTGGATTCGAAAAATCTTCCCTCTCAGTCACTCTCACTTCACCTTTTTTTTTCATGTTTGTCACACCTTAAGTGTTTCGGAACATCAAACCAATTTAAACCTTAGCCAAAGACCCAACCACAAGTAAACCACAAAATGCAGTTTTTTTTAAAATGAAGGTGTTTTTATTTTAAGGAGAAAAAAATCCAACCTACATGGCCCCTGTTGTTAAAAATGTGATTGCCCCTAAACCCCTAATAACTGGTTGGGCCACCCTTTAGCAGCCAACAACTGCACCCCAACGTTTGTGATAACTTGCAACTTGAGTCTTTTTTTACTTTTTTAACAAGGCGTGTGGAAGGATTCTGGCCATCTTCATCTTTGCAGAATTTGTTTTTTTAATTCAGCCACACATTGGAGGGTTTTTTTTCCCAGGCAGAACGGCCTTTTTTGAAAGGTTCATGCCACAGCTCTCAATATGAAAAGTCAAAAAGGGTCAGGATTTGACACTCAAAGTCTTCCTTTTTTTGTTTTTTCCTTTTCCAGCCATTCAGAGCGGACTTTTTTGCGTTTGCCTGGTGTGGTTTTGGGATCATTGGCCCCCTGCTGCCAGACCCCAAAAGGTTTCGTTTCAGTTGGAGGGTCACAAAACAGATGGCCCGGAACATTCCTCCTTCAGGGATTTGTTTGGTAAACAGCAGAATTTCCATAGTTTCCATTTATATCACAGCAAAGTTTCCCCCCCTTCCAGGTTCCCCTGAAGCAGCCAAAACAGCCCAGACCTCACACTACCCACCCCCCATATGTTTTACTCTGCTATAATGTTTCCTTTTTTCTGAAATGCCTTTGTGTACTTTTTACAACCAGAATTGTATGGAACCACCTTACAAAGAGTTTCAACTGTTTTTGTCATCGTCAGTCCACAGAAATGTTTTTTTTCCAAATGCCTGGGGATCATCCAAGATGTGTTTCTGGAAAAAACCTGAGACGAGCCCTTTAATGTTCTTTTTTTTGCCTCAGCAGTTGCTTTTCATCTGGGAAAACTCCGCCATTGCAGACCATTTTTGGCCCAGTCCTCTTTCTTAGGTTGGAGGCATGAAAACACTGACCTTAACTGAGGCAAGGTGATGCCCTGCCCAATTCTTTGGATGTTGTTTTGTGGGGTCTTTTGTGACTCTTGGATGAGTCATTGCTGGCCGTCCTTGGGGTATTTTTGGTCGGTCGGCCCCCACTCCCTGGAAAGGTTTCACCACTGTTCCATGTCCTTTCTCCCTTGTGGATAATTGGCTCTCACTGTGGTTCACTGAGTCCCACAGCTTTAGAAAATGCTTTATAACCCTTTTCCAGACTGAGAAGATCTCAATTTTTACTTTTTCTTTTCTTTCATTGTTCATGATTCTTTTGAACTTCTTTGGATGTGTAGCTTGGTTTTAGGATCTTTTTTGGTGTCTTTCACTTTGTCAGGCAGGTCCCTAATTTTGAAGTGATGTCGCTGATTGAGAACCAGGTGTGGCAAATCATGCCTGGGTGTGGCTAGAGACAGTGATAAGGTTGGTCAATAAACCATAGTTAAGGTTTATGTTTTTTTAATTGGGAGATCAATCACTTTTTTTTCCCAACACAGGACCATGTAGGTTTTGGTTTTTTTTTCTCCCCTTAATTAATAAACACCTTCATTTAAACACTCCATTTTTTGTTTACTTGTGTTGTTCTTTTGATGAATATTTAAATTGTTTGATGTTCCCTAAACACCTTAGTGGGGGACAAACCTGAAAAAAAATAGGAAATCAGGGAAAGGGGCCGAACACGTTCACACCACTGTAACCATGATAATTTTTATATGTAACTCAAGTGCTCAAATGGCACAGAAAAAGGTTTCGGAAACGGTAAGAACAGAAACTCAACAGAGACTGTGGACAGAAAAAAAACTATATTTCAATTTCAGAGTAGAAACTGAAAACCACAGACAAATACAGCAGAGTTGAATGTGTTGTTTAACTTAGGAGGAAGAAGGCAACTGATGCCTTCAAACTCAAGTACTCCGTTTTAAACACCCCATCACACATGGAGAGGAAAAATACAGGGAGCAGACTGAGAGGAGATGCATATTCCCATTGTTTATTTCCATCATACTCTGGAAAGGATTTTCCACTAGATATTGGGAACACGGGAGCCAGGAATTCACAGCCAATTAGGTTTTGCAAGAGCAAATTGAATGTGTTGTAGCATACTTTTAGGCTGTATAATTGACTCGGGGGACATAGCATTTTCAGATAATTCCTAATGGTTCTAATTGTTGAAGCACTCTTTCACTCGGATGACCTTGTATGATGTAGCATTTTAAGATTTCCCCTTTAACTGAACCAAGAGCCCAAACCATCCAAGACTGCAAAATAGCAGATATTTCTTCATTACTTTTCCTTTTACCTAAACTTTTACTTTTAGCGTGATGCATTTCAGGCAAATCAGCCAATCCCAGAGTTGGACTGTTTCCACTGCTTCAGTTCAGTGCTGGTTGTGGTTTACCAAATCATTTCAGCCTTGATGGTGATTCAGTTGTATTTGTGGCTGACAGTGGTTTTGTGGAAGAACTTTCTCACAGCTTGCAACGAGGAAAAGAAATTTTTTAAAATGCTTTAGAAATGTGGTCCTGTCCGTGAGGTAGTGCGGCTTCAAAAGAAGCTGAGCTTTTTTTGGGGTCTAGGAAGTTTTTTCCACTTCCCACCAAATAGCCAGACCTTCCTATTTGAACTTGGGCAGTATAGCCAGGGCCAGAAAGTCGTTGTTAGGTGGTAACCAGTACATGCTTTGTTAACTGCCATTAATCACTTCAATATCACCCATTTCTACAATCCGTCATTTGTCCTATTCGAGAACTGAAGTGTTGTGTGTGTCTGCTTTGTGCATTACATACCTCAGTGACGTGTTATAGCCCAAGGTCTCTACTAATTCATGTCCCATCTCAAAATCACAAACCAGTTATATACATAATATATCAGAGATATACATGGGGCAAAAAAGTATTTCGTCAGTCCACTTGATTGTGCAGGTTCTCCTGCCTTAGAAAAGATGATAGGTCCCCTGTAATTTTCATCAGAGTACACTGTCAACTTATGAGGAGATAAAATTAGGAAACAATCCAGGAAATCACATTGTAGGATTGTTTAAAGAATTTAAAATTGTAAATTATGGTTGTGAAAAATAAGTAATTTGGTCAAATAAAAGTTTTCAACTCAATACTTGTAACATACCTTTTGTGGCAATGAACAGAGGGAAATGTTTCCTGTAAGTCTTTCTTCACCGAGGTTGGCACACACTGTTAAAGCTGGTATTTTTGGCATTCCTCCATGCAGATCTCCCTCCCTAGAGCAAAGTGATGTTTTGGGGCAACAACCGACTTTTCAACTCCCTCCACAAATTTTTTCTATGGGGTGGAGGCTCTGGAGACTGGCTAGGCCACTTCCCAGTACCTGAACTGCTTTTTTTTGTAGAGCCACCTCCTTTCGTTGCCTGAGCGGTGTGTTTGGGATCATTGTCATGCTGGAAGCCCCAGCCACGTTCCATCTTCAATGCTCTCACTGATGGAAGGAGGCTTTGGCTTAAAATCTCACAATACATGGCCCCGTTCATTCTTCCCTTAACACGGATCAGTCGTCCTGTCCCCTCTGCAGAAAAACAGCCCCAAAGCAAAGGTGCCTCATTTGTTTAACTGGGTTCTCTTTATCTACTTTTAGGACTTGTGTGAAAATCCGATGATGTTTTTGGTCATATTTATGCAGAAATACATAAAATTCTAAATCGTTGACAAACTTTCAAGCTGTATTTGCTTTAAGAGCATGCACATGTGTTACTGGAATAAATGTGAATTTGATTAGTTTATACTTGGTTTGTAATTAGAAGGCACTCAACATCTTTAGACCATCACCTTCTGTAGGAAAGTATAAAGTGTGAGTGTGTGATCATTGATTACACCCTATCCCAAGCAGAACATTGTCCTAAACAAAATTTAGATCAACCTACATCTTGTTAGATGCCATTCTGTGGTATTGTAATCCAGCATTGTCTTCATCTGAATGTCATTGTTCAGGAATGCATTGTTTAAAACATCTTTACTGGTCCACAGTCTACCTGTTGAGAAAGAGCTTCATAGGAAGCAAATGCAGATTAGAACTAAAATTGAGTGAGATGAGTTATGTCAAATCTCTGCTATGTTGATAGCTTTCTAAATATGGGATTTGGCTGGTTCATACAAACTCTCCCCTTCACTGTAAAGATGAAGCTAGGGTTAAGTGAATTAACATAAATACCATAATTATGAGATGAAATGGTTTAATAATATATTCTTATTATTAAGGTTATCAACCTACTTAATCCTTATATTACCTTGCCACAAAACATTATCTGTTGTAGTGCAGCAGCAGTAATCACACACAGCAGCGCCACCTCTGGAGCAACACAGAATTACACACAAGGTTTTATTATGCACATGCGCTGTCGACGTGTTCCCCTCTTTTGAGAAAAATCTGCTCATGCCATAAGTACAACAGGAAATTCAAAGTTTCTCATTCTCTCTCTCTCAGGTGAAAGACAGTGTGCGCTGCATGCACCTCTAAGTAAAACAAGATTTTACCTGGCTTGAATCGTTTTTAAAAAGTCAGTATGCAGTGGTCAATATTGATATTAAGTAAATCAATGTATAAGCAAAAACTGCAGTATCTTGGTTATTTACACACTACAGTATCCCATATAGCATGTTGCCTTGGAAGGTTTCCTCTCAGTGATAATTCACAAGGGAAAACCTCCGATAGCGTACACTGCCATTATACAACAATTTCGAGCTTCTAACTTTGGGGTAACCATTTGGGGAATATGCTTTCCTGTTTCCTGAAAAAAGTGAGCTGCATAAGAAGCATAAGCAATGGTTTGCTGAGTGTGGTGAAATTGACTGACCTGTGCAATTGGATTGTCAGTCTACCGTAATGAAAAGAGAGAAATTATGGGAAATATAAGATTACTTTAGGAAGCACAACTTGGTGCGCATGCATGTGCGTGTGTGTGTAAGTGCTGATGTGTATGATTACTGTAACACTGAACACACACATGGCAGCCCCTTTTGTGCGTCACACTTTTATCTGTGGCTGGAAAGTACATTCAGCAGGCCGTCTGCTACAGTCATTATACAGTACGTCTTCAGTTGATACCCCCCCAAACATACTGCTTTTGCTCTCACTCGTACTGTCCCACACCACACACTCAGCTCCTACCCACTGCCATTACAGGAAGCAAGCAGGGCCAAAAGTTAAACATTTTCATATTGAAACCAGATCATACACTGAGTGGCATCCTGCTTAAGTAGTATTCTTAGTGATGTTTGTGTGCGTCTTTGGTGTATATGTGACCGTTTGTGTGTTTAGGCATGCAGCAGCATCTTTTAACAAACTACTGCAAATTGCATGGTTTTCTGATTCTCTTTTCTTTTCCCTAATCCTGTCTGTCTTTGCGTCCCTATACGGACTTGTGAAAAATAATTTTTTACATTAATGTGTTTACAATACTTAGCCCAGTGCACGTACAAATGTGGCTTAAACCAAAAGAGAACCGAATTTTAATCATATGTTGTCTTGAGCAGATTCCCATTATTTGTTATTTAAAATATTATTTGGTACACTTGTTCAAAATGAGCTTCATATGGCCTATATACAGGTTAGAACCAAAATCAGACAGATGAGAATTGGGGAACATCAACCAGTCTGCATATGATAGCTCCGGGGGCTTGTTGTATCACATTAGTCATTATGCTGGTCAATGAGAGAAGCCATGAAACAAAGTTATTCTAGCCTAAACAATATATCACCAAAAGTTAATTTGTCTAAATAAAATAAATCTAGCTCAAGCGATCAATGTTCAGGCAACATGACATTAAAGACCCAGTGAAATAGAAAATAAAGCCTTTAAGCTAAAGTTCTTGTTCTATTCACTCAATTCTGTTCATGCATTTAGAAGAAGAAATTTAGCTTAAAGGACAGATGGCATGAAGGCACTCTAAGCCAATATGAAATTTGACTCAAGTAAACTCTAACCCACTGTAAGGAACTCTGGAACTCTTTCCTCTCAGAGGAAATCTGAGCCCAAACCATCCATCACCCAATGGTAGTTTGGTCCAATGGAAATTTGGCCCAGGACGAAGTTAAATAAACTGACTTATATAAACACTGTCAAAGTGGAAACAATGACCACCAAGGAAATATTCCCTGATATACCATGACCTGAATGAAATTTGATCAAATCTAGCCCTGTCCATAAGGAGCAAACCAGCCTAAATGAATTAAAGTGAAGCCTGTCTAAATCCTTCCCAAATCAACACTTACACAATTAAACCATAGACCAGATAATGTGTCCTGACCCAAAGGTAATCTGGCAATAGTAAACTATGGCAATATGCCAAAACAAACACCGGCTCAAAGAAGTAAGAAATAAAAACTTGTTCCAAATGAACCCTGGTACCTGCCGAAGGTAGTATAGCCATTTTTCAATCCATTTGATTTGTATTCCTTATGTTATACAAAAAACTTATACTAAAACGTATGTGTGTGGTTGAAGTTACATGCGTGATATAAAGACAGACAGAATAGCAAAGACCTGGGTTCTCTGAAGCAGTAAGGCAAATTGCTTTGAATGGCAGACCCAGATTTATTAGCAGAAAAGTCACCAATAAGCATCTAGAATCTTTACTGTTTTGGTGACGTTGCCAGTTCCACTGTACCTGGGATGATCAGAGGAAAATATGGTATACCAGGAATACCTAGACAAGTGGACACTGCTGCAGCTACCTGTATTATGTGGAATCATTCTGTTCATCCCTGCCTCTGATGGAATATTGGAACTCCAGAGCCAAAAAGCAGACTCACCATTGGAAACTGTTTAAGAAACATTTTGATAAACTATTGGAATGAATAAGGAAAAACCTAAATCCAGCCTAATCATATCATGGCCTCTACCCACATACAGGGAGAGGAAGCGAACCGTTTTAGCAGAAATTTTGCTCTGAGCAGTTGGTTGAAACACTGATGACACAATGGTGGTGTTTTTAGCAGTAACTGGTTTGTTTTCTGGGAAAGACTCTTTTACAGCAGAGCTGGATTATAGTCGTTATCCAAGTTGATGTGGGTGCTTGTTTTAGCACTGCATTTTCAGAGTGTTTATCTCGTCTTGAACCTTGGAATGTGTGTCTAATAATGTGGCCAGTATACTGTGCACTGAAACACTTGGACTAGCATGTATAGATCGTCAGTGACACACTGCTTTGCTGAGAATGGTCATCACCAAACCGTTTGTGGTGAGCTGTGGACTCTGGTCTGGAACCCTTCATGATGGACAGGGTTACAAATATAGTCTGAAAAATGTGAATAGTTAAAGATGGGCTCCAATCAGTAACTGCATACTGAAATACCAGTAACTTGCACTGGTAGAGTAGATGTACATGATGTATTGAGTACAGGAGTCTAGAACTAACTTTTGTTTCTAAATCCAGCATGTGCCGAGTGTGTAAGCCTTTGTTCCCTAAGCTCCAGTTGTTTGTTATTTGCATTCGTCACTGTTTTGTGGCCCAGCCTGACATTGAATTATTTTTTGCTTATGGACAAAAACAGGAGCCGCCATTTTCAACTGAAAATTTGACTTTATTTAGCTGCCGTAGTCTGACTGAGAATAGCAAAGACACTGTACAGTGCTACCCAATGTATGATGGTACAGTATACAGTACTGCACTGAACTCTAAGTACCATTCTTCTTCTTTCGGCTTCTCCCTTTATCAGGGGTCACCACAGCGAGTTAAACGTTTCCACCTCACCCTGTCCTCCACGTCCTCTACTCTCACCCCAACTCCCTGCATATCTTCATTTACCACAACCATATAACTCCTCTTTGGTCT
>JAJAGP010000593.1:0-169067 GCA_025084515.1 Ancistrus triradiatus | reverse complement strand
CCATCTCAGTCTTCCCTCTCGAATTTTGTCTCCCAATTTTCCAACCTGTGCTGTCCCTCTGATGATCTCATTCCTAATCCTGTCCACCCTAGACACTCCTAAAGAGAACCTCAACATCTTAAGCTCTGCCACCTCCAGCTCTGCTTCCTGTCTGTTTGTCAGTGCCACTGTCTCTAAGCCATGAACTCCAAGTACCACATTTTACTTAATTATTACAGCTCCCCATGTTAATTGCTTATTTATCTACTGGCAGTGTATTGCTATTGTTTTGTTGCACTCTACTAGTGCAGTGTGTTTCGCTTCTTCTGCCCAGCTGTATACCTCAACAGCCAATCAATTCTGCAGATCCATGAGCAGAGGTAGGGTTTAAGAGCAGAAGTCCGTCACTGACTCAAGCTCACTACCTTAGCAGCCGTGTGCTCATTGCTTATTAGCTTACATTTAGATGAGTGACTGTTCTAACTTGGTTGATGTGTTTAGAGGCATTTTTTGCAAGTTACTCGTGTTCGTGCGTTAGACTTTCTGCTACTTATTTATAACAAGTTGTATATGGCATTTGCAAGTCTATGTGCCTGTGCTTTTATAAGTAGTACCCTTTGTTTGTCCCTCCACTGCCTGCACTCCACTATCTGCATATTCTCTCTTCACCTGTAACTATATAAACTAGCTCACATTCACTCCACTTCCGTCAAACAAACAGCACATACCTGTAATATAGGTTCCTTTTCATGGTATCCATAGTTGCCATCTGTCATACTCATAATATTCATTGCTCTACAAGTGATGTTATTGTTATTATTATACTCACGTGAACAGATCTAACAGATGGAAGAAAGAATTGTTTTTTCCTTTTTCCATTCCTCCTCTGCACATGCAGTCCCACGTCTGCTGCTGTCGTTTTTTTGTGTCTATACATACGCGTGTGTGTGTACATGCGAGTACATATGCTGTGATCTGTGATCACCCTTTATGTGTGTGGCAGAGAGGGGTCCTTTGGCCAAACTGCCTACACACATCTGGCAAAGTCTTGTGTGTGCTTATAATACTTCAGACTTTTTAAGCCCATCTCTGTTTAGCATGGCTGGTCATATAGTATACATTTTCTGCTTAACTGGTCATTTCCTAAAAGGCTTCCCCTAATTACTTCAACCTGTTTAGTTAAGAGTTAGTAGACACTTGTATAAGCTATGTGGACATTAACGATGTAATTACACCTGTAGTCTGTATCTTTTATGCGTGTGAGGCTTTGTGAAAAGTTTGCCGTGTGCACACTGTTCTCACACACACACACACACACACACACACACACACACACACACACACACACACACACAGTTGTGAGAAGAATACTGCATATTTGTGCGTTCCTTCGGTCTGCAACTGAGGTATTAAATCTGTGGTCAAGGTTACGCTCTGTGTGTGTGTGTGTGTGTGAAACTCTGTCTGCTAAGTGTTTATAGACCCCTGGGAGAACAGGGCACACAGGGTAGCCAGGATGCATACACACACATGACTCACGTTCTTAAATGTTCAAACAAAACAGTAAAAATGCAGTGTGTTGCTTATCCAGTAACTGTACTCCATGGACAAGACTAGGTGGATATCCTTGCATCACTTTCAAATTCCAAAACTACACACATTAACAAGGAGTACTGCTGCCTCTCGTCTGCAAATGCTTTCCACCAGACTTTGGAACATGGAGTGTGGAACATTTAGTCACAAGAGCTTTTTGCTCTAACTAATAATCGTAAAGGACAGCTTGTGGAACTTTAAGCAAGGGGAAAACCTCAAAGAACTTTAAGCTTGAGTTCTGTCTGGCTCCTGCTTTATGTTAGACTGTAAGGCCCCCAAGACCTTGAGTAAATAGATGTAAGCTGCACCAATTAGGCTTTTCCGAAAGTCTGAGTCATCGTCTGAACTTTGCGGCAGAATGCATGGGAGACTAATGCCTGAGATTTTGGATGATGTCATTTGGAAGATCTTTGCAGAAGGATGAGTGGATCCAGTGCTTTGTAAGCAAGTTATTCCTAGCAAGGATATTAGCCGAGTATAATACAGCAAAGACTGATGTTGCATAAGTGAGAAATGTGATGGTGGTTTGAGTCCTTATTAGAGAAGAATATTGTGGTACAAAGAGTATCTGGCATGTTCTGAATTTGCACATTGTGTGAGGTCACTGTGATGAGTATTTTCTTTTCACTTATCAGGTGGGTTTAACGCTGAATATGGCTGCTGACTCAGAAATTACTGAGTGCTTGTGAAGAACAGAGCATGACATGTCTGTTAACGAAAGAAATTGTGTAGAACTTGTAGAACACGATTTAAGGCAGGTCAGTGAGGACAGAGCTGAATGATAGCTGACACCAGAGGGTGGAGTGGCATCTGTTAGTGTTTCAAATTCTGCTGATGACATAGCCTGTAAAAACGAGATAGAATTTGAAATTTGCTAGGCAATGTTTGTACAACAAAGGCTGATTAAGTTCACTGTCATTGTAAGAGAAAGTGCAATTGTTGTGCATTTGTCTTCAAGAAGCTTATGATCATCAGTGCCTCAAACCCCTACTGCACAACCCGAGGGCAATGATAGAGAGTAAGGAACATCCTCTATTACAGCCTTGATGAAGGAACTGAGGCTCAGCATGGGGCACCAGGCGTCTTCTAACTGGCAATCTTACCAAATGTTTATTCTCAGTGTAGCATGGACATAGACAAAAGGTTTGGCAAACAACCTGTGAGGTAATATGGTAGGTAATATGTATATGGACAGAAGCAGGCGCTTATGGACCTTGAAAATTTTAATTAGCACTTGGAGGACTAGGATTGGAAGGTTGGAATTGTGCCCTATAAACCTCTAGACCGGAATGGGAGTGGGGGTGGAAACTATGATCTGTGTGGTCATTTGCGATGCCGGCTAAATGGTGTCCTCCTGTGAGAACCAGATACTCAAGGCCATGCAAGTAGCAAAAGGAAGCAGACTTTAATGATAGCTATTAGTGTGGCCTGTGGGACTAAATGGGGCTGGGATGAATGAAGGAAGGGCGTGGGATGAAAAAAGGAATGAAAAGGTGAATGGTCATGTTAAGGACAGTTTTTGCGCTGAATGATTTGAGCATTGGCATTGTCTTTTTTGTCGTTTCCACTGGACCGATATTTTAGGCATGTATACATCTGCTCATGCGTGGACATCAGTAGTTGTATCTGGAGATTGCAGTTCCCTATGCTTTTCCCATGTTTCATTAGGGGAATAACTATAATAACCTGTATATAACATCAGTAAGGGTGTAACTATACACTGTGCTCACAATTTGATTTGATTCAGGATACTAAGTGCAAGATTCGATTTTCTTTCTTTTTTTATTTCTGAAGTGTAGACAATGCAAAACAATGCAAACTGTCTTGGATTAGTGTTTAAACAGAAAAAAACTCTGGTCCAATACAAGTTAAAGAAATAGCTAGAAACAGAGGTTTAAAATTGTAAATAAAATGTTGTACTGTAGCTTCACAATAAGTTAAATAACCATTTTTATTTCTGAAAAATACCAATTCAAAATAATGTGTACTGTTCTTGTATAAAAAGTTTAATCAAAACAATACACTATTGTAACAGTTTCTCCAACTTTCAGTAACTAAATGCTGTTATAATTGCAGAACGGAAGGTGTGCGTGTGGGAAGTGTAACATATGATTGTGCCAGCTGGTGTTAAAAAATGCATTTGCATCAGCTGGCATAATAAACAGAATGCATGTGAAATCGTATATCTCTGATATGCATTGTTACACCTCTACTTATCAGCAAGAGGTGTCACAGAAATAGTCCTTGAGTTTGTGGAGTATGTTCCTGAATATTTGTCAGATGCCTATACTCTTAGAATTGGCAGTTTGATATTAAATATTGATGTTGTTGGAAAATGTCATAGTTTGATAGTAAGTACTGCTTTCACTGAAGACGTTATGAAAATGAATGCTGGTGAATGCTATTGTTTGATGGGTGAATGGTAGTGTACGAACTGTTTGTGAGAGTCTGCTTCACCCAGGACGGCTGAATGACTGGGTCTGTTATTTTGGACAAATCTAAAGGACATTCAGATGTGTAGTTCCCAGAGCCAGAGTAGGCAACCCCTTAATTGTATTTACCAGACATTATTACACTCCAGCTCTTGTGGTTCCTGTGTGTTGACTTATAAATATTATTATGGTTGCATCTCATGAGTCTAAAGCAAAACTGCTAATTCACAGCAGCTTGTGATCATTATTTTAATGTTCTTTCCAAGAATCTGAGATTTGTGAAATGTCTTTCATTTCACCATTGAGTCACAAAGAGCGGTGGTGTGTGCTCTTTTAATAACCACAATAAACCACATTATAGCTCTTAATAACCATATTAAACATGAAGCTTGGTGGAGCTATGTCTGCCACTTGTGGTGTGATTGTGTACTGAATTGGAGAGGGGGAATTGTTACGTTTAGATTCTGCTTCATGCAGCCTGGTTCATTTGGCTTATTAGAAATAATTATACACAGTAAATGTTTTGATGCAGGCTCAATAATCCAGGTAGGAAAATCCCAGAAAGTTGAATCTGTTCATCTGGACATAAGGTTTTGTTGGAGAAACGTTTCGTACACATCTAATGACTTCTGCAGTCTCAGCTAGTTGGAAAACTTCCCCAATCTTATATACAGCACATTTACATAGTGTCCGATACCAGCACCATTACATAACAGTGGGACCGGTGACCAGTTTAACATGCAGATTGCCATGTCCATTAATGATAGTGGCCACGTGTGCCGTTCACACAGGATTGGGCAATAGTTGCGACTGCAGCATTGTAAGATGGTGAGATGTGCACCATGAGGGCCACCCTCCTCTGTTCAGGGATGGGCGTTCCCTTTTTTTTTGTTTGTTTTTACAAAAATGGCTTCTCCCACAAAACCTTATGTCCAGATGAGCTGATGTACACAGTAAAGCAAAGTTAACAGGGCAGAGTTTCAGGGTGGAGGACACTAGTGTTTGATGATGAACAGTGGTAGTTGATGCTGTTTTGACAGGGAGCATGTGGGAGTAATGCTGTTTAGAAGGGGAAAGTCGATATTTGTTTGATATTGATTTAATGGGGAAAGTAGATGCTTTGTCTTGTGTATTGGTGGTGGTTGAAATGAAAGGGGAGGCTGATGTTTGGTCATGAATACTGGTGGATATTTTTATGTGGAACATTGATGATGTGGTGAATGTTGGAGCATGGTGATTCTTTGGTGGAGAATGTTAATGTTTAATGGTGGATATTATAGATGAGGCTGCAGGTGTTTGTTGGTGAATATTGATTATATTTTGATGGAAATCGCGGTGTTTAGTGTTTTGATGGCATGTTTTATGTTGTTCAGATGGAGCATGTGGATGCTTGGTGGTGAATATTAGTGCTTGATGCTGTTTTGATGGTGAACACCGGTGTTTATTTTAGTACAGAAGAAAAATACACAGTGGCGTATGTGGGCAGGATGGATTGCCCCTGGTTATGCTTTTAGGATTTTGTGTTCTTCGTTTCTGAGGGAAAATAGCCCTGTGACTTTGGAGATTTATGATTCAGCTTGGTCTTTGATGGGTAAATTTGGTGTTTGAGCTGCCTCAGCTGGAACCAGTTTCTCAATAAATGGGCTTTCTGATGATTTTTGCAGTACCAGTACCAAGGATATTTATGCCTTCACACTGACCCTTGCCTTTAGAGGTCAGCATAGCTTTCTGACCTGCCAGTTTCCACAGAAGAAATTTCAGAAATTCAATAGAAAACCCACGCATGTCTCACTGTATTGAATTTATGATAGCACATGGCTTATAATTAGTGCAAAAGAAAACTGGAGAATGTTGATTGTTGGCTCAGTTTTACTTTGTTTATAACACATGAAATTCACATTCACATGTGGCACTTTAAATGTTGCCATGTATAGCATTTTCCACTAATAATAATACTTGAGGAAGGGTTTCAGTGTCAGTATATCACACAGATATATTCTTTCTCATCTAAGGCTTGTTTCACGTTTCTGCCACCTTTTCTATCACCTTTGCTTTCTCCATACCTTTGCTGAGCATGAAATCTTCAAAATTGGTAATGACAGATCGTGCCTTGTTCTTATTGATGTTTAATAAATTACCTTGTATTTTACTTAGTTTAATCCTAAGAACACAAATTCCTAAAAGCATAACCAGGGGCAATCCGTCCTGCCACCATACGCCACTGTGTATTTTTCTTCTGTACTAAAATACACACCGGTGTTCACCATCAAAACAGCATCAAGCACTAATATTCACCACCAAGCATCCACATGCTCCATCTGAACAACATAAAACATGCCATCAAAACACTAAACACCGTGATTTCCATCAAAATATAATCAATATTCACCAACAAACACCAGCAGCCTCATCTATAATATCCACCGATATAGGAATAAATCTGACTTTGACTTTAACAGCTACAGGATCTCAGTGACAGGATTGGTACTGCTATTAGAGCAAGCATAACTAAATAATGGGAAGTGACAGACTATTTTTTATTGTTTTTTATTCATTCATTTGATGAGTCTCCATTACTATGTATTTCCAGTAAATTATAACCAGGCTAACTCATGTTATGACCCTGTGTGTGTGTGTGTGTGTGTGTGTGTGTGTGTAGATGAAGAGCAGTAAGAATGAACAGAAACGACACTCGCTGTTGTTGAAGAGTTTGCAGTATCTGGAACGCTACATGTACCTGATTCTTTTCAACACATACTTGCACCTGGAAAAGAAAAACTCTCTGCAGCGTTCTTTCTGCACCTGGATGCATCAGGTAAGACTCGTAGCTGAATACATAATTGAACACAGTTACATGAACATCTGACCAGTGTCAGACCCTGTATTACAATAACAGTACAGGTATGCCTTGCATAATGTCTGCGCAGGCAACATCCGATTGCACGTGGTCCGATATGGATATTACCCTTATTAAACAGGTTATTAACTTAGTGTACCCATAAAATACCTTGCGAGATACATTAGCTGACAACAGTTGTAATGATGCATGTAACAGTGCAATATCTGGTAACCTAAATGCTTGAGTTAAAAGAACAAAAAAGGGATGCATAGGTAAACTAGAAATTAAGCAATCAAATATGAGGAGTATAAAATAAAATTCAATACAGTAAAGTACAATTAGATGAAAATAAATGGAATTGAATAAAAATAAAACTTCTGTTACGAGCAGCAGAATAGTGAATAGCAGAATAAGAATAGTAAGGAGAAGCAGTGAAATGGGATAAAACTATATTAAAGTTAAATAAATAAGATAAATAAATTTAAATAAAAGAATATAAAATAATTAAAATAACATAAAGTGGTACCTCAGTTCTCGACCACATGGGAACTAGTCAAATTTGGTTCTCGACAAATTTTGACTAGAAAAACTTGTCTCAGTTCTCGTCGTTTGCTCGGTACTCGGCGCATTTGCTTCAACTTGTATGAGTCGAGCCACGTGACTCGTGAATCAGCCAAAACTTGATTCATGATTCACGATCTAAAGTACTGTATTCTTAGTGCAAGTAAGTCTCGATGGGTCCTAAAAAGGTTACTTTTACAGCCAACCAAAAGGAAAACAGGAACTGTTTCCTCTTGGCTTTCAGGCTGCAGTTAGCTTAGCAGCTATGCTAGCGCCCTGAGTTAATTAATAGAGTAAGTGTTTTGCTTTTACTTTTCACTTTCACTAAATTGCTTGAGATTTTTCAACACTTTATCATAAACTAAGCTTCCAAGTGTTCCACAAACTGGGATTGATGGGAATACCAAACAAATGAGTTTTACCCCCAACCTCAACAAAACTCCAGTGCTTCCTAGATACAATGGTTTTTGTTTGTTTGTTTTTAAATATGCATTTAAACATGTTGGATTCATATCAGACGTGATATTATGTTTGACCTGCATCAGCCCAGACTGTAACTGGACTTCCTTCCTCGCTATGCCAACTATGCCAACTCTCTGTTCCTCATGCCAGCATTCTCACTGACTCATGGAACTAACAATACCAGTCTAACATGGTCCCTCTAAAGTTACTACATTTCAAATGTATTAATCACAGTCACCAGAGCCAAGGGGCGACTTGTTTAAGGTGTGATGCGTCTCAACAAATTCATCAGAAGTTGAATGTATCATAAACCAAGTCATTTAATATAAACTCTATACAGTGGTACCTCGGGTCTCGACCACCTCGGAAGTGGGCGAATTTGGTTCTCGAAGCATTTTGACAAGAAAAATTTGTCTCGATTCTCGTCAGTTGCTTGGTAGTTGGTAGCACATTTGCTTAAAAATGTATGAGTCGACCCACTCAACTCATTTCAGCCGAAACTCTACTCATGATTCATGATTCACGATTTTGTACTCCGTGATTCAGATTCACAGAAGAGCTGTGCTATGTTTTTTATTATTATTATTCTTACATTTACAATACTGTATTCTAAGTGAAAATAAATCTCCATGGATCCAAAAAAGGTTAGTTTATGAGAGGGAACCAAAAGCAAAACAGGAATTGAATGCTCCAGAACAAGTTAACCAAAAGAGTATGTGTTTTGCGCTTTCAATCCATTGCCCACTAAATTACTTGAGATTTTTCAACATTTTATTATAAAATAAGCTTTGTGTTAATTATTTTGGCCAACTGCAGGTTAATGTAAGTGTTTTAAACATCAAGTTAGTTAATTATCATGAGGCGGAATTTCCATCTACAGGCACCATAATTTAACTGCATAATTTAACTTGAGGAGAATCAGAAAAAGGGAATAAGAAGCCAACCCCAGGTTCGTCTCCACTATGATACACCAAACACTCGCTAAACTTCCCAGTTTATGTTACATTTAACTTGTGATGGATTTGTTGGAACATATGCCCTTCATAAATCAAGGAGCACCTGTACAATACAACTCCGTTATTGGATTGTCTGGAGGTCTGGAACAGATTAATTCAATATACATTGTTCTGTATAGGGAAAATTTGCTTGGTACTCGTCATTTTCGGTTCTCGACCGAAATATATCATTAATATAAAGCTTATTTTATAACAATGCTGAATATCTCATGTAATATGTCATGTAATTTATAGAATGATGTATTGAAAGAGAAAAAGAAAATGGTGATTGTCCCTATGTGTCACACACCTGATTTCCTCATTTGGCACGGAAGAGTGTGGGGTGACTGTTTCTACTGCGTTTCACTTACCCTGGGAAAAAAAATGAAATTCCAAATTCAGAGTACGGTTTCTGCCGAGTGTGTATTTATGTGTATTATCAGATTGCTGAAAAAACAGGCACAGAAAACTTGTTATACAGCTCAGAAAGTGCTGTATAACAAGTCAGAAAGTGGCCGGTTGTTTTATACTGGTCCGTTGTTATGCTTAGAAGTTTGAGTTAGGTTCGCGAGAATTTTACAGAATCCAATCCAGCAGTCGGAAAAAGGTCCCGATCAAGTAGCATTGGCTGCTTTATATTCCACCACCCACACAAATGAATTTCACTGGCGTTGTGAGTACTAACTGGCAGATCTCTCATGCCATGTTTGAGGACTATGCTCTAACTGCCAAACTTTGTGAAAAACCTGGAACAGTTCAGATGTTCACCCTGAGGACTGTGATGTTTGCTGAATGCTGCCATTTATTAGCACAACGTAACTTTGGCGGTGAAGCAAAGCATGGACGGGGATTCTGTACTTGACACTCTTGAGATATATTTCACCCCAGCAAAAAATGTGATATATGAATGGTCTGTCTTTGCCTGCTACAAACAGAAAGAAGGTGAGGCTATAAGACAGCTTTGTCACGCACCTGCCAGAAAGGACAGCTACTTGTGAATGTGGTGAACTCAAGGATGACTTTATAAGAGATAAAAAAAAATATTGGGCATTGCTGATGAAAATGTATGCAGGAAACTGCTGTGTACAGACTCCAAATCATGCTTGTAGGCGGCCCAGGTAGCAAAAAAAAAAAAAAACAGACGGAGATCCCACCAACTGATGATGTGGCTACTTTAACCTGATACATTAAAAACAAACAGCAAGCAGAGCGGAACATCCAGGAAAACAGCAAATAATGCCACACAGAAAAGCTGGTGGAACCAAGTGACATACTCCAGATCCTGTATTGGGTGTCAGTCTGACGCATGCTCACCTATTAATGGGTGAGAGTGTGCCAGCTCCTGCTATGCTCCCTTAACAGTGAAGCACACACTGACTGGCACGAGATACCATGAGGAAAGACAGAAGCTTGGAACGTCGAACACAGTAGGAGAAACCTTACTCCTTCAAAGATAAAGACCCTCATCCACTTCCTGTCAGCTGCATGCCTGAGAAAGCTCATCTAGACCACCGGAGAACGTCCCTAATCAGTTCTAGCAGTTCTGGCAAACAATGCATAGGCCGGGGCCCCGCTATTCCTACCAGAAAAGGAAGACAGGTTTTACATGGTGGGTTAAATACCGACCAATCAAATCAATCAACAATCAGCAAACTTTGGCCCTCCAGCATAGTCCACAGATCACCCAGCCGTCTGGTGTTGCATACTAATTAGAGTTGAATCACTCAGAAGGGGGGAACATTTGCTCATGCCATATGGTAATGGTAAAAAGTGTAAAATACTTTGCCGAGTTCTGTTTGAAATGCAAAAGAAGAGCAGCCACATGATAAATTAGATGTGATGAAACTATTGATTTGAAAAGTGTTCAAGGGGTCAACAGTTCACTCTGTGTGTGTGTGGAAAAAAAAAAAACAGTTTACCACCTAACAAATTCAAATAATTCAAAAGAAAGGGCCAGGTTGACATGGGTGGTGCCACTAGTGCGGGTGGTTTGTCTGGTATAGCGGTTTTAATTTCCGTATGTATGAAGTTTTTCTTATACTGCCACCGCTTAAATTGCAAATATGTTCTCCGCTACGATGGCTTGGAGCACTGAGTAGAACGGCATCGCCAAATGGCATACTAGATAGGCTCACTAGCAAGACAGGTAGCATAGCAGTCGTTAAATAGAGGCCTAACTGGAGAGGCTCCATGCCTTGGTAGACAGAACAGAAGGAGAAGATTGCCAAGGAGAAGACTTTTACCCAAGGGAAAGGGCTGGTTGGGGTTGGCAGTTTTTTTTGTTTTAAAAAACTCTGATGAGCTCCAAAAAGGCTAAATTGCAAGTTTAAGAGGCGCTGTTGATGTCACTGGGGGCTCAACAATAGAAAATTATTCAAATCACCTCAGAGAAAACATTTGGATACAGAGGAGTGTATGAGAGTCCAGTCGTCTGATTTGAGCTGTTAACCAGTAGCACCAGTTGAAATAGTGAAGCCAAAGGCTCAAGACGTCGCTGAAAGAAAGTTGAAGATAGAAAACATTTTCTCAAGGGTTCTGCAATGATAGGAAAAAGCTAACGATGGCGGGTTCAGGACTAAAACATGGATTCGAGGTACAGTGTGCTTGAAAGTTGTGACCTTTAGAGTTTTCTCTATTTCTGCATAAAATATTGACAAAACATCATTCAGATTTTTCACCAAGTCCTTAAAAGTTAATCAAGAAGAGAAACCCAGTTAAAACAAAGGAGGGAGACAAATATTATAACTTGGAAGTTTACTTTCTTGAGGAAAATGATCCAGAATATTACATATTAGTGAGTGGCAAAACGTATGTGAGCCTTTGTTTGTATCTGGTGTTTTGGTGACCCCTCCTGTGCAGCAATAACTGCAGCTAAACGTTTCCTGTAGATGTTGACAGCATTGCACCCACCGGCTTGGAGGAAATTTTAGCCATTCCTCCTACAGAACAGCTCGCTCTGGGATTGGTGGGTTTCCTCACATTAGCGCTCACTTCAGGTCTTCCACAACATTTCCATGGATTAAGGTCAGGACTTGGCTTGGCCATCCAAAAAGAACACTTAGTCTTCTGTAACCATCTTGGTAGAACGGCTTGTGTGCTTTAGGGCGTTGTCTTGCTGCAGGACCCACCTTCTCTTGAGATTTCAGTTCTGGACGATGTCCTGACATTTCCTTTAGAATTCTCTGATATCATTAAGAATCATTGTTCCATCAATGATGGCAAGCTCATGGCCCAGATGCAGCAAAAACAGACCAAAAAACCATGATTACTACACCACAAATGTGTCACAGATGGGATTAAAGGTTCTTATGCTGTGGAATGAAGAGTGTTTTCCTTTCTCCAAACCATAACGCTTTTTCTTTTAAACCAAAAAAGTTTTTCATAATATTCATGTGTATTCTTGGCCCAATAGAATTAGCTGCAAACCAATAAAAAGTCCGTCATTGTGCACCCAAATTCCCTAAACCCCCACCACCCCACCCCCAGCCCCACCCCAATATTTTCGGTCATACTGCCCAACACTAATACCACATGTGCTGTAATATGATTTGAAGATAGAATGAGACTTTGACCTGTAACACTAGTGCCAAGCTACACAAAATTGAAGCATTACTCAGGTCAGCTGATGGCCTCATTGGGATTATTAACAACAGTGCATGGCAAAGTGCAGAAATTAGACTAGTTCAGACAGGTCAGCTGCCTTTCTTGTCTGGCTAGACATTTGAACTCCTGGACACTGTGTCCTGAGCTACTGGCTGGCCTACTGTATGTGTGATGAACCTAGTGCTGCTGACATTCTCATTGTGGGGTGTGGTGATACAGACCATGAGGGAAGCCATGATCATGACTTCAAGCTGCTTGCCCTCATGAACCACTACAGAGAGGTCAAACTCGGTGACAGTGCAAAAAAAGCTCCTGTTCAAAGTTTCAGAGGTTTGCTTTCATGGTCACAACTTGCCAGCTGTTGGCCTGAAGGTAAACTCAGAAAAGATTAAAGCTGTGATGAAGATGCCCACTCCATCTGATACAAAAACAGTACAGCATATTATTGGATTTGTAACATACCTGGCTCGATTCCTATCCAGACTTCCAGAGCTGTGTGACAAAAAGCACCATCTGGCACTGGCTCCCAAAGTATGTCAATGCTTTATAAGAAATAAAGTACTTGACAAAAACTTCCCCCATCTTACAGTACTAAGATATAAGATTGTGACAATACAAAGCGACTACAGGCAACATGGGCTCGGGTGTTGCCTACTGCGGTATGGCTGACCAGTCGCATTTGCATAAAAGACTCTCTCCACATCTGAACAGAATTATGCACAGATTGAAAAAGAATTCCTAAGTATTGTGTTTGCATGACAGCGGTTCCACCAATACCTCAAAGGCCGTGCCTAGGTTACTGCAGATATTGACCACAAACCTCAGATAGCCATCTATGGTAAGCCTCTTTTGTATGCAACCAAAGTGTCTTCAGAGTGTGGCAGTTCCATCATCAAAGCACTGCAATATTATATGTTGTTATAGGTGGTTTTTTTCTGTTCATAAGTAATGAGTTAAAATTACAATAAAATACTCAAGCAAAGTGGAAATACTTTAAATGGTACTTAAGTGTGCAGTACTTAAGTTACTACCCACCACTTGTCTGAACCATACACAGATCAGGCACAACATTATGACCACCTCTTTGTTTCTACACCCATTGTCCATTTTATCAGTTTCACTTACCATATTGAAGCACTTTGTAGTTCTACAATTACAGACTGTAGTCCACTGATTTCTCTACATGCTTTGTTCGTCCTTTTTACTCTGTTCTCTAATGGTCAAGATCCCCAAAGATCAGGTATTATTTGGGTGGTGGATCATTCTCAGCACTGCAGTATCACTGATGTGGTGTTGGTGTGTTGGTGTGTGTTGTGCTGACATGAGTGGATCAGACAGTTCGGCTGAAGTTAAACACCTCAGTGTCACTGCTGGAGTGAAAATATTCCACCTACCAAAAATGTCCAGCCACCAGCATCCTGTAGGGAGCGTCCTGTGAGCACTGATGAAGGATTAGAGGATGACTAACACAAACTGTGCAACAACAGATGAGCTACTGTCTCTGACTTTACATCTACAAGGTGGAGCATTAAGGTGAATGTCTCTAATAAAGTAGACAGTGAGTGAACATGTTAAAACTCCAGCAGCACTGCTGTGTTGATCCAATCGTACCAGCTCAAACACACATAACACACCACCCCCACAATCAGTGTCACTGCAGTGCTTGAAAATGATCCACACCCAAATAGTAGCTGATCGTGGGGGCCTGACAGTTAGTGAGTTGAAGGGGACGAACGCAGGTAGAGAAAAACAGATTGGACTACAGTCTGTAATTGTAAAACTACAAAAAGGCTTCATATGGTAAGTGGAACTGATTAAATGGTTAATAGTGTTAAAAAAAAAACAAGCGGGTGGTCATAATGTTATGCTTGATCGGTGTTGTATTATGTTAGGTTTTGAGTTTCTGGTGCTTCTATGGACATCACTGTGAGGATATCGAACAGAAAAATAAGGACACTACAGACACTCAGAGTACCTCATTTTCAGGTTTGTAAAACCCAACTCAAACATCAGAGCAAAAAGGTCTCTCCCCCAAATCATAAGCTTAGATTAGGCTGTCACCAATCATGAAACTTTAGCTGAACGATTAGGTGTCATATAAATAAATTTTTACGATTGACAAGTGAATCCATTGAATTCTTTGACACAACTAATGAAGTACAATGAAAGCTATTAGAAACAGACATCTGCTTGCTGGCCGTGTTTGGATAGCAGTTAATACTGATTACAGTGGTACCCAGTTTCTTGACCACTTTCAGACTCTGTTCCGACAACCTGATGAGAAAAATTTGTATATGAGAAAATTCTATAGTCAAGTCACGCGCCTTCTTTCAGTTGGACACATCGGATCACGATTCAGTACACCAGTGATTCAGATTCAGAATAGCTCTCGCTTGGTTGCGAGCGCTGCTGTGTTTCTCGTGTTTTTATTTATTTTGACATCTACAGTACAGTATTTTTAGTGCAAAAACAAATAATTCCCCATTGTACTAATAAAGGTTTAGGCATAACAGCCAATTCCAAAGGAATGCCGTGAGAACCGCTAACAGTATGATACTCTAACACATTTGCTGGGACTTTCAGGCTGAACCTAGTGAGCAGCAGCGCTGAGTCACCAGTAGTAGTTTTGCTTAACTTTTACTTTCAATCCATTACGCAGTCAATTACATGGAGATTTCTCAAAGTTTATTATAAATTAAGCTTTGTATTAAGATTTGGCCAACTGTAGTTAATGTACAAGGAGGTCTGTAATTTCCATAATAGGTCACTTCAATATAGAAGGACCAAATAAGGAAAAAATCCAGGAACTCACTTGTAGGATTTTTGAAAATTACAGGACCTCTCTCATTTTCTAAGTAGGAGAACTTGCACAATCAGTGGCGACTAAATTACTTTTTTTGCCCCACTGTAAGTGTTTTGTTATTAAATGTAATAGGCTGCCACCATAGTAACAGTTGACCGCTCTCCAAAACACTCATTAAAACTCCTCAGCTCATAATACAACCCTGGCAAAAAGTTTTGGGAATTCACCAGTTTGAAGAAGCACTCATTCAGCCATTTCATTCTGAAAACCAAATCAGATCCAAAAACCATGATACAATAATAAGTAATTCCAAAGTGCCAACTTGTTGGCTTTCAGGAACAATCAAAGAAATGAAGAGAGAAAAACATTGTGGAAGTCAGTGATAATGTATTTTATTGACCAAGCACAGGGAAAAAAAAAAAAAAAATATGGAAATCACTCAATTATGAGGAAAAAAGTATGGAACATGAAAAAAGAATAAACAAAAGACCCATTCAAAATATATCACTATTACTTAGTAGTTGCAACACCTTTGGCTTTAAACGGATTTCAGTCTCTGAGGCATGGAATTGATGAGTACAAACAGTATTTGCATCAATTTGGTGCAAAACACTCTCTTTGAGAGCGTTCCCCCTGCCGATCAGCTTTTGCAGGTTCAGAGCCTTCTGGGGGACCTTTTTACAATTTCCACCACAGGTTTTCAAATGGTTTGCGATCGGGACTATTTGCAGGCCATGACATCGACGGAATGTGTTTTCTCAAGGAATGCCTTCACTGTTTTTCCCTATGGCACGATGCATTGTCATCTGGAAAATTATTTAATCCACTCCAAACATCGTTCAAGTGAAAGGGAGAGAAAAAACTGTCAAAAATCTCAATTGTAAACTTGTGCATCGAAGAGAATTGACCACAGTCATGGTCCCCCGGCTTTGCCTGCATGCAGCCCCATCATATTCATCAAGGATGTGGAAATTTGGTTGGTTTTCAGTGGGCAGGCCTTTCATACAATCTTCACTGTGGAACGGCACCAAACAAAAGTTCCAGCATATCACCTTGTCCAAATTGCAGATTATTGAATCATCACTGACGATAACTTTCATCCAGTAATCCACAGTCCATGATTGCCTTCTCCTTAGCCCATTGCCAGTCTTGTTAATTTATGTTTATTGTCAATGAGGTTTCTTTAGCTTTCCTGTATTGATATCCAATTTCCTTTAGGCGATTTCTAACGTCGGTCACATACATGGCTCCAGCTTCCTCCCATTATGCTTTCATCTGTGTGGGTGGTACTTTTCGGTTTGGCCTAGTTGTTGGTCTGACGCATTGAGTCTTTCGTGGTCTACCAGTACGCTTGGGCTTTAAACAAACCATTCCATGCTTGTTTGTATTTGGTCCATATCTGGGATACAGCTGAATGTGAACCCACATATTCAGCACATGCATGAGAGTTACCTCTTCAAGAAGTTTCACATCCTCTCTTTTGTTCAAGAGACATTTCTCTTTGGAGCAGGTTCTTGCCACTCCACTTCGTCCAGCAGCCCTCCAAGGTGTCATGAATGCACGGGGTTTTTTTTTGGGTTTTTTTAACTGCAGATCTAGTCTGAGGCAGGGGTGTCCATTAGGGAAAGGAAATTGCCTGGGTGTGTCCTTATTTCTACCTCCAATTTGAGTGATTCCACACTTTTTCCTGTGCTGGTCAATAAAAGTAACATTCACGACTCCAAAGTTTTGTTTTATCTTCATGTCTTTTGAGTGTCCTGAAAGCCAACAAGTGCATTGGAATGACCTTTATTATGGTATCATGTTTGTGATGTGATTTGTTTTACAGAATGAAATGTCTGAATGAGTGCTCATCAAGAATGGTTGATTCCATTATTTTTTCAGGAGTTGTAATAATTGAATTTACTGATGGATTTGTCGAAACATATTTCCCCCATCGTAAATCAAGGGAGCACCTGTACATAGATAACTCCATTATTGCATTATAATGCCTTGTACAAGTGGATTTTCTGGGGGCTGGAATGGATTCATTCAGTTTACATTGTTCCTTATGGGAAAAATTTGCTCAGTACTCGTCGTTTTTGGTACGTGATGTGATTTCTGGGACGAATTAACGTTCGATGTGCCACTGTGCTGTCAAAATGATGCACTGCATGTGTGTGCACCAAAAAATAAGCATGACAAAAGTGAAAATATCAGCAAAAAAATCATTCAGCTAGAATACATGCCAAGAATCTAGAATTAACTACACAGCTAACAAGTACACCAACATTACTCAGTGCTTCCCTCTAAACATGTTACAGTACCAAGTTAGTTCAAATATTTTTTATTTTCATTAACCCCATTACGTCTCAATGAATTTACTGCTTTCTTTTATTCATTTAGTTGCCCCAACCCAGTATACTAAATTTACATTCTACAGAAATCCACCATCTGCGGAAAATTACTGTCGTCCAACACACTTGTGATAATTGCAATTGATTGTGATTATCTCAAACAATTGCGATTAGACGATTGTGTAATAATTGTGACAGCCCCACTCAAACCACCCAAAACTACTACTAATTCATCTATCTCTTCTGCTTTTGTATACGGATGTGCACCAGAACCAAAATTATTAAAAATACCTTTTTTTTTTTTCTTCATTTTCTTTGTTCCACTTGCTTATTTCTTCAAACAAATTTCTCATTTTCTGGTCAATTTCTTTTCTCTTTTTTTTTTTTATTTCCTCTTTTGTAACACACACAACCACACAGCTCTCTGTAATGACAGTGAACAGTGTGAGCTGTCATTTGGCACACTTAAATGTAAGCTGCCAGTTTGCACTGATTAGTGCGATGACTTCTGGGAAACGGAGTTCCTCGTCCAGGTTATGCTTCACACTTCTGCTTCCCTCTGCTGGTTGTGTGGTGGCACAGCTGGTGTTATTACAGTAATGATTTGAAGTGTCAAGTTTCATATGTCTTGAAAAGACCAGTGGATAATCTAGTCTGCCGGTGTCTGCTGCCATCTGCTAAGTACAGTACAGGATCCATCATGATATGTGCTGCATCCTTTGTGAATAATTAGGTCTAATGTAATCGTTATTGTCACACAACAGCCATGATAATTAAGGCAATTTTAAAGGAGACGGTGCACCATATGGTGGAAACATTTTCTTTTCAGATGATGTTACAGTATTCCATAATAATGATGATGATGATGTCCTCATATATACAGCTACTATTATTCAGGAGGGGTTTGATGAATACTTGGGGGTTTTAAATATCATTGAAGCCATCCACGACTTGTATGACCAAAGTGATATAGACCTAGAATGAAAAAAGCTAAAGATTTAATAAAAATGGAATTTGCTGCTTTATTTAAATACACTGTAATTTGTTCAATTCTTTTGCACGTTGGTGGTATTGCTTATATTGCATGTTAATGTCCAGACAGCAGTGATATACTAGCTGCAAGATTGCTGCTGTAGGTCTGGTGTGGGCATGGGTGTGGCTGTGTGTGAGGGGGTCAGTTTATAATGTCAGATTTATGTTTTACTTGTCAGCCTCACTCTTTAGATCAGCTCAAGATGATAAACAGATGTTAACCCCGGTACGACCAGCAGATTGTAATAAGATGGTTCTCGTACAGCAGTGGTTCCCAAACTGTGTCTGCCGTATGCCCCCTTTTATAAATAAGAATATTTTTGAGCCCCAACCCCACTCCGACACACACACACACACACACACACGCAAGTACATCTTTTGCTTCAAAAACTCATACAAAATTGTACTTTCTTACTGAATAAAACAAAGAGTTCTTCAGAGTTCAACATTAACTTTTTTCCCCACTTGCCAAGTCGGGCAAACATCCAGAAAGTTCATTGCCCTGAACCAAATATCTACTGTCCCGAACAAAGCTGTGTATTTCACATACAAATAAGCACACACAAGCTAATATATTTAATTAAGGTTATTTATTCATAGGATGCATGTACATTTTCACAATGTACTTCCACTTATTTTCTTTCTGTTATAAGATTACCATAAAACTTTAGATCACCATGAGAAACCTAACGATTGACACAATGTTCTTAAATAAAACTGCTCAAATTACTACCACTGAGTTATCTCCATTTTATTATACATATACTGTATGTACATTCACGTTAAAGCTATACATTATCTTAATGTTATCATTTACAGGTGTAATGGGGATGGCACGGTGGCTTGGTGGGTAGCACTGTTGTCTCACAGTGAGAAGGTCCTGGGTTCGATGCCAGGTGAAGCGGTCTGGGTCCTTTCTGTGTGGAGTCTGCATGGGTTTACTCCCGGTGCTCCGGTTTCCTCCCACAGTCCAAAAGCATGCTTTAGGTTAATTGATTACTCGCTAAAATGGCCCCTAGTAGTTATGTGAGTGTGTATGTGCCCTATGATGGATTGGTTGCCCTGTTAGGGTTGTTCCTGGGCTACATAAACTAGCCCAACCGTCAAGTTATTTTTCATGCTGCTGTCCCGACTTCAAATGTCACTGGCCCGGGCAATCGTTATTATTGAACCCTGACAAAAGAAATTATGTTTACAGTGGAATTATTACAAGTGACAGTTTTATTATTACAGTTTGCATCTTATAGTCCTACTGTGTAGCAGTATTCAGTTTTCAACACATATTCTCAAAATTGCCTCCGCCTTGCTGGCTTTGTTTCTTAAATCACATATAAAATCTACTTATTTATCTACTTACCTGAAGATGTCTGAAGAAGCAGTAATGTGAGAGAAACTGTACAGCTGTTCTCATGGTATTCCTGTCTGTCCTATTAATCAGAGCTGCACTACTCAATCTAGGACCCCTGTGAGCTTATATGTACTGGAGGAAACAGTGTCCTCACAAAGGAAAGAACATCAGATCTGCTTAGCAGTAGGAGTAAGAATTAAGAAGAAATTGGGAAAAAACACATGCAAACTAAAAAGAACAGGTGGGAGGAAAAGGGGGAACAAATGGGGGTGTGAACAAAAAGAAAAGGCAGTGTGGAAAATCTACACCAAATAATATCCACACTAAACTACGTATTTCTGTCTTTCTGATGAGTGAATATACTCATAGTGAATGAAAAAATCTGTACGAATACGAGCGTGTTGGGCTGCCCCTTACAACAAAACATAGAGACAAGGGATTTGCTTTAAGAAACAAAGATGAAGGTCAGATTTAGGTGTAGCATTACTTTGTTTACCTGCAGCAGTACACAGTCATTGTGTATGTGCTTTGTGTTTTGTGTGTGCAGGTGGCAGCACAGGCCGGAGTATACCACCTCCTGAACCAGCTGAGCTTCTCTGAGTTTGAGAGCATGGAAGACCCAACATTTGCTCATCTTCGGTTCCGCTGGAGAGAACCAACCAACCAAAACCTTCCATACAGAGGAGAGTTTATCTGATGTGGGCTGAAGGGGAAAGTGAGAGTAAATGAAGAGACAAACCAGAGATGCTGTGTGTGATGATCACTGTGCGTTAGGGAGTTGGGTGATTTATATTTTGGGATTAGGCTTTTTAAAATACTTTAGAACAAAGACCCACTGTTAATAATGAATTCATAGCTAAGAAGTGCAAATACGAGATGAGGGCAGTTATTGGTAACATTAACAAATCAGTAGTGTTTTATTTAGTGATGAACAAAAGATGATTAGGCCTAATATGTTGTTAGCTTTTTACCGTATTGTTCGGACCATAAGGCACACTTAAAATCCTTTAACTTTCTCAAAAATCGACAGTGAAGCTTAAGCATGCGGTTTGCGTCTAATGTATGAATTAATTCTGGTTGTGCTTTTCTGACCTAGAACCGATGTAGAATGGTACCACAGTGCTCATAAAATCTGTCCAAATGTTTTAGCACGGCCTTGGTAAGTTACAAAGCTTACGGCCACCGTAGTGCGCATCATCACAGAGTAATACGGTATGTGCTTCAGCATTAGGGTACGTGCATTCATTCATTCATTTTCGAAGCGGAATTTTCAGACCCAACGCTTATCAGTCACGCAGTACAACATGGTCATAGAGCAGCTGTGAGAGAATTCAACATTAACGAGTCATGGTACGGAAGTGTGGAGGAAAGCAAGAAGACGCCCTGCGCCAGGTAAAGACCAAACTGAGCTTCCGACGGAACTTATGAGTTTTGTTTCATTTCATGCGCCTTATAACCCAGTGCGCTTTATGTATGTGAAAATAGATCCGTTAGCAGCCGATCGTTGATATCGCGCCTTATAACCCCGGTGCGCTGTATGGTCCGGAAAATACGGTATGTTTATGTTTATCAAAAAACTAGATATCCATGAAAAAGAAAAAACAGGTCATGAACACAGCTTGAACATGCTGCTTGAGCTTAGCGGTTGTAGTTCATTACAGAAAAGTGAAGGAAATATAGTAGTTTTTTGTAAAACTTTTCTTGTCAACTCTTGTTAATATTAAAATGATTCTACCGTTTGATTTGATACTTTGCTGTAGGTAAATATTCCTTTGACAGACAGCAATAATATGTAATGCTTTTTCATTTTTGATAAAAACTAACCATTTATATACATTCAAAAACTGCATCTGTACAAAATCTGTAGAAAGGACTCTGTTCAGTTTAGAACAAGAACAGGGGTAACAATGCTTTTGGCTCTGGCCTGTTGAAGCACATGTTTATACGCAGTTAGACTTGCTCAGGTGTGTCAGTGGTTATAATGGCAAAATCCTTGAAGGAACCCTACAGTGAACGATAATAATTAAAGAAATACCAATAACTTATATTGTGATTGCATTGCCCATAGCTGTTTTTTATTCACGTCTTATATCTATGTTATTAACTGACTAACATCTGCTGTATATACTAAAACAGTTTGTTACCTTCAAAATGTCATTAAAGTCACACACTAGACAATATTAGCACAAAAAAAGCAGCTTTAAATGAAGAGGGGAGGACCATCCCACTGCATTGTGTGTTTTAACCAATCATGTGATTGATTACCAATGTATTCATCACAACTAATGACAAATTTGACAGTTAAGATGATTTAGTCATGGAGGGATCAGTCAGAGGTTTTTTAATGTTTGTTTATGATAGAGTTAAACAGTGGAACGGCCCTTGGAGTTTCGACTTGGGTAGTTTAGAAGACCTAGGGTAAGTAGACAAGGGTATGTTTACAGAGAGTCTTAGAACAGGGATCTAACATTGCACATACCCACTATATCCAGCCTGTATACATCAGTATTATTGTTCTGTTTAAACTATGTATGGATTTTTTAACTTATGTCCTTTAACTTGTGTATCACCTTTTTTCGGAGATTGTATAGTTTAGTAATCCATTTAAAATTTTTACTATTATTGATATTGTAAGAGCGCATATTTCTGACAGTGCCATATTTGCATATTTTTTGAAGCAATGTTTTTGCAGTTTGCATTAAATATTTTGGATTCTCAAATGCAGTGTTTGATTAATATGGTTATTATTTGTGCAAAAAATATAGTAAAAAATTGTTTGTTATATATAATGTAGATTATATTTCGAAAAGTGTTTATATATTATAGTTATCTACAGTCCGGTATCTGCCTTTGGGCATCACTGGACAAAGTACATGTTTTATTTTCGAAGTGAAGATAACACATCATCTGCAGGAACAAAACAATAAAACTATTAATGCATAGCTGTTGGTGCATGAAAAATAGACCTGTGAAAATTAAACACATGACACATTAATGCCTAGAGGCTTTACATTTTTGATGTAGTTAAGCATTTTCATTCATTTTGACGCTCAGTGGGTAGCACTGTCGCCTCGCAGCAAGAAGGTCCTGGGTTCAATCCCAGGGTGGAGCGACCTGAGTCCTTTCTGCGAGGAGTCTGCATGTCCTCCCCATGTCTGCGTGGGTTTACAAAGACAAGCATTAGGTTAACCTGAGTATTTATATAGGACTAGTCTTAGACTAGTTCCTGACATTTATTTCTGGCTGTGTTATCAGATGAGGATAACCAGGCATAAAGTTTACAGCATCTGGATCAGTGATGTTTTTTACATCTGGTTCATCAAGGCTCCATGTCTCTGATGGCTTCACTACAGGCAAACTGTCATCACGTGGCACTGCTCTTGTGACTGAAGATTAGAAAATTCAAGATATTTCTTACTGTTGGTAGAAAAGCCAGCTATATTGGTCAGACAGACGTATCAATCCATCAGGTCATCCTTCTCATCATATGATTGGGTGTACAAATGTACTTACAAGTACCTCAAAGTGACTGCACGTATTGCACAACAAATATGAAGAGTCCAAGGTTTGTCTTTTACACGGAAGCAGAGCTCATAGACTTTTTCTAGAAATGCATAGTGCATACTGAAGTGCAGTCATGATGTGGCTTTGAGCCTTAAGCACATAGTCACCACAGATGTAGTACAATGTATCACAGGCTGTTGCGACACTGTTGAGATGCCAGCATCTAACCTGACTAAGCATGCCAAAGGCAACATTTACATAACACCTACACATGCCCAGGAACACTCTGACAGACCAAAACAACTTGCTCTGTGGCCAATATACTAGTACAGTAGTACATAAAATAGGATATCTGAACAAAATAGTACAACATAAGAAGAATTTAAGGTGATTTTTCATTATCAGCAACTTTAACTCCATAAATTCTTCCAGATGTGTTCAGGAAGCAAGATCTCTGTTGTCCAGTGTAAAAGATAAATGAAAAGTGGGCAGATCCCTGGCTTTAATTAGTGTCCAGGGACACATTTCATCTGATGTCATCACATAGTCTGGAGTAATTATGTGGTAAACCAGGCAAACATTCACTCACGCATAGAGTAGAGAGTAAGAAGTGAACACAGAGACTAAGTAAAGCTTACAAGTCCATTTCTACTGCTCCACTGTATATTAAGCACACTGGGGTTAGTTCCTCTTTTACTTCCCTGTTTGTCTTTGATTTTTGTATTTTGAACTCTTCTAATTCATACTTCCTTTTCTTGCTTTCTTCTTCTTTATTTTTTCTTTCTAGCTTTCTTTATTTCCCTTTTTGCTTTCTTTGTTTTTCTTTCCTGGGTTTGTTTTGTTTATCCTTTGTTCTTATCAGGTACCCTGTTTTATTTAAAGAACAGGGATCTAGCAAAGTTTGCTCTTCACAACAAGTGTATCATGGCACAAACAGGAGATTTCTGAGGACCTCAGAAGAAAAAAAGTTGTTGATGCTCATCAGGTAGGAAAATCTCTAAAGAGTTTGGACTCCACCAATCCACAGTCAGACAGATTGTGTACAAATGGCGGAAATTCAAGACCATCATTACCCTCCACAGGAGTGGTCGACCAACAAAGATCACTCCAAAAGCAAGGCGTGTAATAGTTGGTAAGGTCACAAAGGATGGCAGGGTAACTTCTAAGCAACTGAAGGCCTCATTTCATGAGTCCACAATCAGAAGAACACTGAACAACAATGGTGTGCATGGCAGGGTTGCAAGGAGAAAGCCACTGCTCTCCAAAAAGAACATTGCTGCTCGTCTGTAGTTTGCTAAAGATCATGTGGACAAGCCAGAAGGCTATTGGAAGAATGTTTTGTGGACAGATGAGACCAAAATAGAACTTTTTGGTTTAAAAGAAAAGCGTTATGTTTGGAGAAAGGAAAACACTGCATTCCAGCATAAGAACCTTATCTCATTTGTGAAACATGGTGGTGGTAGTATCATGGTTTGGGCCTGTTTTGCTGTATCTGGTCCAGGACGGCTTGCCATCATTGATGGAACAATGAATTCTGAATGATATCAGAGAATTCTAAAGGAAAATGTCAGAACATCTGTCCATGAACTGAATCTCAAGAGAAGGTGGGTCATGCAGCAAGACAACGACCCTAAGCACACAAGCCGTTCTACCAAAGAATGGTTAAAGAAAAATAAAGTTCATGTTTTGGAATGGCCAAGCCAAAGTCCTGACCTTAATTCAATAGAAATGTTGTGGAAGGACCTGCAGCGAGCAGCTAATGTGAGGAAACCCACCAACATCCCAGAGCTGAAGCTGTTCTGTACAGAGGAATGGGCTAAAATTCCTCCAAGTCGGTGTGCAGGACTGATCAACAGCTACAGGAAACGTTTAGTTACAGTTATTGCTGCACAGGGGGGTCACACCAGATACTGAAAGCAAAGGTTCACATACTTTTGCCACTCACTAATATGTAATATTGGATCATTTTCCTCAATAGAGAAAAGTATAATAATATAATATTAAGTATAATATTTTTGTGTCATTTGTTTAACTGGGTTCTCATTATCTACTTTTAGGACTTGTGTGAAAATTTGATGATGTTTTATCATGCATATTTATGCAGAAATATAGAACATTTTAAAGGGTTCACAAACTTTACACCACCACTATAAAGACAGAGGGAAATTAGATGTTTATTTATTTAAAAATGACAGGGACAATGGCGAGAAACTGATGTTTTCTTTAATAAGAGGGACAGTATGATGGAGGAAATGTTTTCTCATGAAATGCAAATGTCCCTCACCTATAACATGGAAGGCATTTCTGAAAAGTACAGGGTTCACATAATTTGCAATCAGCCCCAAAATGTAATGTTCTGAAATGTTGCTTGGCAGGTCACAGACCAGCCACACAAACAGAGAACACTAACTATTTTAAATACACCATCACCATACTGATGTACAGAGAGTCTGTGTAAAGAGCCAGGACTTTGCTTTCAACATTGTATACCCTAATCTAATAATATTAGAAATTGTGCAGGCTGGAAACCAAAGAAATGAATCTGTATCTCTCCTCTAAATAATATCTCTGTTCATAACAAAAGTAATAATGAAATAAAGGAATAACGAAAGAAGAAATGTAATAAAGGAAAGTAATAACGAAAGAAGAAATGGGAAAAAAAGAAAAGTATGTAATAGTCAAATAAATGAAATAAATAGAAGATATAAAAGAAAAAAATGAGGATAAATTAAAGGAAAGTAATAATGGAAGAAGAAATGGAAATAAAGGAAAATAATGAAATAAATTAAATCAAGCAAAGTTATAATGAAAGAAAAAAATGAAATAAATAGAAATAATAAGGAAATAAGAAATGGAATAAAGAAAATTAACAAGGGAGAAAATAATCAAGGGACGTAATAAAGTACTATGGGAAGGTGAAATTAAACAATAGACAGTAATAAGAAAAGAGTGAAGGAATCAAATAAAGAAGAAAATGACAAATATTCCATTTTTGGTGCAAGCTCTAACTATTAAGAGGAGTGTTATGTGTATGTAGTGTGTGGTGTAGTAAAACGTAAGCTCTTTAGATCTTAACCCTGATGATCGGATGGGATCTTTACTGGTGTTTGTCCCAAATTGCTTTCTATTTCATCCTTGAGACAGAGTGAACCATAAAAGATATTATTAAGAAAATAGATATAATTTAATATAACCTCTACTTCACCTAACAGGTGTATTGTAAGTATGTATTTTATTTGGAGTCCAGTTAAACAATATAACTTTGTCCAATAATTATCCAGTACATTTTATGGGGTGTGTCCCAAATTGCACAATTTGTTACCTATATATACATCTTCTGTCTCTTGCAGTCCATATACTTGATTATAGTACATAACATGTAAAGAAGGAAGCCATTCAATACTCAGCCCTGGTTACACCCTGTCTGATAATATAGGAAGCTGTAATAGTGTGTTGTGTGATATGTTTATAGACGATGTTCAGCTCTTACACAGATTGGTGTCCTAATATGATTTAGTGTTTGTGAAACAGTGATAAAATGAGTGTACACTGCTGAGGTGGAAAACCATCCTCACTATGTATAACCTCATTTCCCATCCTGCTGTGATACACCTCCTAAGCCAATGTGATTCATTATTACAGTCCTAAACACATCTGTTAAACACCCACATCAACAGATAAGAGAGTTGACAGGATTTTACTGCACTACATGCAACATTTCTCACTACCTCACCTATTTAACTTCATGGACATAAAAACCATAGATTCGTTAACAAGAAGCACAAAATGCACTATTCGGTTTTTCAAGGTTGTAATCCAAGCTGCTCTGTACTTAAATGGCTTTTCCTTTTTATGTGCAGTGGTAGCTCGGTTCTCGTTATTAATTTGTTCAAGAAGGCTTGTCAAGAACAATGAGTACTGAGCACATTTTTCCCATAAGGAATAATGTAAGTCGAATTCATTCATTCCAGACCCCCAGCAATTCCACACTGTATAAGCATTATATGCATTAATGGAGCTGAATTGTACAGGTGCTCCCTGATTTACGATGGGGATACGTCCCGAAAAAATCGATCATAAGTTAAATGTATCATGAACCGAGTTTAATGAATGTTTGGTATCATAGCCTATGATAAGTAATGATAAGTAAGTTAATGTTTAAAACACTTACATTAATCTACAGTTAGCCGAAATTATTAACACAAAGCTTTATAATAAAGTGTTAAAAAATCTCATGTAATTTAATGAGTGATGGATTGAAAGTGAAAACTAAAAACACTTTCTTTACTGGTAAACTCCGGGCGCTAACTGCTAATGCTAACTGCAGCCTGTGTTCTGGAGCATTAAGTTCCTGTTTCCCTTGTGGATGGCAATCAGTACAAACCTATTTAGAACCCATGGAGACTTATTTGCACTAAGAATACAGCACTATAGATGTACAAATAAAGAAAAACACGATGAAAATAGCGGAGATGTTCTTCAATGCAGATCCTCCCAAGCTCTGTCAAGTTGGATGGGGATCGTTGGTGGAGAGCCATTTTCACGTCTCTCCAGAGATGTTTGCTTGGTTTCAAGTCAGGACTCCGGCTGGGCCACTCAAGGACATTCACAGAGCTGTCATTAAGCCACTCCTGTGTTGCCTTGGCTGTGCGCTTAGTGTCATTGTCTTGTTGGAAGGTGAACCTTCGGCTCAGCCTGAGGTCCCGAGTGCTCTGGATCAGGTTTTCATTATGAATATCATTGTGCTTTCCTCCATTCAGCTTTTCACTCAACCCTGACCAGTCTCCCTGTCCCAGCTTCTAAAAAACACCCCCACAGCACCATGCTGCCACCACCATGCTTCACTATAGGAATCATATTGGGCAAGGGATGAGAAGTTCCTGGTTTCCTCCAGATATGACGCTTAGAATTGAGGCCAAAAAGTTCAATCTTGGTTTCAACAGACCAGAGAACCTTGTTTCTCACAGTCTGAGAGTCTTTTACAGTGGTGCTTGAAAGTTTGTGAACCAAAGAGTAGATAAAGTTAAGCCAGTTAAACAAATGGCACAAAAAAATTATATTTAGTCATTTATTTATTGAGGAAAATGAGTTGCAAAAGTATGTGAACCTTTAGGATGGTCAGTCAATTTGAAGGTGAAATTAGATAGGTGTTTGGTGTTTTCAATCAATAGGATGACAATCAGGTGTGAGGGGGCACCCTGTTTTATTTAAAGAACAGGGATCTATCAAAGTCTGCTCTTCACAACATATGTTTGTGGAAGTGTATCATGGCATGAACAAAGGAGATTTCTGAGAACCTCAGAAAAAGAGTTGTTGATGCTCATCAGGCTGGAAAAAGTTACAAAACCATCTCTAAAGAGTTTGGACTCCACCAATCCACAGTCAGACAGGTCTAATGCAACAGTGCAGGACTGATCAACAGTTACTGGAAACGTGAACGCGTGATTATCCCCACTCCCCAACTGGTCTGCACTCGCTTCAAAATGAAACACACCTGCTTTCATCATCACGATACTTTTAAGACGGGCTCGCATGGCACAGCTGACTTCATGGTTGTACATACTTTGTGGCTTTTTTTGGTTTCGTTTTGGGCGCACTAACACACACCCCACTCATACGCCTTATAGTAAAGACGCTTTGTGCTGCACTCCGGTGTGATTAGTGATCACACTACATCCGAACCCAGTGAACTGCACCTAAGCCCACCTCTTCAAGCATGCCCAAGCACGGTTCAGCCTTACGTACCCCGGTACGATACGTAACGATCGCACTAGTCAAATGAGTGGTGGATTGGGGGGGTCAAACGTACTCAAACGTGATTAGTGTGATTGTTGTGTACCGTGCCCGATCACAGTATGCTGAACAGTGCTCAGCCCTGCTTTAAGAGGTGCCCTTGTGCATGGTATGTCTGTAGTGTGATCACTAACCCTGCCAGAGCATGGTTAGCTGCCTCTATAAAAACAGTGGCTTGTGGTGAACTGGCCATTGCAGCTTGATTCAAGGTTAAATAAAAATTCCCATTTCTGTGTAATCAAGAGCACTGTGTTGGGCACTCAATGTGGAGGTGATGAGAAGCCACATAATCCCACAGAACAGGAAGTGCTTAGTGCATGAAAACAATCTTTTCCTAGCTTTGCAACATTCATTACCAATCTCTGAAGGTAACACCATGTGCTTGGTTAAGTTGTGTAAAGCACACTGCAGTTGGACCCTGGAAGAGTGGAAACTCATTCTCTGGAGTGATAAAGCATGACTCACCATCTGGAAGACTGACTGATAAATCTGATTTTAGCAGATGTCAGGAGAATACTGGCTCAAAAGTGGTGGAGAAGGAATAACAGAAATAATAGTGAGGTGGTGTCTTTGATAATTTGACCTGTGCTGATGTGTTCTTTATGGTACAGCTTCAATAAAATTCAATAAAATTCTAAAATGTAACTTTGTGCTACGTTTCTGGAATGCCTTTCATATTAGCATAACAACACTTCTGTACTGAAGTGCGCTCCATGAGGAAATGATTTGCTGAGTTTGGTGTGAAAGAATTTGTCTGGCCTGCCCAGAGCCATGACCTCTACCCCCATCCAGCAAGTCTGAGAATTGGGATGTCAGCTGCGGCCCAGGTCAGCAACACTGCCCGACCTCACTAACACTCTATTTGGCTAAATATAAGTGTATCCCCATAGTCATGCTTCAAACTATAGTGGAAAGCATTCCAAGAAGAATGCAGACGTTTATAGAAGCAAAGAGGCACCAACTCTATTTTAAACTGATTTTAAACTAACCAATCTGTGTTGATAAAGTAATGGAATGTCTGAACAGGGAGGTTTACTCATGGCGAAAACAAGACATGATCTCAGAGTATACAGTGGTGCTTGAAAGTTTGTGAACCCTTTAGAATGTTATATTTCTGTATAAATATGACCTAAAAGGTCATCAGATTATCTCGAAATTCCTCAAAGCACATAAAGGGAAACCAATTTAAAAAATGACAGTATTAGATTTGGCCATTTATTTATTGAGGAAAATGATCCAAATTTATATATATGTGAGTGGCAAAAGTATGTGAACCTCTAGGATTAGCAGTTATTTTGAAGGTAAAATTAGAATCACATACTTTCAGTCAATGGGATGATATTCAGGTGTGAGTGGACATCCTGCTGTATTTAAAGAAAATGGAGCTCATTTGTGGAAGCGTATCATCGCTCAAACAAGAGATTTCTGACGATCTTAGAAAAAGAGTTGCTCTTGCTCACCAAGCTGGAAAAGGTTACAAAACTATATCTAAAGGGTTTAGGCTCCACCAATGCACAGTCAGACAGACTGTGTACAAATGGAGGAAATTCAAGACCATTATTACCTTCACAGGACCAACAAAGATCACTCCAAGGTGTGTAATAGTCTTCTAAGCAACTGAAGGCCTTTCTCACATTAACTAATGTTTCCGCTTATGTGTCCAGCACTAGGAGAACTCTGAACAACAATAGTGTGCATAGTAGGGCTGCAAGGAGAAAGCAATGTTGTCCAGTAAGGATTACTTTTGCCGCTCACAATTAATTTACCCCAGTAAATAAATGCTCAAGAATAATATTTTTCTCATTTGCTAAATTGGGATCTTTTTATATACATTCAGTTCTTCAATGCAGAAACATAGACATATAAAAAATACTCAAGAGTTCACAAATTTTCAAACAACACTGTTTTACGTAATTAAGCTTTTGTGGAACTCTGCATGAGGTACAGCAGATTTCAGCATCTGAATATGTTCAGAGTTGTGACGTTAACACTCAGGGTCTGACTCTGAGACACTGATGTCCACAACTTAATGGGGTAAACTGACCTACATTAGTCTAAACACACTATGCACTTATAACAGGGTTGTCTATAAAGGAACAACAACACTCTGATCTGCTCTGTGTGTGGTGTGTTTACTCATGCTAATGAATGTTAAGGTTGGTGGGTCATTGAAACATGTTGTCCATAAACATTTCTGTGATGAGAGGAAAATACAGCCCTGCTATTTACTTAATAATGAGTAGAGTGTTGTTATTTCTGTAATTAGAGAGAAATACAGTAGTGTTGTTTCTATCATGAGAGCGAGTACATGCTCATATTTCTGTGATGGGCTAAAAGTATAATGTTATTACTGCTATTAAAGGGGAGATGAGTACTGTTACTATTAAAGGAACTAGTACAGGACTGTTATCTCTACAGTGGGTTAAGACTATGGTACTGTTCATTCTGTAAGTGGGTGAGAGAACTGTACTTATTCATTTATTCTTATCCTGGTCAGGGTCGCATGAAAGCCGGTGCATAGCCGACGGCACAGGGTGAAAGGTAGAAACAACCCTAGACAAAGTGCCAATCCATTGTAGGACACACACACTCCCACACTAAGGACATTTTAGAAACACCAATTAACTTAACATGCATGTTTTTAGAATGTGGGACAAACCTGTGTACCTGGAGTAAACTCACGTGAACATGGGGAGGACATGCAAACTCCACACAGGCAAAGCTGGGGAAGCTAGAGCTATCCAGGTTAGCCGCTACATCCACTGTGCTGGCTAGGGTACTGTACTGCTAGTTGAGTGTACAATGTTGCTATTTCTGTAATGATCAGACAGTATAGTACTGTTATTTCTGTGCAGAGTTAAGAGTACATGCTGTTACTACTATGTTGATTTGTAAGTGAAGTACATTTACTTGTGTAAATGAATAGAGAGTACAATACTGTCACGACGGGGTCTAACGGGATGAATGGAGATGGGTGCAGGTTCTAAGTAAATTACCATATTTTATTTAAACCAAAAGAGCTACTGAGCAAACATAAATCAAACAAAAAATATAAAGCCACGTGGCACACGGCTAGGCGATAAACAGAAGATAACACAGAACTAGGAACAGAAACTAACAAGGAGGACCGCGGACAATACTGAAAATAAAGAAACCCCGAAAACTAAACGAACACATGCTTACTGCAACACGAGTCTGAAACGAACGGAGGCAAAGACATAAGTAATCTAGAGCCAATATGAACCAGGTATAAGTCCTTGGAAGCAGCACAAGCAGCAAATGCCGCAAAACAAAGTCAATTCCCAATGCCGTTCTTGAGGTAGGGCCCTGCTTATATGCAGACTGAGACAGCTGTAAACACTCAGTAAACACCTTTTCTTCCAACAGAGCACCACAAAAGATGTGGTCTAGATTGCCCCTAGCGGCGAGGAGAGGTGTAACAGGTGGGGGTCCTGGGGGTTCCCTGCCATACTCCCCATACCCACAGAGCCCAAGTCAAAGTTATGGCTTCTTTTAATGCCCAACCCCCTGGGGGATTTCCTTCCCGACGCCTCCCGGGTACCAACATGGGCACTGACGTGGGCTGAACGACCACAGGAGCAGTCTCATATGAACAAATGACCTCCTGGCTGGCCTCCTGGGAACTAACAGCCTCCTGGGAACAAATGATGCTGGCACTGGCACGGATGACCTCGGCAATGGCACTGGTGCTGGAATCGGCACAAATGTCCATGGCACAGGAGTCAGTGCAAATGTCCGTAGTCGGCACGACTGTATCCGATAACATACTGAGAGTCATGTCGCCTTCAGGTATGGAACTAAGAGACGCGATATGCTCTGGTACGGAAACGAACTCAGCTACAGAGCTAACGTGATCAGGTATGAATCCACGGGGCACTAGAAACTCGGATGCAGAACTCAGTGGTGCAGTGCACTTGAATACAGAACTGGGCAGTGCTAACAGATCAAACATGGAACTAACAAACTCAGGTATGGAGCTAACATGCTTGGCTATGGAACTAGAGGACGCGGTGGGCTCGGATATGGAGCCAGGTGGCGCTAACGATTCAGACATGGAATTAACTAACTCAGGTACAAAGCTAACATGCTCAGCTATGGAAATAGAGGGCGTGGTGGGCTCGAATATGGAGCCAGGTGGCGCTAACGATTCAGACATGGAATTAACGAACTCAGGTACGAAGCTAACATGCTCGGCTATGGAACTAGAGGGCGCAGTGGGCTCGGATAAGGAGCCAGGTGGCGCTAACATTTCAGACACGAAACTAACAAACTCATGTACAGAGCTAACATGCTCGACTACGGAACTAGAGGGTGCAGCGGCCTCAGATACGGAGCAAGGCAGCACTAACGATTCAGACACAGAACTATCAAACTCAGATATGGAGCCAATATGCTCGGGTACGAAACTACTGGGCGCTGCAGACTCCGATACAAAGCCAGGGTGCTCTACAAAGAAACTAACAGGCCCAAATACAGGGCTACGAGGTGTCACCGGCTCAGGGACTGCTCATCTACAGAGCTAACAGGTGCGGTGTGCTCAGCTACAGAGCTAACATGCTCAGCTAATGAATTTTGGGATGCTAACAGCTCAGGGACTGAGCTACAGGGCACTAACTGCTCATCTACGGAGCTAACAGGTGCGGTGTGCTCAGATACAGAGCTAACATGCTCAGCACACATAAATCAAACACAAAATATAAAGCCACGCGGCACACAGCTAGGTGATAAACAGAAGATAACAAAGAACTTGGAACAGAAACTAACAAGGAGGACCGCGGACGATACTGAAGACAGAAACCCCGGAAACTAAACAAACAGAGCTTACCGCAACACAATCGTGTATGTAATCATGTTGCGCATTTTTTTTTGTTAGGGACAGAGGTAAGCTGGCGATTTGTAGACTGCTCTCATAAAAGGACGCTGCGCTACTTATTAGTCTTGTCCTTTTCTTCCCCGCGTCCGTGCCATTCTCCTGTAAGCGCCAAAGAAGCACTGAGGAGTTCCCGTGGCACGCCTTCGCCCACACTCCGCTCAGGCTTCCGAAGCTTGCGTGTGCGTGGACTCATACGCCATTCCCTTCCACCTTCGTGATTGGTGAAATAAAACATTCCCCTCGCGTTCGCTGTCATAAAAGGATGCTGCGCTAACTATTAGTCTTTCAGCCTTTTCCTCCCTGTGTCCATGCTATTCTCTTGTAAGCGCTGAAGAAGCCGTGGAACAGCTTTCTGGACACTCCGCTCGGGCTTCCGATGCTTACACATGCCTGTGGCAAGCATTCCCTGGCTGCTCTGTGTGATCTGGCCATTCGCAGATGCACAGTTTCGATCCAGAGCCAGGAAGTCAGATGCGTGGTCATTCTTCCAGCCATCACCCTCATTCACAGCTTCGTACCTGAGCTCACCGCACCCTTTAGATCTGTACCTGTGGAGCTAGTGCCGTCCAACTCCACACCTGAGCTCGTCGCACCCATTAGCTCCGTACCTGAGCAGCTAGCACTGCCCAGGTCCGTACCTGAGCTCACCGTGCCCATTAGCTCCGTAGCTGAGCAGCTAGCGCCGCCCAGCTCTATACCTGAGCTCGCCACACCCATTAGGTCCGTACCTGAACAGCTAACACTGCCCAGCTTCGTACCTGAGCCCGCACGCATATTAGCTCCGTATATGTGCAGCTAGCGCCGCTCATCTCTGTATTTGAGCTCGCCACATCCATTAGCTCTATACCTGAGCAGCTAGCACCGCCCAGCTCCTTACTTGAGCTCAGCGCACCCATTAGCTCCACCCCTGAGCCACCATCACCAAATTCGCGGCTCTACTCACATAGATATAAGCAAATGCACAGAGTACCAAGCAAACAACAAGAACTGAGACCCATTTTCCTAGTCAAAATGCGTTGAGAACCGAATTCAACAAGTTCCGAGGTGGTTGAGAACTGAGGTACTGCTTTGCTGCTATTTTGGCACTGATTTGAGAGTGTAGTACTGTTTTTTCTGTACTAAGTTGAGAGTACAGTACTGTTATATTTCTGTATTGAGTTAAGAGCACATTGCTGGTATTTCAGTAATGGTTTAAAGTACAGTACTGTTATTTCTGTAATGAGTTGAGACTGCAGAACAGTTATTTTTGTAATGAGTTTGGTACTGTAATTACTGTGGCGAATTAAAAGTACAGTGCTGTTATTACTGTAGAGAGTTAAAAGTACAGTGCTGTTATTACTATTGTGATTTGATAGTACAGTACTGTTATTTCTGTGATGTGCTTTCCTTTTTCATCATTCCAGCACTTGTACTGCACACATTTAAACCTATTAAAAGTAGTTTTGTCTTTCACTGATGTCTATCATTTTCAGGATAGACAGGACTTCAGAAAGCTTCATTTACAGGTTAACAGTGGAGTGTGAAACACAGTTTTCAAAATTAAGCTAAATTAGTCAAACTCAAGTTGAACACACAACAATACGAAATCACTGGTAAAAAAAGGATTCAGTGTTACAAAGTGCCTCCTTACCAATCACAACAGCTTCAAATAAACCACCTGATCCTTTAAAGAGTTCAAACATATCTGAGAAGTACAACTGATGATAAGAGATAAAATTATTTGATACCTGACTTTGGAGAAAGAGCTGAAATTGTGACAGACGTTGTAGGTCTGAGTTCTTGATGCTACCACTTTCATAGATTAAATTTGAATACAGTGGAACCTCGGAATTCAAACTTAATTGGTTCCAGAAGGCCGTTTGAACTCCGATTTCTTCAAAGTTGGAATCAAATTTTCCCATAAATAGTAATATAAATAGGATTAATCTGTTCCTGATCTTCAAATGATGATTTTATGTCTATATTAGTATGTAATTAATGATTAAAGGAATGTAATACAATGCAGACAATCAATGAAGACATGAAATAAGTGAAAATAAAGTGGAACTTTGTACCCACAGAGATGAACGCAACCTCTGAAAGCCGTATCAAAACTGGTGCCAAGACCGAGGGGGTGTCTGAAATCGTACTCATAGACTGGTATAATATAATATAATATAATATAATATAATATAATATAATATAATATAATATAATATAATATAATATGTCTGTGCTTGCACTTCTTCTTTTAGGTTTTATGGCAATTGGCACACAGTATTGGTGGTGCATTATCGCCCCCGACTGGACTGGATTGGAATGTGGTTAGAAGATCGCACCATTGAGTGTTCTGTTTGGGGTGTCAATGTTGAAGTCCAAATTTTTGTTCAAATTTGGTGGCAAAAACTTTCAAACGGACCATTTGTAGTTGAATTGTTCGTGTGAAAGTGCGTTTGCATGCCAAGGTTCCACAGTATGTTCCGTATTTCAGACTATTGGAATAAAGGAAATATAGGACCTGTACTTTTATAAACACATTTTAGACTAATCATTGATGTGAGCAGGATAAATTTGGTATTAAGCAGCCATCTTGTAAAGAACATTTAGTGATCTTGTTAAATCTAGATGTGTGTATACACTCTGTTCTGGGCTTTCACATTCAGACATCTATACTATGCAGTCCTGCACACTACTGTTGTTTCTGTGTTTGGATTTATGATGACATCACTCTGTGAAGTTGGCATAATACGTCCTATGTGTTGAGATGTCACATTGCTATTACCTAGATTCTCATGGAATAGAATAACAGGAGTTTATGATATCATAACACAACCTTTGATGGTACTCAGTCATTTTTAGAATTTATGATTCTACTTAAACAAACAGCCCATTCATAATGACATAATCATTTCCACCAGATGATTAAATATATAGAGTTTTTCATGTCATTTGGTTTGTGCCGAAGGATTTTAAGACCACAAAATGGTGCCAACACAGGTCATTAAATAGGAGTCCATATATTCATGCATTTTTCCGTGTAAATCCTCAGTAGTAGACTGTTTTCCTCCCATACTAGATTAACTGTTTCTTTGCTCATGATTAAAGCCACATTTCTGGAGGTATAGAAACTGAAGGCCCAGCAAAGGGTTGCCAGTTTGGGATTTTAAATCCCCATTATTTCAAGTGTGTAAACTACAGTATAAACATTTCTTAATAATTTCCATAATTAAAAAAAAATAATTTATGAATATCGATAGAATGAATTCAGGGGAATTTTGAAATAATTTATTAAGGCCAATACAACACATAAAAATAATAATGCCTATTTGTCCCCTGTATTTATTAGTTAGTGCCATGTCTGTTTCCAATAACACTAAATATTCTCCTAAAATGGAAAATACTGAAGGATATATTCATCGATGCTAAACGACTCCAGACACTCAAAGGACCTTAGGAGGAGCAGCACTCTTACAACCTCACAGATCCTCCATCATACTTGACAGTGGTGATTTTCTGTAACCATCCATCTTTTTAAGCTAAATTAACCACACGTGATAACAAAGAGCTCTATCTTTGTCTCACCTCACAATAAAATCCAGTTCCTGTGAAATTTCCAGTAACAAATTCATCATGCTATTTATTATGGTTAGATGAAAGACATACCTTTCTTCTGGCATGCATTTTACATAGCTTGTTGGAAGCTTGTTGAAGCTGGCACATTACTGGTCAATGACCTTGGAGATGTTTGGAGACATTTTTTCTAACCATCTTAATGTCAGTGAGTGTATATACAATATATAGTGTATATACAAATAATAATATACTTGTGACCTCTTGCAGGCTGGTTCATTAAAGCTCTCATTACTGCCCTAACAGACAGTGCCACTGCCTGTAACAGGGAGCCATGGAAAGCTTCTTAAGAGTTGTTAAACTTTGTCAAAAGCCATTATCCAAATCGAGCTACCTGAATTCCTGCTAGAATGTATGGGATATGCCCTAACCTACTAATGACTGCCAATCAGGAAAATAGTGGAAGTAGGACTTTCCAAAGTCTTAAATTTAGAGTCGTTGCATGTGTTTTGGGAAGTGGGAGGAAACCGGAGTATCTATGGTAAATAGAAACGAACACAGGAAGGACATGCAAACTCCGCACAGTCTGAGTCTAAGGTCAGAAGCGAACCAGGCATCTCTGTGGCTGTGTGGTGATTTTGCAAACCACTTATGCCGGGCTTACACCAAACAATTTCCAAGCAATTTTACAGTGGCAGACAAATTTCAGAATGAAAAGTCAGGAGTAAAGTGTGTCAGTGGTGTAAAGTGGTCAGGATAGCTATCTTAAATCAGTCTTTCTCTAGTCTTGGCGTTCCTATCGTAAGCCTTTTTGTGTCAATTTATGTAAACTGTTTGTATATGTGATTGTTAATCTTGGATCATTTTTTTTGTGAATAATGTTGACAAAACATTATTGCTTATATTGCTTATAGTGTCATCACATGGCAGGTATATTAAAGCTCAATACATTTAGTTTTTTCCAGCAGCATGGGAAATAATGATGGGAAATAATCTCAAAGGAAGCTAGTTGCTGTCTTGAAATACCCAGATCTTTCCAAAATCATAGTCTGTGACTAGTCAGCAATTAAAACTCTGTAGATGTGAGAGTGTTAGACATTATTTGTTCAAAATCTATTCAGTCATTTTAAAGTGTTCTAGTGTATGGTCACCATTATGTTACTCTGCTGCGCAGAACTTAGATGCCTCATGTTGAATCAATACACAGTACTACTTATCATAGTGCTGTAGCTAGTGCGTAATGTTATGGCAACCTTTGCGTTTAAGGTTTAGTCATTTTGTTATGCACGATTTACACAATGTTCATTGACATTTAAAATGTGGAGATCCTTTGCGTTGAAAATTGCAATCTGGCAACCTAGCAGCTTTTCTGTGAGCAATGCAGTGAGTGTATCGGTCGGCGCTCCGCATTGAACTTCTGCATGCAGGACAATACACAGACTTACACACACACACACACACACACACACACACACACGCACGCACACTTCCAAACAAACTCACATACAGTTGTGCTGATGATCGGATTGCCACAGCAGTGTGTTGAGCGCGCTTCACTATCCGAGTGATTAAGACCGATATGGAGTATGTTTATTACCTGTATCTGCTCACACTGTTTTTACCGGCCGAGTGCACGAGCGCAGCAGACACATCCACCGGTGAGTACTTTGTGTGCTTATGGACCTCATACGTATAAACATTGTGTATATGACCTTATACTCACTTCTTAAAGACATAAACATACGTATGCACCGCTGTACGACCACTGGCCGTGATGTCACACAGGTCAGCACTTATTATGAGAAACTTTAGCCAACATCTGGAGGGCAAAGCAGTGTTAGTGCTGAGTCCATTCTTGGAGTTGCATTAATGCATACTGTGTTGAAGAAGCGGTAAAAGTGTATCGAAGTAACGGTTTAACCTGTAGACATTGGTTCGGTAGATGTGGTGCGTTATATGGGATACAGCACTGTCAGATTTTTTGCTGCAGGTAATTATTACACATTGTAAACAATACTGTCCGTTTGTAATTGAACTATGAAGTGCTAACTAATACAGTCTTGCATTAGCTCTTAGTGTGTTTAGCTTTTTTCTGTAGGTGTACATACAGCACTATCACAACATATTCAAACATTTACATTTAGTCATTCGACAGGCGCCCACAAGCAGATGAACTTACAAAATGTGCAAACAGTTGAAGGAGCCACAATGCAATTACCTGACTAGACTAGAAACTGATGCTGCATAGAGATCAACAAGCACGTTGTCAGTTTGACATTAAAGGAGCATACACGAACAAGTGAAACTAAGAGCTTGAAGATAAAGTAGACAAAGCCATTTTCAAAGAGAAGATGAGGTAAAACAAAAGTGCATAGGATAGACGAGATATTTTCCTATGTAATGTTTGAAGTGGTTAGTCTTCAGACTTGTGCAGTAGGAAGAGAGACACTGGGTCATTCTGACTGGTGTGGGAAGCTCATTCCACCAATGAGCAGCCAGGACACTGAAACTCTGAGTTCTGGACTTGCAGGCAATGTTAGATCTCGGAAGAGGATGTACTAAACTCCCCTGAAGCTGAAGATGTGAGTTGGCATGCAGGTGTGTAGTTCTGAATCAAAGAATGTAAATAATATGAAGCAGAACATCCTAATTCCTGGAAAGTTGGGACACGAGTATTAAATTTGGTCCTGGTTGCAACAGGAAGCCAGTGGAGTGATCTCAGTCTTTGCCCATTGATAGGGTTTTTCTTTTTTTTCTTTTCTTTTTTTGCTCAGCAACCCACTGGGGGCGGGGATGTACAGTGGGGCAAAAAAGTATTTAGTCACCCACTGATTGTGCAAGTTCTCCGACTTAGAAAAATGAGAGAGGTCTGTAATTTTCATCATAGGTACACTTCAACTATGAGAGACAAAATGAGAAAAAAAATCCAGGAAATCACATTGTAGAATTTTTTAAGAATTTAATTGTAAATCATGGTGGAAAATAAGTATTTGGTCAACAAAATTTGGTTCAACTCAATACTTTGTAACATAACCTTTGTTGGCAATGACAGAGGTCAAACGTTTCCTGTAAGTCTTCACCAGGTTGGCACACACTGTAGCTGGTATTTTGGCCCATTCCTCCATGCAGATCTCCTCTAGAGCAGTGATGTTTTGGGGCAACATGGACTTTCAACTCCCTCCACACATTTTCTATGGTGTTGAGGTCTGTAGACTGGCTAGTCCACTCCAGGACCATGAAATGCTTTTTACAGAGCCACTCCTTCGTTGCTAGAGCGGTGTGTTTGGGATCATTGTCATCGATCATTGCCTAACCACGTTCCATCTTCAATGCTCTCACTGATGGAAGGAGGTTTTGGCTTAAAATCTCACGATACATGGCCCTGTTCATTCTTCCCTTAACACAGATCAGTCTTCCTGTCCCCTCTGCAGCCCCAAAGCATGATGATTCCACCCCCATGCTTCACAGTAGGTATGCTGTGCTTGGGATGAGACTCAGCATCCTTTTTCCTCCAGTTGAGTTTTTACCAAAAAGTTCTATTTTGGTTTCATCTGACCACATGATATTCTCCCAATCCTCTTCTGGATCATCCATATGCTCTCTGGCAAACTTCAGACGGGCCTGGACATGTACTGGCTTAAGCAGGGGGCACGGCTGGCATTGCAGGATCTGAGTCCCTCTCGGCGTAGTGTGTTTACTGATGGTATAGCCTTTGTTACTTTGGTTCCAGCTCTCTGCAGGTCATTCATCAGGTACCTCCATGTAGTTCTGGGATTTTTGCTCACCGTTTTCATGATCATTTTTGACCCCACGGGATGAGATCTTGCATGGAGCCCCAGATCGAGGGAGATTATCAGTGGACTTGTATGTCTTACACTTGCTCCCACAGTTGATTAATTCACACCAACCTGCTTGCCTATTGTAGATTCACTCTTCCCAGCCTGTTGCAGGTCTACAATTTTTTCTTCCTGGTGTCCTTCAACAGCTCTTTGGGTCTTGGCCTGGTTGAGTTTTTGGAGTCTGACTGTTTGAGGCTGAGGACAGGTGTCTTTTATACAGATAATGAGGTCAAACAGGTGCCATTAATACAGGTAACAAGTGGGGGACAGAAGAGCTTCTTAAAAGAAGAAGTTACAGGTCTGTGAGAGCCAGAAATCTTGCTTGTTGTGGGTGACCACATACTTATTTTCCACCATGATTTACAATTACATTCTTTAAAAATCCTGCAATATGATTTCCTGGATTTTTTTTCTTCTCATTTTGTCTCTCATAGTTGAAGTGTAGCTATGATGAAAATTACAGACCTCTCTCATCTTTCTAAGTAGGAGAACTTGCAATGTCAGTGGCTGACTAAATACTTTTTTGCCCCACTGTAGATCGATCATTAAATTGAGAGCTTTGCTTTATGTATCAGCGACTTTTTCACCACTTTGGTCACAGCGGCCACATTACTGCCGACACTGCACCCAACGTATGGTCAATCTCACACTCCCTCTTCCGTTCACTCATGAACAAGGCTCTGAGATACTTGAACTCCGTCACTTTGGGTAGACTCTCACTCCGTACCCGGAGGGAGCATGCCATCTTTTTCCGGAAGATAACCATGACCTCAGACTTGGAGATGCTGATCCAGATACTGACCACTTCACACTTGGCTGAAAACTGCTCAAGTTCACACTGGTTGCCTTCACACGAAGCCAGAAGAACAACATCATCTGGGTTGCAGGGCATACTCTCCGTGATCGGGTGAGGAGCTCAGCAATTCAGGAGGAGCTCAGAGTAGAATTCGCTACTCCTTTGTGTTGAGAGGAGCCAATTGAGGTGGTGCGACCATCTGATAAGAATGCTTCCTGGATGCATCTCACTGGAGGTATACCAGGCACTGCCAACTGGGAGGAGGCCCTGGAGTAGACCCTTCTTTGCTCGCCCTACTGCCACTGTGACCCTGAAATGGATAAGCAGAAAAGAAGATGAAGATGATGATGATTGATAGGTCCAGTGTCAGAGACGGTTTTGGCTGGAGGTAGATCAGTTCAGTCTTGTCCAGACTGAGCTTTAGGTGAAGTTTTGCCTTCCAGGAAGAGATTTCAAAGAGGCAGTCAGAATCCCATTTTGAAAAATGGGAGATTGATGGGGGATTGAAAAGTAAAGTATCATCTGTGTAGTGGTGATATGAGAAGTGATGAGTTTTATTTATGAGCCCAGTGATTTAGTGGACATGGGGAACAGGTGTGGACCAAGAACTGATTCCTGAGGCAAGCACATGGCCACCAGTGCCCAAGTTAGCAAGATTGAAGTTAAGAATCTGATGATTCATAGTGTCAAATGCATCAGGCAGATCCAGAACGATAAGTCCTGAAGACTTGTAGATTTCCTTGGCTCTACAAAGTGCTTCAGTGACTGTGAAGAGAGCAGTGTCTGTACAATGACCCATCTTGTAATCAGACTAGTTGGTATCAAGGAGGTTGTTGCTTGAAGAAAGGAGGACAGCTCTACAAGAACAGCACGTTTGGGAGATTTGGATAGGAATTGAAGGAGGAGGATAGGGTTGTAGTGGGACATGCCAGATGAGTTGAGGGATGGCCATCTTGAAAACAGAAAGAACCAGACTGGATGTCAGTGACGTGTTGTTATACTGTCAGTGTTGTGGTATATGGAGCAAGGTTGCAATTCCCTGGAGAATTGTGGATGGTATTGGATCCATCGTGCAGGTTAGGCAGACAATTTGTGGTCATTAATGTCACCACTATGTAAATGGTTTGAATGTTAAGCAAGTTGAGAAATGTGCACGGGTTTGCTCCACCTTGGCTGAATTACAGAAATATGACTGAATTCTGACCACTGTTTGTGCGAAATGGGTCATAAAATCCTCAGTTGTTAGAGAAGGTGATAGGTGGAGTGGGGGAGGGCTGGTTAAGGAAGAGAAGGTAGAGAACAATTTGTAAGGTTTTGAAATGTACAAGTTGATTTTGGTGTGAGAGAAAGTTGTTTTGGCTGCACTCACAGAAGAATAGAAACAGGCCAGTACTGCATGGTACTTGGCCAGGTCTCTTGGTGAATTGATATTACTCCAATTTCTCTCAGCAGTGCGAAGGTTTGATCTATGAGACCACAGAATTTCAGTAAGCCATAGACTGTACGACACTGGTTTTGCTGACATGGAGATGAGAGGACAGAGGGAGCTCAAATACTTGGAGAAGAATGTGCAGAGAGTAGCAATGGTAGTGTCAGCAAGTGCTGAGAAAGAGTCTGAAGTCTAAAGAGTCTAAAAATCAGAGGAAAATAGACTAGAATGAAGAAAGTGAAAGAGTTTTCAAGTTTCTTCTGACTGTAACTGTAGTAGTACAGGGGTGAGAGTGGTGTGGGTAGCAGTGGAATGGGAAAAGGCTCAAATCATGATTGGAAACAATGGTGTGTGAGTCAGGTCAAAAACAAGGGATGGTGGATGACATGATGCTATGAGAAGGGACAGTCTGGACTGTGTTGGGATTGTGGTGGCTCAGTGGTTAAGGTACTCCACAGGGTTAAACTCTCACCACTGCCAAGCTGCCACTGTTGGGCCCTTGACTAAGACCACAATTGCTTGGACTGTATCAGGTGTTGGATGCTCTGGGCAATAACGTATGCCAAATGCTGTAAATGAATGTTCAGGTAAACCAAAAGAACCAGAGGACAGACATTCTCCAGAAATGAGCAGAGAAAAGAGTCAAGCTTGTTTATAAGGACCCTGGGGTTAATGGATCATAATGACGTGGAGCTTGCTAGGCTTAAACACGTTAACAATAGGAAGTTCCGAGAATGATAATAGAAGAAATATCCAGCAAACGTGTTCCCCTGCCTCGACCAGAAGTTCTAGGAGTATGAGAGAATTAGAAAGCAGAAGAAATAGCAGTGGGGATTGCTTAGTTTTCAGAGGTAATCCAAGTCTCTGTGAGGGCCAATAAGTGAAAGGCTAGGCTAGTGGAATAAAGCATAACCTTTTTCAGGTTACAGTGTGTTTATTTAACACAGGCATTTAGCGTTGAAAGAACAGCTGCAGTGTCATTGCTTAGGATACTGAGTTGACTCTTGAAATCACTCGCATGTTTGATATACACTTACAATCAGGAATATTCAACCCCTCAAAGAAAATAGATTTTTTTAACTTTAAACATTTCAGAAGAGCTACATCTTGCTTTAACTTAAGTCTTTATTCAGTTTAATGATATAGCAAATGGACAAAGAAAGTGAATGGTGCAGTATATTAGAGTAGCAGGCCATTAGTCATTACTATCATGTAATTATTATTCAGTCCCTATAAAATATTGCTGCTGCTAGTCGGTTTCACTTGTAGTTGGGTTAAAACTCGGCATTCGCTGAATATTTGTCCATTCGAAATTATTTAGGGTTAATTTCGGGTGCAGCTTATTTGGTGCATCTCTAAAATTAAGTAAAAATAAGTGAATAATAAGTAAATACGTGATAAGCCTGAATAATTTATACCAAACAATGATGTTTGGATGGCACGATCAAATCGCAGCCAGCGTGAAATGAGGTGCTCTTCGCACATGCAGCAAACATGTCGGCTGTGTGGAAGCAGGGCTCTACAGTGCTTTGTTCACATTTGCTCCTTCTTGTTAAAGAAATGCAAATGAAACATGTATTTAGCAGCACTTGAACAAAATGAGATCTTGACCTGAATGCTCTGGCGCTTCATCCAGTGTTCATCGGGTCTGTTTCATTACCTGGTGAGTGCCCTTGCTGCCTACTTCCTGTGTGGGGCGCTCTCTTTGTAAATCAACTGACAATGGAACCCTAAGACTGGTTAATGAGACAGTCTCCTGTGTTCTGTATGAGATCTGTGGTTTAGCACATTCACTGGTATCTGGTCATAAGTAACTGATAATTGAAAAGCAAGACAAAAATACAGTTAGGCTATTAATTTATGCAATGGTGACAAAGTGGAAAAATGTATGAAAAACTGTGAAAAAACATTTACGATATATGCTTCATTTCGCATCCTTACTTAAAACCAGACTAACCCATTGGGAACTCAATAACAACCATTAATTTACTTCAGGTGTGATGAGTTTATATAAACACAATCCAGGATTTGTTCTAGGTGTGTTGCAACCATGGTGAATACTAAGGAGCTGTTACAAAAGTTGAAAGAGGAGATCATTCATGCCCTTTCACCAAAATGGCAATGGGTATAACAAGATATCTAAGACCTTGAACATTCCTGGGGACACAATTGGGAGCATTTAATGCACACCAGCAAAATTACCTGGCTGTGGGGGAAATCCACTTATCAGGACAACAAAGAAAAAACCCTGTGTTACTGCAGAAGTCTTACAGGATGGCCTGATGTAGACTGGGACGAACGTTTCAATGTCAACCATAAGAAGATAATTTATGACATTCAAGGACTTTAAGATGCATGCCAGTCTTGATCAAGAAGGGTTGACTGGAATATGCCAGAATAAATTGTGAAAGGCCTGCACAATTCTGGGTCACAGTTCTATGGAGTGACAAAACAAAGCTGGAATTGTTTGTCCATATGCATAAGCTGTTTGTCTGGTGCAAGAAAGGTGAGGTTTCTGATCACAAGAACACAATAAATGCTGTCCCCACAGTCAAGCATGGAGGCGGGTCAGGGATGATGTGGATGTGTTTTGTGCTGCAGGGACTGGCAATCTTGACCATGTGACTTGCATTATGGATTCACAAAAACACCAAACCATTTTGAGGAAGAAAGTTATGCCTTCTGTGGTGAACTTGAACCATGGTGATAATTGGACTCTCCAGCAAAGCACTTGATCTCAAGCACACTTCCAAACCAACCAAAGCTTGGTTGAGGAATCAGTCTGGGATGTTCTAGAGTGGCCTTTTCAATTTCCAGATTTAAATCTCAGAGAAGATCTTTGGTGGGATTTAAAGAAAGCAGCTGCAGCACTGAAGTCATCAAACCTCAATGAGCTGAAAGCTTTTGCACCAGAATAATGGGCAAAGATTCCACGAGAGAGAGATGTCAGAAGCCTATCAGCACTTACTGAAATTGCTTATTAGAGGTTATCAACACGAAAGGACAATCAGGAAGTACTGAGTGTGGGGGTTGAATAACAGAGCACATGGACATTGTCAAGAGAATTTTGCATTTAACATCAACATTATGTCTACTTATCAAAATTGCCTATGTGTAAAAAGAAATATATTTTCTTTGTTTACTGAGACCTACTGTTTTATATTTTCTTTCAATTCCCTATATATCATAGTACTTTGTAAGGTTAGGGGGCATAACAGCAATAAATTGCAGATTATTGAGGTAAAACAGATATGAACACAGTAAACTGTATTGTTTGTTTATTTAACGTCAATCTTCAGTATCAATGGCCATTCAATTTCAGACACAAGGTTAGATCAACACTCAAGGTTATATATATATATACAGTGGTATGAAAAAGTTTGGGGCACCCCTGATAATGTTCATGATTTTTCTTTATAAATCAATTGTTTGTCCAGCTCAGCATTTCAGGTAAATATATCATATAGCAGATGAACACCGTGATATTTGAGAAGTGAAATTAAGTTTATAGGTTTTACAGAAAGTGTGCAGTAATTATTCAAACAAAATTAGGCAGGTGCATAAATTTGGGCACCCTTGTCATTTGAATACCTTTAGCACTAATTATTGGAACACAAAATATGTTTTGTAAGCTCACTGACCCTTGATCTACATACACAAGTGAGTCCAACTATGATAAAGGGTTAAGGTGGCCAATTGGAAGTTTTTCTCCTCTTTGCATCTTCTCTGAAGAGTGGCAATATGGGAGCCTCAAAACAACTCTCAAATGGCCTGAAAACAAAGGTTGTTCAACATCATGGTTCAGGGAAAGGGAAAAGCTCTCTCAGAGATTTCAGCTGTCAGTTTCCACTGTGAGGAACATAGTGAGGCAATGGAAGACCACAGGCACAGTTCTAGTTAAGGAACTCCCGAAGTGGCAGACCAAGAAAAATCTCAGATAGGCAGAGGCGAAGGATGGTGAGAACAGTCATAGTCAAGCCACAGACCACCTCCAAAGACCTACAACCTCATCTTGCTGCAGATGGTTGTCACTGTTCATCGTTCAACTATACAGCTCACTTTGCACAAGGAGAGGCTGTTATGGGAGAGTAATGCAGAAGAAGCCTTTTCTGCAGACACGCCACAAAACCGAGTCACTTGAGGTGTGCTACAGCACATTTGGACAATCCAGCTTCATTTTGGAATAAAGTGCTGTGTACTGATGAAACTAAAAATGAGTTATTTGGACATAACAAGGAGCGGGAAAAGAACACAGCATCCCAAGCCCAAACACTTGCTTACCCACAGTAAAATTTGGGTGGTTCCATCATGCTGTGGGACTGTGTGGCCAGTGGCAGGTACTAGGAATCTTGTTAAAGTTGAGGGTCGCATGGATTCCAGTTAATATTTCCAGATTCTTGAGAACAATGTTCAAGAATCAGTGACAAAGTTGCACCGAGGCCAACGACCCCAAACCCTGCTCAAAATCTACTAAGGCATTCATGCAGAGGAACCAGTACAACGTTCTGGAATGGCCATCTCAGTCCCCAGACATGAATATTACTGAAAATGTGGGGCTGTCCATGCTCGGAAACCATCAAACCTGACTGAACTGGAGATGTTTCTAAAGAAGAATGGTCCAAAGCACCTTCAAACAGAATCCAGACTGGAAGCTGTAGGAAGCGTTTAGCGGCTGTTATTTCTAACAAAAGGAGGGATCTACTAAATATTGATGTCATTTTTTCTGTTGGGGTGCCCAAATTTATGCACCTGCCTAATTGTGTTTGAATAATTACTGCACACTTTCTGTAAATCCTATAAACTTCATTTCACTTCTCAAATATCACTGTGTTCATCTGCTATATGATATATTTAACTCAAGTTGCTGATCTGAACAACCAATGATTTATAAACTAAAATCATGAAAATTATCAGGGGTGCCCAAACTTTTTCATACCACTGTATACTCAGGTCTGGTCAGTTTAGCATTATCAATTAACCTAATGCGTGCCTTTCAACTGTGGGAGGAAACTGGAGTACCCAGACTAAACCCACACGGACCTGGGTACGCCATGAAGACTCCACACAGAAAGGACCCAGTCCACTCCACCTGGGATCAAACCCAGGACCTTCGTGCTATGAGGCAACAGTGCTACCCATTGAGCCACCGTGCCGCAGCCTACACTGTATTGTATTGTATTATATTACAAATATTCATATATCTAATATTCTGACATGTATTTGTCACCTATGTTTACATTAAGAAGCAAAACTAATGTAATTAGACTGCTTTATTGATTGTTTTCAGATTGGTTGTTGTTGATTGATGACGGTTGTGCAGGTGTGTAGAGTGGTTAACAGGCCATTGTATAGGTTGTATGCTATGCTCATATCCATAACATTATTGTCTTGATTAGTGAGTGCAATCCACAGTGAGGGCTGAAAGCTGATACATATTAAGAAATCAGAGTTCTAACATTAATCTGTGAACAAAACATATGTCATAAGCTTAGAAAATTAATTGGAAGTGGTTGTGTTGGCAGTGGAAGCATATTCACAATGAGGAATTGTTGTTAGGGTTAGTTGCAGAATGATTTCTGTGTGAAAGTCAACAGCAGTTTGGTCCGATGTGTGATAGCTGAGTGCATGGTAAGTAATTAATCGTTTAAAAAACAACCTTAATAAAAATATTTCAACACATTCTAACATTGGCAGCAAAGATGTAAAAGGACACAGAAAACACTAATAAGCCATTGATGTCTTAATGTTTCTTTGTATTATAATATAAATGCCTGCATCAGTCCCTACTGGAACGTGAAATGCAAAGCTCTGTCTGTACAAACAGATGCAAGACAGGTTGAGATGAAGAAAGGTGTGAGGGGCCAGGCTGAGCGAAAGAGTTATGACTGAGGGACAAATCCGGAAAGGAGATTAGGCTGAGGGTATATGTTGAAGGATCAGGAAAGTGTCTGAAGAGCTGACTCTTTGTCCTGGCTAAAGGAATAGGTCAAGGCCAGGGAATGGTCCTAGCAGAGTGATAGATTTGGGACAGAGGCTGTTCTGAGAGGGTGGGTTATTTGACAAGGGTGTACTTCCACTGCGGGACAAGGAAGAAGGGTCACAGGGGACTTGATTTGAAGGTGGTTGTCAGGGACAGGTCTAAGAGGATATGCCTAAAGGGTAGACTCTGGGGTAGAGATGGGACTAAGGGCATAAGTCAAGCTAGGGAAAGGCCTTTTGGACTGATTTGAGTGAGTGAGTGAGGGAGTTTGGTGGGCTAGGGTATTTTATTCATTTGTTTTTATTCATATAATGTCACATCAGCTCCAGTGGCTGGTCAAGGACACTAGTCAAACACACTCACACTTGCACAATTTAAAGTGACCTGTTAACCTAATGCATGTCTTTGGAATGTGGGAGGAAATCTGAGGATGGGTTAGGCACAAGGACGTTTCTATAGAGTTGACTCTGGGACATAGACTGAGCTGAGGGGACAAGTTGGTGGATAAGGGAGACTGGTCTGAGATGATGGGTTAACAACAACTAAGTGTCCAGAGGTTGAACATTGTGATATGGATGGGGCAGAAGAGACAAGTAAAGGAAAGAGATGAGTGTTTTTTTGTCATGATGCGTATCATATTGTGAAGTCCTTTCCAATACCCACCGCTAATGATGAAACAGTTATCTTGTTTGTTACATTTTGTGTGCTATAAGCTAACCTGAGCATTACTGTCTGTTTGTCGTTAGCAAATCTTTCTGGGAAGTTGAGTGAGTACGGCTTGGTTGTCCCCATCAGTACGGACTCTCAGGGACGCTACCTCTCTCACTGTGTCTCCTCTGCATCGGGATCTACATTACCTTTGGGGAGGAAGCGAGTGGCTCGTAGTACACACTTCATGCCTCCTGCATCCTCCAGACATTTGTTCTTTAATGTCACTGTCTTCGGGAAGGAGATTCATTTACGACTGAGGGCCAATCGCAGACTGGTGGCACCTGGGGCATTTGCAGAATGGCACGAGGACTTTGAGGAGAAGAAGAAAGAGCGGCTACACAGTGACTGTATGTTCACCGGAGACGTCAGTGACATGCCGAATGCCTCCGTGGCTATCAGTAACTGTGATGGACTTGTGAGTAACAATTTATTATTAGAATGAGTGAAAAGCTGGCAAGTAATGGTATTGTGTGTGTGTTTGTGTGTGTGTCTGTCTGAGCTTAATCTACACTGGAAGACACTGGATGTTTGTGAAACATTTTGAGTCATCTAGTTCACAGAACAGACGTGCAGGATGATCTCACTGTGATGATATTGATATAGAAGAGCACAAACTGGATGTAAACTGAATACAAAAAAGAAGCAGATGGTCCAGATGCACAGCTACACAAGAGAATAAGTACATCAGGGTTTGTAGTTTGAGAAACAGAAAACTTTTACAGGACTTTAAGGTGCTGCTTATTTTAACAGTACATGACAAATATGACTTCAGCAACAGAAAAGAGAACTCAGATGTTCATATGTATATGGATCTCAACACAAACGGCACATTTTGAAACTGGCAGATAAAAAGAAAATAAGAAAAATACCCCCTCCGCAGACAGTGGATACTGACTGGTAAAGAAAGAATTTGCTATTGCTGTTACATCTGTGGGAGGAACTATTAGTCAACGGTGTGGGTTGAAATTTCTTCAAAAACTTGCAGTTAGAAACATTTGCAAGGCTGTAGCTACTGCACAATTAATGTAAAAGTTTGTTAAATAACATTAAAATAAAATAAAAGATACTCGAAGTAAAAAAGGTGGGAACCACTTTTCTCTTTATCATCAGTGCTCATTAGATGCTGGTGGCTTGATATTTTGGTAGGCCATCTTTAGTTATGTAGCACATTTCATGCAGACAGAAATTCTTTTAGAGGAGAAAGTCCTTTAGAGGACAAAAAAGACAAGACAAAAATGGTTAAACGAATGAATAAAACTACCACTGACGCTCTATGATTTTAATCTAGTCATGCCATTAACACTCTTCCAGAAAAACATAATCCAAATGCTTGGACGCATTACCTAATACAAGCCCCTTATATAGATTCCAAATACATGGATATTTCCAACATATTTGGACACCCTGAATGGGAGTAGTGTTTAAACCTTGAAATACATGAACTGTTCACAAATACCTAATACAAGGCCACTCCATCTCAGAATAAAACCGATAGGTTGCATTAGAAAAAATCACAGATATAGTAACAGGAAAAGCATGGATCAAGGAAAATATGTGAAATGCATTAAAATGTTAATAAAGCTAATTAAAATAAAGTAAAATAACAAAGATTAATTAAATTGTTAATCTAAAATAGGTCTGCATATACTGTAAAACAGTGAAGGTGTACATATGCAGTAAAAGTAATTAAAATAAAATAAAAACAGATAGAACAAAATTACGAAAACTCAGTACATTTAAAATATATGACTATACATAACTCCAAAGTTTGGTGCCATATTAAGAACATGCTGCCTCAGCACACATTAGCCACCTAGCGGGAACACCCAGCATGTTTCCTTTTGCAGATCTGAAAATCTTGATGGAACATATTTAACAACAGTGGCTACATTCCTTTCAGGGCCTTTTTTGGTTTGTATTCGCACTGCCAGTAGGAATGCTGTTAGATGCTGAAGTGAAGTAAATCACACAAATTGTACCTCCTCTGTTGTATAGAGGCTCTGATTTTTATATATCTACCAGTGTACAAGTTTATTTAAACATGGTAGTGCTTAACACAGACGTGCATCTGGACCATTCACTCTACTCTTGTGTCACTCAGGGTTCCTGTGCCATAGAAAAGTCCCTACATTGATGTAGGAGCTAAAACTGTCCCCATATATATAGCGTTATAAGAACTACGATCCAGTTCCTCTGGTGCAAACGTGTTAAATGGGGCACAGTTCTTAGCCAGTAATTAGATCATTGATGTAGAAGACCATGAATTTGCATGTCAGTAAAGGACATTGGTTGCCAGTGCCTCTGTTTAAGGGCAATTTTATGGGGTTTCTCAGTTTAGTAGAGTTGCACTGATCCCACTTTGTAACTTCTGATACAGATTCTGATTCCTGAACTGTGGAGTTAGAGAGAGTGAGATAAAGCTGTGTGTTGTCAGAATATTGATATGATGCAAAGCTGTGTTTATTAGTTATCTTTGTTGACGCATATAAAGATTAAATGGTGCCGGCCAAAGACAAAGCATGACGCCTGGATGAACAGGTGCCAAGTTGTATTGGCACCTGTAGTACTTCATTTCTGTATTTCTGGTTGTTTAAGTAGAATCGAAAGCAATTTATGTCTGAGCTAGCGAGACCAGTCTAATTATGTAGTATTCTTAGTAGTATTTTATGGTCAGCTTTATCGAAAACATTGCTAAGACCTAAGAGAACAAAGACAGATAAACTGCTTGAGCAAGTAGTGCTGTTTCTGTGCTATGGTGAGCCCAGAAACTGGACTGAAATATTTCATTATGATTGTTAAAATTAATACAGTCATTAACCTGAACACCTTCTCACAGATTTTACCCAAAAAAGGTATATATGTATACTTAATAAATCATCACTGGAAAGAGCCAACGTTTTACAACTGCTGTTTTAAAATTTTGTAGATACAGTGGTGCTTGAAAGTTTGTGAACCCTTTAGAATTTTCTATATTTCTGCATAAATATGACCTAAAGCATCATCAGATTTTCACACAAGTCCTAAAAGTAGATAAAGAGAACCCAGTTAAACAAATGAGACAAAAATATTAGACTTGGTCATTTATTTATTGAGGAAAATGATCCAATATTACATATTAGTGAGTGGCAAAAGTATGTGAACCTCTAGGATTAGCAGTTAATTTGAAGGTGAAATTAGAGTCAGGTGTTTTCAATCAATGGGATGACAATCAGGTGTGAGTGGGCACCCTGTTTTATTTAAAGAACAGGGATCTATCAAAGTCTGCTCTTCTCTTCATAACACACATGATTGTGGAAGTGTATCAATGGGCACGAACAAAGGAGATTTCTGAGAACCTGAGAAAAAAAAGAGCCGTGAAAAAATGTCGTTCATGCTCATCAAGCCTGAAAAGTTACAAAAACCATCTCTAAAGAGTTTGGACTCCACCAATCCCACAGTCAGACACATTGTGTACAAATGACCATTGTTACCCTCCCCCAGGAGTGGTACACCAACAAAGATCACTCCAAGAGCAAGTGTGTGTAATAGTTGGTGAGGTCAAAAGGACCCCAGGGGTAACTTCTAAGCAACTGAAGGCCTCTCCTCACATTGCCTAATGTTTTAATGTTCATGAGTCCACCATCAGAAGGACACTGAACAACAATGGTGTGCATGGCAGGGTTGCAAGGAGAAAGCCACTGCTCTCCAAAAAGAAACATTGCTGCTTGTCTGCAGTTTGCTAAAGATCACGTGGACGAGCCAGAAGGTTATTGGAAGAATGTTTTGTGGACGGATGAGTCCAAAATAGAACTTTTTGGTTTAACAGAAAAGCGTTATGTTTGGAGAAAGGAAAACACTGCATTCCAGCATAAGAACCTTATCCCATCTGTGAAACATGGTGGTGGTAGTATCATGGTTTGGGCCTGGTTTGCTGCATCTGGGCAGGACGGCTTGTCATCATTGATGGAATAATGAATTCTGAATTATATCAGAGAATTCTAAAGGAAAATGTCAGGACATCTGTCCATGAACTGAATCTCAAGAGAAGGTGGGTCATGCAGCAAGACAACGACCCTAATTCTAAAGGGTTCACAAACTCTCAAGCATCACTGTCACTTTATATTTACCATATATATACCAGATATATTTATATGTTCCACATAACTTTCCTCATAGTGTTTTTATCAGTTAGAATATTACGAAAACATCCAGTTTAACCCAAACCTTGCAGTATGTTATGTATTTTATATATGCACAACTAGTATGAACGATTAGAATATAGCATTATAAAGCACAGCTACTACTAGAATTAGTAGCATACTTTACTCCAGCTATACTACTGCTCGGTGTATTATAGACTAAGGGCGAGTTGTTTCGCCCTTTTCAGTCTTTGTAAACTCAGAAGTAGAATTTATCTTTAGGAAATATAAAACCTTACTGTTCATTGAAAACAACACACACACACACACACACACACACACACACACAAAGGCTACATTCATTAAGGAGACATCGATTACTCTCTTGGGCCATTGCAGGACAATGGAGCACTCTTTGGAGCACATGGCTAGTGAAACGTGTGTGTGTGTGTGTGTGTGTGTGTGTGTGTGTGTGTGTGTGTGTGTGTAAATCTCTATGTGCTTGCCACCTTTCTCCCTGACTTGTTGAGCAGATGATGTGGGTTTAAACAGACCAAACCTTTCTGATACAATGTCTCTCTGTGTGTTGTAGTAAAGTTTGAAGTGACAAAAGAACAAACATACTGAATCTTAATTAAAATTGGAAACCATCAGAGTTGCATCGGCCATCCAGCTTATGGGTCTAGTAGAACTTTCCATTGGAATGAACAGGATGAAGTAGTTTGACTTGCAAGTGGACAGTAAAACAAACCATGCATATGTAAAGTTTGAGAAAGGCTAGTGGTTATTCTCAGACCAAACCCTGCATGCTTGTACTTTAGGAAGGGGTCCAATGTATTCCTACAAATAACACTGACTGGACAAATTACTATACAGTACTTTTTCCAAAAAGTGTGTTGAAATGTAGCCTTTACTAGTGGAGTGCCATGGCATGAAAAAACAAGCCATTCCATAAAACGTCCTAAAATAGTTTAGTTGTTTCCTGTTGATTTACAGTACTAATCCAGGCTCAGGTTACTCCTACACAAATGACTTTATTTGTTCAGTTCTAAAGACAAACTACTGTTAATTGTAGTTTTTAGGTTTTAAAGGGTTAAACCTTTTAAATATTTGACTCTGTGTTCATACTCATTGTCACTCACTGTCCTGATATTGACTGTTTCCATCAACCACATCATCAGGGGTAAAGTATCGATCATACGCTAATCAACCTACCGACAGCAAGCTGAAATGTTGGAGACATTAGTTTGAGGCTTAGTTTGATTTCCATGTCCATGTTAACGTTACAGTGGTCATGTCTCGTATCCGTAGAAATTACACAGTTGAATATGCTTTAACAAGATAGTGAGATCACCAGTCTGGAGACAGAACACAGAAAACTTAAAGACAATTAAGTTTAATAAAAATGATTGAAAATACGTAGTTGGCTTATGTTGGTTCTTATAGACTACCCTCTTTAGGACCCATGGAGACTTACTTGCACTAATAATACAGTACTGTAGATGTAAAAATAAATAAAAACACGATAAATATCTTCACTGAGCAAGGGCTATTGTGAACCTGAATCACTGAATCACTGCGTACTGATTTGTGAATCACGAATCCTGAATCGAGTTTTGTCTGAAACGAGTCGCACAGCTCGACTCATACAAGTTTAAGCAAGTGCTGCGAGTGAGTACTGGGCAAACGACGAGAACTGAGGACAAATTTTTTCTAGTCAAAATATGTTATAGAACTGAATTCGACAAGGTCCCGAGGGTACCATTGTGTAAATGATACTTGTTCATAATTTGTATTAGTACACCAGCATACTCTCAACAAAACTGAAAACACTGAAGTAAAACTACCGTATTTTTTCGGACCATAAGGCGCACTTAAAATCCTTAACTTTCTCAAAAATCGGACAATGCGCCTTTAAATGTGGTGCGTCTAATGTATGACTTAATTCTGGTTGTGCTTTCTGACCTAGAAACCGATTTGTAGATGGTACACGGCGGCTCATAGATCTGTCAAAATGGTTTAGTACGGCCTTGGTAAGTTTTTTTTACGAAGCTTACGGCCACCGTAGTGCGCAGCATAGCGGAGTAATACGGTATGTGCTTCAGCATTAGGGTACGTGCATTCATTCATTCATTTTCGAAGCGGATTTCAAACACAACGCTATCAGTCACGCAGTACAACATGGACATAGAGCAGCTGCGAGAGAATTCAACATTAACGAATCAATGGTACGGAAGTGGAGGAAGCTAGAAGACGCCCTGCGCCAGGTAAAGACCAAACTGAGCTTCCGACGGAACTTAAGAGTTTTGTTTCATTTCATGCGTCTTATAACCCGGTGCGCTTTATAGCCTGAAAAATACAGTATACTAGCGCTAGAGAGGTAATTTTAACATGAACTAATTTAATATTAACTAAATATTAGCTGACTTGCTTTCCTAATGTGTTTGTTAAAATAGCCCTTGTCCACGGTCAATGATATTACATAAACAAATCTGAAGATTGGTTAATCAAATATATGTATGGCAAGCCCATAAAGGAACCTAGCATGAAAATATGACTGTATTTTCTGTGCAGATGCTGAAAGCTCTGGCACCATATATCTTCTGAACTAGAGCCAAATTCAACACTGAGTCATCTTGCCAGCTTGAGAGTCTTTCAACATCTCCTGTTTCTCCCTTCCACCGTTATACAGTTTGATTTCTGTCCATGCTGCAGAGCTTAAGAGTGTGTTGGCAGTCTTGGTAGAACAGTACAGAATTAGGAACATTTCAATAAAAATGCAATGATTTAAAAAAAAAGACAAAAATTATGTTCAAAAACATGAGTATTAGTCTGGAATTGTTAAGACAACAGTCTTCATCTTCAAGAGACTTTGTACTAGAGTTTGGAACATGACTGTAAAGTGGTCAAGGATGGGCTACCAGCATTCATTCCAAGTCGATCTAAAAAAGTTAAAAGTCAGCGCTCTGTGCAAAACACATCCCCATCAATGATGGCAAACACTTCTTATGGACCTGTTTGCTTTATATTATGACCTTAATTAGAAAAGTTTTGTCTACATAGGTCTTGGTCCTATAATGTAGAGTAGCAGTCAAAAGTTTGGACACACCTTCTTTGCCCAGTGTTTTTCCTTATTTTTTAATGTTTTTTACATTTGTAGATTAATATTGAAGACATCAAAACTATGAGGGAACTAATATGAAAATCATGTAGTATAAAGTAAAAAAATGTTAAACAAAAACCAGCACAATAAGTTTTTATACTTTAGATTCTGTGTTTCAGCCACACCTCTGCGACAACAAAGCTGATTGATCGCAAACACATTAAAATGCATGAAAGTCCTCAAGTTAACTATTGACAATGAACTACTGTTACTGAAAAACCCTTTCCAGGTGATTACCTTTAAAGCTGATTGAGTGAATGCTAACTAAGAGTAAACCAAAGCCGTCATCAAAGCAAAAGGTGGCTACTTCATAGTTTTGATGTCTTCAATATTATATTAAAGTAGAGAAAATAATAAAAATAAATTTAAAAAAACCTTGAATGATTCCAATAGATGTCCCAGACCTTTGACTGGTACTTGTATTGTGATAATAGTACGCAGAGGCAGGGCTGTCACAATTATTAAATAATTAATATCTAATGGCGATTACTTATATAATTGCAATTAATTTTTAAGTGTCACCATTATGTAGGACTAATAGTAAGAAGAATAATATTCCACAGTTGGTTAGTTTGGTATACGGGGTTGAGGTTGAGTGGTTCTTGGACCACCATCAGAACTCACTGAATTCGGTTCTTGATGCACTTTGAATAGAAAAATTAGTTTGAACGTTGTTTGTCGGTACTCTGCCGCACTTGAGTAAACTTGTATGATTTGTGTCAAGCCATGTGGACTCGTTTCACAACCAAACTCAATCAGGTTTATGATTCACGATTTACGATTCAGTACACAGTGATTCAGGTACACAATAGCCCTTCCTCATTGAAGATCTCAGCTGTGTTTATCATGTTTTTGTACATCTATGGTACTATATTCTAATTGCAAATAGGTCTCCATGGGTCCTAAAAAGGTTCATTATAAGAGAAAAGGAAAGACAACCGAAAGGAAACACAGGCTGCAATTAGCTTAGCAGCTATGCTGGCGACCCTGAGTGGCCTGTTTTGGTTTTACTTTTCACTTTCAATCCATTACTCACTAAAGTACATGACATTTATGAACACTTTATTATAAAATAAGCTTTGTTAATGATTTTGGCTAACTGTAATTTAAGGTAAGTGTTTTAAAAATGAACTTGCTTATCATTACCACTATGATACTGTACGGACTGCTCTACCAAACACTAATTAAACTCCTCAGTTCATGATACATTTAAATTATAATGGATTTGTTGGAATATATCCCTTTTGTAAATCAGGGAGCATATGTACAATACAACTCCATTAATGTGTATAATTCCTTATACAGTGTGGATTTTCTGGGGGTTTGGAACAGATTAATTCAGTATACATTATTCCTTGTCGTTCTTGACAAGCGTTTTGGAACGAATTAATGGTAAAGAGAACCGAGGTAACACTGTAAATGCATTAATTTAGATGTATTGGGATTAACAAAAAGCTCTAACTTGGTGCTATAACATGGTTAGAGTCCAGCACTGAGTAATGTTGGTGTATTTTGTAGCTATGTACTTAATTCTATATTTTTGGCATGTATGGAAGCAGAATGAGTTTTGTTGCTAATATTTACACTTATGTCATGCTTTGCATTTTTATTTTTGAATATTTGTAGGCATCTGTGTGAGTTTTTGTGTGCACACACGTGCAGTGCATCATTCTTACAGTAATCAGTATTAGCTGCTAATCAAACGTGGCTACTAAGCAAGAAGGCTGTTCCAGTAACTTTAGGCTTGTACTTCATTAGCCATGTTCAATGAAAAGACAATTAAATTATTAATTATTAAAATTGTTAATTGCAATTATTTATATTAACTAATCATTAGCTAAGGTTTCATGATTATGGCAGGCCTGATGATTATGGCAGGCCTGTTGTTGCTCATCAGGCTGGAAAAGGTTACAAAACCATCTCTAAACAGTTTGATAGTCAAGAAACTGCAGTGTTTCCTATTAGTTGATTTATTTACAACCACAATTCAGAAAAAGTTGGGACAGTATGTCTGGGCCTCATGTGTTCCCTTATATCTACGTGAGGCTTGGGAATGACCACCCCAATCGAAAAGTTTGGTACTGGAACCGATGTCAGTACATATAAAACCTAATGTATCTTGGTCCATACTTTGCCAGTTTCATGACATAATCCAGTTTCTATTGCCTGGCCTAAGGTCTAGTCCATCTAAAACATTTAATTGTATTTGACCCCTAGTATCCATCTTTGAGGGACCCACATGATGACTCCACGTCTCCGTTTTGGACTGAGCCTGACCTGGTTATGTGGGTGCAGACATTTGTCTGCAGACACCACCCCTAGGCCTGGCTCCAGGGGTGTGTTCCTGTAACCTTGGCAGAGAACATTGAATTTAGATTTGTACCTTTCATGGAGATGTTTAGGATCACTCTTTGTCTGACCTGGCCCCTCACACTTGTTCACCTTGAGTGACCCTACTTCGATCATAACATGCATGATGACATAGCTTTGATCACTGAAGCACCTAAACCATTCACCACAGCAAGGTCTTGATGACTGAAGGGATAAATGTGTTTTATTAAAAATAATTTTACTGAAAATCACAAGCGAGTCTCACAGCAAGAAGGTCCTTGGTTTGATCCCAGGTGGAGTGGTCTGGGTCCTTTCTGTGTGGAGTCTGCATGTCCTCCCTGTGTCCATACAGGTTTACTCTGGGTACTCTGGTTTCCTCCCACAGTCCAAAGACATGCTTTAGGTTATTTGAATATGCTAAAAGTGGCTCTCGTGAGTGTATGTACCCCATGATGGATGGGCGCCCTGTCTAGGGTTGTTCCTACCTTATGCCTTTTGCCGCTGGCTAGGCACAGGCTCTCCTGCAACCCTGTCCAGGATTGAGCAGATAAGAAAGTTAATGAATGAAAACTGCAATTGTGTGAAACAAATGTCTGAAAGCAAAGAAAGTCACACAAAGAAAAAAGCTAGCTAGCTAAGAATGAAAAACAAGCAACATCTATTAGGGCTTCATAAAATAGTAGTCATAATTAAATGTACCCCTGAACTACCAGAAGTCAATGGGGGAAAAACATTAAAAAACACTTTAATCTAAAATATTGATTAAACCAGTTTACTGCACACTGTATGTTTAGTCATGGATTCTTTGTTAATTAAGACTGGATGGAAAGGAGGACAGTGAGACTGAAGAAGATGTTATGGTGTCATATAGCTGATGGAATATAAACTGTTCATGATCAGATCATAGCTATGATGATTATGTCATGATGGAGGATCGTAAGCATGTCATGATACTGGAATTGAATGACTCTAACAGCTGCACAGATCAGGAAGAGGCACTTGCCTTACTTGTTTGATCCGTGAAATTTTTTATGACTTAAGACTATGGCTGTTGGTGATCAGCTAAATACGTGTGCTACTGCCTGATGGTACAGATGCTTACTGAAGTACACGGTGTCGTAAAAGGTTTGTGAACACCTAACCTGCGAACATCAGAACATTTCTTGGGCTTGACTGCTTGACCTTGGAAACCTGATCCATGAAACACCTGGTGAACAGTCCTTGGGCTGGTGTCGCTTCCAGGGACAGATTCTAGCACTCAGCTGTCTTGGTTCTGTGAACTTGTGTGACTTTCTGGCTAAGCTTTTGTTGCTCCTAGATGTTTCCATTTTACAACAACAACACTAAACCGGCAGCTTTAGCAGGGCAGAAAATGGATTAACTGACCTGTTGGAAAGTTGTCATTGTATGACAGTTCAACATTGAAAGGCAAAGAAATTATGAAGCATTGCACTCACTACTGTTTGTCCATGGAAATAGTGCTATGCTTGATATTACACATCTGTCATCAGTGGCTGTGGCTAAAGCTGCTATGATTTAGAACAGATTTTTACATATTTATGCCATGTATGAAATATAAAATACCTATTGATAAAGTCCATTTTACATGGAGAAATGCAATATAGTGTTATGTCAACAGCGTGAGTACCAGAAAGAGAAAGGAAGGTAGAAGTTAACATTTCATTACACATTATTCACATCTGCAGTTTCATATCGCATGTCTTTGATTAAAACCATACACTACTGTATGAAACAGGAAGCCAGACTGGTTGCTACATTGACGCTTCATCCATCTGTCTACCTATCTGTTCTTCTGTCTATCTACAGTACTTAAAAAATTGTTGTTACTATTCTGTAGTTTGCAATTTGAGACAGAGCCAGTACTTGCAGCTGTTGTGAACTCACACAAACTCATCTCCATCTTTCACATTTGATAAGCACTGGTAAATGACTTATTTAAGATAACAACACCCCAGATTACAGAGAAGTCAATTTAAGTCATTATGCTTTGTAGAACACTCAGCTTGGTGTGTGTGTGTGTGTGTGTGTGTGTGTGTGTGTGTGTGTGTGTCCATCTGCCTAGTTCTATCTGTGGGAAGAATGTGTGTATTTCTATCTTTGGGAGGAATGGATGTCTTCACAAATATAATAATACATGTATGTGTGTGTGTGTGTGTGTGTTTGTGTGTGTGTGTGTGTGTGTGTGTGTGTATGTTTGTGTGTGTAAGAGAGAGAGAGAGAGAGAGAGAATGTGAGAACAATGGATGAGTAATGAGTGTTACTGTGTTGGAAAGAAGCAGCTGTGTGGTTTGTGTTTCCATCTTCGTTCAAAGTGTTGAGAGACGTGTGTGTGTGTGTGTGTGTGTGTGTGTGATGTAAGATTACAGTGCACATGGGAGGAAAATCTATATATGCGTCTGTCAAGAGCCACCCAGAAACACACACACACACACACACACACACACACATAGGTACATACGCACATATATGTCAGAGAAAGCCGAGCTAACCTCATGAATTAATATTCACAATATCATTCTTGCATCCAGATGTAATGTGTCAACATGAACATTTCCTGTCAAAACTGGCGTCTTTGATTGGGAAGAAAATGGATTAAATGGAGAAAAGCCTGACATACATGGGTAGAACACAACAAACCACACACATCGGGAGCTTGGAATGGAATCTGGCACTTCCCTGCTACTATCTAAGTTTAGCAATGGATTGCTGGTTAGTCCCCATTTAATATACTGTGGTATGAGTATTAAATATGCAATGCAAGCACATTTCATCAATCAAGGGAGTCAGTCACAACATCCCTCTGTCACTGGAATTTGTACATTAATACAATGTTATTCATTCCAAATTGTATAATCAGCAACATACACATGGTAGGGTCAGAACAGGCTCCTGGTGGTGTAATGGTGTGAGGGATATTTTCTTGGCAAACCATGGGCCCCTAAATACCAATTTAGCATCATACCGTACCTGAGTATTGTTGCTGACCATGTCCATCCCTTTATGACCACAGTGTAGCCATCTTCTGAAGGCTACTTTTAGCAGGATTACACACAAAGTCACAAAGCTCTGTGACAAAATCATTTCCAACTGGTTTCTTGAACATGACAATGAGCTCATTGTACTCGAATGACCTCCACACTCATCAGATCTCAATCCAGTAGAGCGCGTTTATGATGCAGTCATGTCAATATGAACCAAAATCGCTGAGGAATGTCTCTGTCACATTGTTGAATTTATGTCACAAAGAATTAAGGAAGTTTTGAAGGCAAAAAGGGGGTCCAACCTGGTACCGGAAGTTGATCCAATAAGGTTATAAGGGTATCATCCTTCTTATTAATCTACTTAACCCATATGTTGGGGCAGCATGGTGGCACAGCAGTTAGTGCGATCACTTCACAGCTCCAGCATCCCTGGTTCGTTCCCGAACTTGGTTATCCATGTGTAGAGTTTGTATGTTCTCCCCATGTCTACGTGGGTTTACTCCGGGTGTATTAGATTAATTGATTATGCTAAATTGGCCTGATCTGAGTATGTATGACTACTTTCAAACTACCCTTGTGTATTGATATAACCTTGTGACCGTGGTAAACAGCCATTGATGCTGAAAGCTTCAAATAAATCAAACAAACTAACCCATATACAGTGGGGCAAAAAAGTATTTAGTCAGCCACTGATTGTGCAAGTTCTCCTACTTAGAAAGATGAGAAAGGTCTGTAATTTTCATCATAGCTACACTTCAACTATGAGAGACACAATGCGAAAAAAAAAATCCAGGGAGCAAGATTTCTGGCTCTCACAGACCTGTAACTTCTTGGGTACATCATGGTGGAAAATAAGTATTTGTCACCCCACCAACAGGCCAAGATTTTTGCTCTCCAGACCTATAACCTCTCTTTAGGCTTTATAAGCTCTTCTGTCCCTCCCTCGTTACCTGTAATTAATGCACCTGTTTGACCGCATTATGCTTATAAGACACCTGTCCACCAGCCTCAAAAGTCCGACTCCAAACTTAAGACGAAAGGCTGTCAAATGACACCAGGAGCAAATTGTAGACCTTCACCAGGCTGGGGAGAGTGCATCTACAATAGGCAAGCAGGTTGGTGTGAATCAATCAACCGTGGGAGCAAACTGTAAGAAAATGGAAGACATACAACACCATTGATAAATCTCCCCTTGATCTGTGGCTCCACGCAAGATCTCATCCTGTGGGGGTCAAAATGATCATGGAGCACGGTGAGAGGCAAAAATCCCAGAAACACACGATGGACCTGATTATGACCACTGCAGAGAGTTGGGGACCAAAGTAACAAAGCTACACATCGTACCACACTACGACGGCCGAGAGGGCTCAATACTGCGTGTCAGGCTGCCCCCCTGCTTAAGCCGTACATGTCCCAGGCCCCATCTGAAGTTTGCCGAGTAGCATATGGATTATCCCAGAAGAGGATTGGTAGAATATCATGTGGTCATGATACCAAATATAACTTTTTGGGAAAACTCAACTGGTCTGTTTGTGAGAAGAGAATGCTGAGTTGCACCATACCTATGGGGGTGGAAACATCATGCTTTGGGGCTGTTTTTTGCAAACAGGACAGGACGACTGAATCCCTGTTAAAGGGAGAATGACGAGGCCTTGTATCGTGAGATTTTCGCCAACCTCCTTCCATCATTGAGCGCATGGAAGATGGACTGGCGGGTCTTCCCGCATGACAATTTTCCAAGCACACCGCTCTGGCCCAACGAAGGAGTGGGCTCGTAAAAAGCATTTCAAGGTCCTGGAGTGGCCCTTAGCCAGTCTCCACCCATCCCCATAGAAAATGTGTGGAAGGGGTTGAAAGTCTTTGTTGCCCCCAAACATCACTGCTCTACGACGAGATGTGCATGTGGAATGGCCAAAATACCAGCTTACGTTTGTGCAAATCTGGTGAAGACTTACAGGCAAACGAACGTTTGACCTCTTCATTGCAACAAGGTAATGTTACAAAGGTAACTTTCAACTGTAAGAGCCAACTGAGAAAAAGAAAAATCCAGAAAATCAATTGTAGGTCTTTTTTTTAAAGAATTTATTTGTAAATCATGGTGGAAAATGTATTTTGGTCACCCACCACAGCAAGATTTCTGACTCTCACAGACCTGTACTACTTCTTCTTTAAGAAGCTCTTCTGTCCTCCCCTCAATATAATACCTGTATAATGGCACCTGTTTGACTCATTACTGTATAAAAAGAACATCCTTCCCCAGCCTCAAACGTCAGACTCCAAACTCCAAGCAGCCAATACCCAAAGATGGTCGAAGACAACCAGGAAGAAAATTGTAAACCTGCGCAGGCTGGGCAAGAGTGATCTTTATAGGCAAGCAGGTTGGTGTGATAAATGCAACTGTGGGACAATGTAAGAAAATGGAAGACAATACAAGACCATTGGCTAATCTGTCTTGATCTGGGCTCCACTGCCCCCCTTCTTAAGCCATACATGTCCAGGCCCTCTGAAGTTTGCCGGACAGCATATGGATTATCCAGAAGAGGATTGGGAGAATATCATGTGGTCAGATGAAACCAAAATAGAACTTTTTGGTAAAAGCTCAACTCGTTGTGTTTGGAGAAAGAAGAATGCTGAGTTGCATCCCAAGAACACCATACCTACTGTGAAGCATAGGGGTGTAAACATCATGCTTTGGGGCTGTTTTTCTGCAGAGGGGACAGGACGACTGATCCGTGGTAAGGAAAGAATGAACGGGGCCATGTATCATGAGATTTTAAGCCAAACATCCTTCCATCAGTGAGAGCATTGAAGATGGAACGTGGCTGTGTCTTCCAGCATGACAATGATCCCAAACACAACCCTCTGGCAACGAAGGAGTGTCCTGGTCCACTGTCCTTGTTCCTGTTGGCTTAGATAGAGTATTGATTAATATAAGCTTGGAGTTTGCTGAGATTAATTTCTCTGCAATTGTCATTGCCAGTAGAATACAGGTAGTCCCCTTTTCCTCACCACACCTCACCACCATTCATAAACAAATCATCATAAAGTATGGTTTCTGCTGACCTTATTTATGTTTATTATCAAATCCCAATCACAAAGTTCAAATATTGGACCATCTTAAAATCTTGACCTGACTTGACTTGACCACTGAACATAATATATTTTAAATAATAAGTTATTTAGTGTTCTTTAAATTCCATGAACATTCCAGGAACATCACTACACCTTTACCATAATAGCAGCTTACCTAGCTAACCACTAGTAAATGTTATTATTACAGCTAACACTACATTTTATTAAAGGTAAATATGAGTCTATCGGAGTCACAGTTTAGCTAATTATATTCTCACCGGGTCATTTAATAGTAGCCAAGCTTGTAAAAACACTCCACTCTAACCATGATGTAGATAATGCTAGAGGATTAGATAATGCTGTAGCTGAAAGACCACACTGAGCTCTTCACAATTATACGCTTGCTGGAGAAGTTAAGGCTAACAACACAACAGTATATTATTCTGAGTCAGACTATACTCTTAGCAGTAACACAACACAGCTTCACCATAAAAATGTTTTAAATAATGAAGCTATTTTTTATAAAAGCACAGAAATTACTACTTGAGCAGAATCATCATTGTATAAACAATAATAAATTGATTCAGTTTTGTGGCCAGGTTTCCTGCTCTGATTATTTATTGACTCCCATCCATATTTCGATTTGATTTGTTAATAGCTCAGATCTTATTTCAGGTACTAATGCCAGGTAAATATTCACACTGTCAAAATCCTGAACAAGTCTGCAGCCATATTAATCTCCTTAATGGACTACAGCACTTTCATATGCACTGAGAATGGTGGGTATTGGTGACAAGAATTTTGCTGAGCTGTAAGTTCTTGATTTAAGTCAAAGTCACTGAAGCCATTCTGTGCATTCTCAGAAGTTAAAATACTGCACAGTAACAGCTGGATCTTCTAGCTTGTAGCTTGCTCTAGTCCCACTGCTCAGCTTATCCAAACCTCAAACATGCATCTTCGTCAGCGACAGTACAAGCCGACTCTTATTTTCCAGCATGTTGGCAAGTGTAGTCGTGTTTAGTGACAGGGCATTTGGAGGTGAAACCATGTCCACATCCATTTTCAGCTGGTTCCCTATAAATGTGTGTGACATTCCAGCCAGCGTCCCGTGGATGCATTTTTGGAAGCTTTAGCTGGTTTAAATTATAGTTTTGGTAGTATTTTCAACAAAAGTGAAGGGTGTGGTTGGGCCCCACCTGATGCTGGAGGACGTTATGAGCAGTGTAATTGTATAGACACATGGTTTTACAAGTGTGAATATTTGAAAGAATGTTCCAGAAAGGGGTCCTTGTTTACAGATTCACTAGCAAAATCTCAATGACTGTAATACAAGCAAACATTATTTTCATTCAACTTTTTATACACCTGTCATAATTATTACTTAATTATGTTATCCTTTAGAGCTGTTCACCTAAACTGATGTCAGTTTAACTATTAGTTGAAGGGATACCACAACACTTACTTCCGCAAAGTCCAACCAACCTTTTTTACGCTTTTTTTTTGTAACCTCTAGTGTTTAGAAAGTCTTACTCATTACATCTATGCTTTTGTAAAAAAAATATACTTATTATGCTTTGCCCCTTGTTCCATTAATGACACAATATATAATTGGTGTAACACAGTAACTTTTTTTCACCACCGTTTGTCCCTACCTGCCCTTCGGCTCAAATTTTTGGTTTAATTATGTTGCTATCAGCATTAATGGCAATTCAGCAACACACACCACGAAAGACCCACTTCCGTGGTGCTTGAAGTTTTTTGTGACCCTTTAGATTTTCTAGATTTCTGCATAAATCGACCTAAAATCATCACAATCAGAATTTTTCACACAAGTCCTACAGGTCTATAAAGAGACCCAGTTACACAAATGAAGACAAAAATATTATCCTTGGTCATTATTATTGAGGAACATGATCCAATCTTACATATTAGTGGAGTGGCAAAATTTATGTGAACCTCTAGGATTAGCAGTTAATTTGAAGGTGTATTAGAGTCCGGGTGTTTTCAATCAATGGGATGCCAATCAGGTGTGAGTGGGCACCCTGTTTTATTTATAGAAAGGCTGGAAACAGTTACAATACCATCTCTAAAGAGTTTGGACTCCACCAATCCACAGTCAGACAGATTGTGTACAAATGGAGGACATTCAAGACCATTGTTACCCTCCCCAGGAGTGGTCGACCAACAAAGATCACTCCAAGAGCAAGGCATGTAACAGTTGGCGAGGTCACAAAGGACCCCAGGGTAACTACTAAAAAACTGAAGGTCTCTCTCACATTGGCTAATGTTAATGTTCATGAGTCCACCATCAGAAGAACACTGAATGACAATGGTGTGTATGGCATTTCAAGGAGAAAGCCACTGTTGTTGGGTCACACTGACCCTGGTTTCTGACGCTGGAGGTCGGGGTTGACTCATGTCTCGGCGTGTGCACGCTCGGCGCGATCTCATATGGTGCCAAACGTGCACACGCTGAGACACGAGTCAGTGCTGATCTCCAGCAAGTAGCGACTTCAAGAGAACCTAAATTCCCAAATTCAGGCTGGGTCCTGTTGTAGGTTCTGGTTGGGTCCTGTTGTATGTCCAGAGCCGACGGTTGCCGTGATTTTGGCTCGCTCGCAGTGGCGTGGCATGCTCCGTTCCCTTCCTCTCACGCCTTCACCGTCCTTCTCCGCGATCGTGGGAAGTAACGCCCCCCTTAACGTTGCAGTTTGAAAAGACGTTGCGCTGACGTTTCCTATTCAGCCTTGTCTTTTCTTCATTCCTTTTTTCTTCAGTGGCTGAGTGGCCTGTTGGGTTATTTCTGTTGTTACCCACGCATCCGTCTCGGGTTTGATCCTCTGTCACTGAGTGTGTTTTTTTCATTTGTTGTTTTATTGTGTATTTATTTTCTTTTATTTATTTATATTTTGGTTCACCAATTCCTGCCATTGGGTCCTTAAATCCTTTAACTTTTATTTTCATGGTTCACCAGCTTATAATTATGGCGAACCGAATGGGCTAAAATTCCTTCAATAAATAAATGACCAAGTATAATATGTTTGTCTCATTTGTTTAACTGGGTTCTCTTTATCTACTTTTAGGACTTGTGTGAAAATCTAATGATGTTTTAGGTCATATTTATTCAGAAATATAGAAAATTCTAAGGGGGTTCACAAACTTTCAAGCACCACTGTACATACACAAGGTTACAACAAGACTAGTCATATATATACACTCAAGTCAATGCCAATTTAGCATAATCACTTAATCTAACACACGTCTTTGGATTGTGGGAGGAAACCAGAGTACCGGTACCCATTGCAACCTCACACTGACAAGGAGGAGGACAAGCAGACTCCACATAGAAAGGACCTTGGCCTCTCCACCCTGGGATTGAACCCAGGACCTACTTACTGTTAAGTGGTGCTGCTACCCACCGAGCCACCCTGCCACCCTGCCACCCAAAACATCAAACACATCAACTTATGACAACAGGAGTCAAGTGCATCAGTTCATGTTCACATCAAACATTAGAATGTGGGAAGCTATGATGTAAGTGACTTTGACTGTGGTGTGGTTGTTGGCACCAGTCAGGGTGGGTTAAGTATTTTAGGAACTGCTGATCTTCTGGGATTTTTACACACAGTGGTATGAAGAGCAAAAATACTCCAGGGAGTAGCAGTAGCAGAAACAGCTTGATGAGGAGAGAGGTCTTTTGAGAATGGACAAAAATGATCATGTGTAAATGTAAATATCAGTAAGAGTGTATTTTGAAGCCAATGTGTAAATCAACACTGTCCAGAAATATAATGCTAATCATTACATTAAGTTATGCAAGAACATATTGTCATGAAAACACAGCTATACAGTGTGGATTAAATCCTCCTAATTAATATGATTCATAAATGTGTTTAAATGAGAACTGAAGCTGAATAATGTTCATATTTTTACTTTTAGAGGAGTTTAATTGCAATAATAGTTAATAAACTGTATGACAATGTAGAAACATTCACAGATACTTAAGTTGCACCCTAGACAAATCTACAGAGACTAAACGTCAACTATAAAATAAATGGTCCATTTGCTAAGCAATGCTATTATTAATAATGTACATTTACAATAGTGTGTGACTGATTCAGCACTGTGTGCTTATTTCAGGCTGGACTGATTCGTACAGATAAGGGCGAGTTTTTCATTGAGCCTCTGGAGAAAGGTCAGCAGGAGTCTGAGCTGAAAGGTCGGGTTCATGTGGTGTATCGCAGATCAGCTATTAAGAAAAAGCTGGGACGACATCAGGAGGATCAGCATAATGAAGGTAAGTAAGAGAGGGAGTTAATTTGATATTACTGAGTAGTATTACTGAATAGTGTTGGATGATATGAAGGCATGCTTCATGTATGAAAAACCAGGAGGCATGGTAGAGGAGAAACAATCTACTGTTTTAATATATCAGGATAGAAAATAAAATTGCTTGGATGCTTGGATAAATGTATTTGAAACTGTATGGACCTGTGCTGAATGCAATCAGCACATTTACACACTGTAACGAGTTCCTTTAAGTTGCCAGTCCATTTCAAGTATGTAAGTTGCACCTCTTTCCTTGTGATGTCACAAGTGGCATAGCAAATTTCTTTTAAAAGTGCTGCTTCAAATTTCATAGTTGTTTTTGCTTATTATTGATAGATCATGTATAGTCTCATTAGAGATATAGTAAGTTAAACATATAAAATATTTAAAAAAATCTGCTGTTTGTTTGACTATTAAACAGACCCAGGACAGTTGCTGCATTAAATGAAATATCTTTGCATTTTATCATGTGATTACATTTGATTTTTCATATATGTATTGAATATTGTATTGAAAATGAAAAACAAAAATGCTTATTGTCATGACCCAGACTTTTCTTCACTACATTTCTAAGCGCTGATCACTCCTGCCACTTGATTCCCTACGTCATACACTGTAGATTTCCTCACTTAGCATGGATGAGTACAGGAGAGTATCGTACTGCATATTGCTTGTCCGGCGAAAAATTCTAATTTCAGACTATTGTGTATTTGAAACCTGTGTATGTGTATGTATATGTATTGTGTATGTGTGTTATCGGATTTTCCATTTTTAAGTCAAAATATCACAAGTCTGACCATCATAAACTGGGGAGTACCTATATTTTGACATTACAACAGCATCAATGGCTATTCATAATAGGAGTTATTATGTAAATTCCATCAACATGTGACTTTGCAGCAAGAGTGGTGAACACTCTGCTGGATCTTGTTGACATAAACATTCCCGCCATATACAGGATGGAGCCCTAACATCGGATACTCAGACCACATCTCTGTTATGCTACAGACTGCTCGTCAGACACTCTAAACTAGTTCAGAAACAGGTGAAAACTTGGCCAGCAGAAGCTATCTGTGCAGTCCAGGCTGTTTTGAACACACTGATTGGGACATATTTAGGGAGGCTGCAACTGATGGTGACTACATCAATTTGAAGGAGTACATTTCATCAGTGACCAGCCACATCTGCATTTACATTGATGATGCCCCTATTTCCAAGACAATCACCACACAACAGAACCAGAAGTCAGGATGGCTGTGAAGGTGCTAACGGCTCAAGACTCCAAAAGGTTTTCAAAACTGGTGACAAGGCAGCCTTTATAACTGCAAGTGTCAAAGTGTCGTAAGAGATCAAGGAAGGCAAAGGGTGCACAGGGCCACAGCATCCACAGCCCCTTTCAGAACAGGGGTGACACACGGTGCATGTCAGATTTATTTATATAGCGCTTTTTACAATGGAGCATTGTCTCAAAGCAACTTTACAAGTTTAGATTATCTCCTAATAACTACGTCCAATCCCAAATTGAGCAAGCCTAGGGCGACTAGTTCTAGGAAGAAACCTTGGGAGGACCAAGACTCAAAAAGGGACCCAACCTCCTTGGGCGGTGTAGATGATAAATCTAAGAGCGAAACTAAAGTCATGGAGTCAAAGTTCGAATAGAATGTGAAGTATGCACATCGACATTAAGTGGCCCGGGTATGATGGGGCTGGAGCTGATGACGGAAGCAGCTTGAGTGGAGCAGATGAACATGTGGCAGAGCATCCAAGCTAACACCGGCTACAGGACTCCTTCTGCCTGTGACTGTGATGCCTCTCTTCCTGAAGTGCAGAACAACTGTTACACTCTGTTTGAAGCACAGACGATGTAGTGGTGAGGAAGACTGCCCATCCTCCCAATGACCAGGTGCTTTGTCTCACCATGGCTGTACTGAGTTAACCCACTGAAAGCTGCTGGACCAAACAACGTTCCTGGCAAGGTACTCAGAGGATGTGCAGACCAGCTAGCATGTGTTCTCACAGACATATTCAACATTTCTCTGAGCAGTGTCGACGTTCCAATGTGCTTCAAGGCGACCATCATCGTCCCTGTGCTGAAGAAGTCTCCAGTGTACTGAATCAAAGACAACTGTCCCATTACAGCCATGCCCATTGTAATGAATGCTTTGAGAGGCACATCCTGACACACATCAAGACCTTTATGCCTCCCTCAGTGGACCCCCTGCAGTTTGCGTATCATCACAACTGCTCTACAGAAGACTGTAACCAGGTGACTCTCACTCACCTAGATAAAAATCACACCTCGGCCCCAACATGCATGTGCGGGCTGACGAGAGACACCTGCTCTTCCTATTGTGTAAGGCTGTGTGAGAGCGGTGCCTATCATCGCACCTTTGGTATTTTGTGGCAATCCACGCGAGGTATTGAGGCCATTAGCTGAGCACACATTCAAGCCCAGCTAACTGCACTTGGGTTCGTCACCACTGAACCCTGACATTATGTTTGAATGCTTCAGCTCAGCATTCCATACCATCATACCTCAGCACCTAATTGCAAAGCTCAGTCTGCTGGGCCTGAACACCACTCTCTGCAACTGGATCCTAGACTATTTGCCTGGGAGACCTCAGATTGTCCTGATTGGTTATACCATCTCCAGCACAACCACACTGAACAAAGGAGCCACTCAAAGCTTTTTTCCCAGTTCATTGCTTTTCACTTTACTGACTCATGACTGTACAGCAACTTCCTGATGACACGACCATGGTGGCAAGAGCATGAAAAGTGAGTCAGCATACAGAGAGGAGGTGTAAAGTCAACAATCTGCCTGCGAATGTTGACAAAACTAAAGAGATAGTTGTTGACTTCAGAAGAACACAGAGTGGCAACTAAACTGACCATTGGTGGCTCTTTCATAGGGATAGTAAAGAGCACCAAATTCCTATTGTTGTTAACCATGTGCATTCCTTTCATGGCCCCAGTTTACTTATCTTCTAATGGCTACTTCCAGCATGATAACAAATTATTTCACAATATAAACATGAACATGATATTGAGTTCAGTGTTCCAATGTTCCTTGGTGGCCTTCCCATTCCCCAGATACGTTTTTGTTTTTTTTGTGTGTGGGTTGGGGGTGGGGTGGGTCGCAATGTATACTTGCATTCTTTTCCAGGTATGCTTATGAAACTCTGAACTACGAAGGGAATTTGATTTCTTTATCGTTTCATATTTATACCTCAGTGAAATAGGAATCAAGTTAAAATAAAGTTAATTAAAATACATGAAGATATAGATAAATTAATAAATAACAACATATAAATAGGAACATGTCCCAGTTATATTTAGTTCATAAGAATTAGTTGTAATATTTCATCAGATACAGTGGGGCAAAAAAGTATTTAGTCAGTCACTGATTGTGCAAGTTCTCCGACTCATCATAGGTACACTTCAACTATGAGAAAAAAATCCAGGAAATCACATTGTAGGATTTTTAAAGAATTTAATTGTAAATCATGGTGTAAAATAAGTATTTGGTCACCCACACACAAGCAAGATTTCTGGCTTTCACAGACCTGTAACTTCTTCTTTCAGAAGCTCTTCTGTCCTCCACTTGCTACCTGTATTAATGGTACCTGTTTGACTTCGTTATCTGTATAATAGAAACCTGTCCACAGCCTCAAACAGTCAGACTCCATACTCATTCATGGCCAAGACCAAAGAGCTGTTGAAGGACACCAGGAATAAAATTGTAGACCTGCAGCAGGCTGGGAAGAGTGAATCTACAATAGGCAAGTGGGTTGGTCTGAATAAATCAACTGTGGGAGCAATTTTAAAACATACAAGACCATTGATAATCTCCCTCGATCTGGGGCCCCACGCAAGATCTCATCCCGTGGGGTCAAAATGATCATGAGAACGGTGAGCAAAAATCCGCGAACTACCCAGGGACCTGATGAATGACCATCAGAGAACTGGTACCAAAGTAACAAAGGCTACCATCAGTAACACACTACGACGAGAAGGAGGACTCAGATCCTGCAGTGCCAGGCATGTCCCCCTGCTTAAGCCAGTACATGTCCAGGCCCATCTGAAGTTTGCCAGAGAGCATATGGATGATCCAGAAGAGGATTGGGAGAATATCATGTGGTCAAATGAATCCAAAATAGAACTTTTTGGTAAAAGCTCAACTCGTCGTGTTTGTAGGAAGAAGAATTTAGAGATGCGCCATACCTACTGGGAAGCATGGGGGTGGAACCATCATGGTTTGGGGCTGTTTTTCTGCAGAGGGGACAGGACAACTGATCCGTGTTAAGGGAAGAATGAAAGGGGCCATGTATCATGAGATTTTAAGCCAAAACCTCCTTCCATCAGTGAGAGCATTGAAGATGGAACATGGCTGGATCTTCCAGCGTGACAAACACACCGCTCAGGCAACAAAGGAGTGGCTCTGTACAAAGCATTTCAAGGTCCTGGAGTAGCCTAGCCAGTCTCCAGACCTTAGCCCCATAGAAAATGTGTGGAGGGAGTTGAAAGTCCGTGTTGCCCCAAAACATCACTGCTCTAGAGGAGATCTGCATGGAGGAATGGGCCAAACTACCAGCTACAGTGTGTGCAAACCTGCTGACGACTGACCTCTGTCATTGTCAACAAAGGTTATGTTACAAAGTATTGAGCTGTACCAAATTTATTGACCAAATACTTATTTTCCACAATTAAATTCTTTAAAAATCCTACAATGTGATTTCCTGGATTTTTTTTCTCATTTTGTCTCTCATAATAATTTTAATAATGAATAATAATTACAGACCTCTCTCATCTTTCTAAGTAGCAGAACTTGCACAATCAGTGGCTGACTAAATACTTTTTTGCCCCACTGTAAATCCGTTCTGTGTTGTGTCATGTCTAACAGTGTAATCATTTTTTGAGTGGTTCCGGACTTTAAATAGTGAGAGCAACTGTTCCATCTAAAAGGCCCTGCTGTTGAATATAAAAAGAGATTCTGATAGGTTCACAGGTTTTTGCTAATCATTGAGAACAGTGCTGTGTGATTTAATGTTTTTTATTTATTTATTTATTTTATTTATTTTATTTTATTTTTAAGGAAAAGGTGAGATGCGAAAGTATGGAAAGTTGAGATTGCCTTGCATTACAATTCATGGCAGGTCTTAAAATATTCCAGACATTTAGTAATTTAAGAGAAAAAATCAAACAATTTAATATCAATGATGTGTGTGATTCAGTATAGGTCTTTTACTTAGCAACTGTGTGTTGTACCTAGTGTTATTTTGCCTGTTAGACATTTCAAAATTTAAATAATAGTAAAAACAATGTTGATAAAGAAGTCAATACAGTAGGTTGACTTTACAAATTCAAATGGCTATTGTATGCATATTAATTGTAAAGTTTTACTCCTTTTTTACAGTGTCAGATTATGGGATAAGCAGAGCTCACAAAATTCTCTTTGTGTGGGGAAGCAGAAACTTTCCGAAATCATCAGAGCGTAAACGCAGGCATTGACTAAGAGAGACAGCTATAGCATTGACGGTTCTGCTGGCTTGGATGACTCAGTGGTGCGTTCTCAACAGTAAAGAGAATGTCCGAAAACTACGTTCTAACACTGATGGAAAATAGTAAGTGATGTTTTATGTCTTCTCAACACGTTTCAGCTCCATACATACTGGTGGTCGAAATAATGCGCAAAAATAAAATGTGGTGTTTTAAAAAAATTATGTGAGAGTGAGCCAAACAACAAAAACAAAAACAAAACAAAAAAAACACATGCACTCAGCACTGCAGCCACCACGACAGTTCCTCTATCACAATGCTATTTTAATGGGAAAAAGTTAAAGTTAGCCAGAGTACCGTTAGCACATTGCATTGCAAATACCACATCTAAGACAGATGATTTTAACACTGTACATATCTCAGGGACTATATTTCTATATTTCTGATACAAATAATCTAAAACTCATCAGATTTTCACACAAGTCCTAAATAAAAGTAAGATTTACAAGAGAACCTGTTAAACAAATGGACAAAACTATATTACTTGGTCATTTATTTATTGAAGAAAATGATCCATAATTACAGATTAGTTGAGTGGCAAAAAGTATGTGTGGAACCTTTGCTTTCAGTATCTGGTGTGGATCCCCTGTCAGCAATAAATGTAGCTAAAGTTTCCTGTAGCTGTTGATCAGTCCTGCACACCGGATTGGAGGAATTTTAGCCATTCCTCCTTACAGAAACAGCTTTCAGCTCTGGGATGGTTGCGTGGGTTTCCTCACATTAGCTGCCACTTCAGTCCTTCCACAACACTTCCATTGGATTAAGGTCAGGACTTTGGGCGTTGGCCATTCCAAAACATGAACTTTATCCTTCTTACCATTCTTTGGTAGAACGAACTTGTGTCGCCCTTAGGAGTCGTTGTTCTTGCTGCATGACCCCACCTTCTCTTTAGATTCAGTTCATGGACAGATTGTCCTTACATTTTCCTTTTAGAATTCTCTGATGTAACTCAGAATTTCATTGTTCCATTCAATGATGGCGAGACGTCCTGCCAGATGCAGCAAAACAGGGCCATGAACTACCACCACCATGTTTCACAGATGGGATAAGGTTCTTATTTGCTGGAAGCAGTGTTTTCCTTTCTCCAAAAAGAACGCTTTTCTTTTAAACCAAAAAGTTCTATTTTGGTCTCATCCGTCCACACAAACCATTTTCAATAGCATTTCTGGCTTGTCCACGTGGATCTTTGCAAACTGCCAAGACGAGCACAGGCAATGTTCTTTTTGGAGAAAGCAGTGGCTTTCTCCTTGCAACCCTGCATGCACACCATGTTGTGCAGTGTTCTTCTGATGGTGGACTATGAACATTAAATTTGGCCAATGTGAGGAGAGGCATTTCAGTGCTTAGAAGGTTACCTGGGGGTCCTTGTGAACCTGCCAAACATTACACACCTTGCTCTTGGAATGATCTTTGTTGTGGGACCATCCTGGGGAGGGTAAACAATGGTCTCGATTTTCTCCATTTGTACACAATCTGTGGATTTGGTGGAATCCAACGCTTTGTAACCTTTCCAGCCTGATGAGCATTCAACAACTCTTTTTTCTGAAAGTCCTTAAGAAGTCTCCGTTGTTTGTGTCATTACACTTCATAAACATGTGTTGTGATAGGGAATTTTTTTTGGGATAGATCCTGTTCTTTAAATGAAACAAGGTTGCCCCCTCCACCTGATTTAAATTTACCAATTTACAGCATTAGCAGACACCCTTATCCAGAGCGACTTACAATGGCTACAGTCTTACAATCAAGCAATTGTGTTTAAGGTTTTGCTCAAGGGACCCAAAGTGGCAGATGGCAGAGGGTGGATTTGAACCGGGACCTTTCGGTTCATAGTCCAGTCCTTACCTAGGCTACCACAGTCCCTACCGATTGTATTCCCATTGATTGAAACACCGGACTCTACTTGCCCCCTTCAAATGAACTGGTTATAATCCTAGAGGTTCAACATACTTTTTGCCACTCACTAATATGTAAGATTGGCTCATTTTGCTCAATAAATATATTTCGTTTTATCATTTGTATAAAGGGAGTTCTCTTTATCTTCTTTCAGGACTTGTTGTGAAAATATGATGATTGTTTTAGGTCATATTTATGTAGAATATAGAAAATTTAAAGAGGTCACAAACTTTCAAGCCCACGTCGTGAGTTCTTTATGTTACGGGCTGTAGAGTGTACACTTCTCTATCCATAGTTGCACTTGAATTAGGCTTCAACCCAGCAAAGAACATAATCACAATAACAGTTTGTTAAGACTTCTAGATTCAGTTTAGATAGTTCAACCCATTTTGACTTAATGATTACTATTGTAATATGCTCACTGCACATAACCTTTAAACCCTAAACCTTTACCTCGTACACAAAGAGCCAATTTTTTGACCCTTGAATTTTCAAAAGATGGCTGGCACGGTTGGCTCAGTGGGTATGGGTAGGCACCATCAACCTCACAGTGAGACGATTCCTGTGTTAATCCCCAGTACCCAGTGTCCTCCCACGTCCCAAAGGACATGCGTTAGGCTCATTGTGTCGCTAAAGTGAACTAGTGTGTGAGTGTATGTGGGTCTATGATGGATTTGCCGGCCTGCCTGAGGGTTGTTCGTACCTTGTGCCTTCACCATGTGCACTGGCTCTCTGTGGACTCTAAGTGGATTAGAAAATGAGGTGAGTGAGTGGTTTCAAAAGAAAGAAAGTGTTTGTCAAACTGAGGAGTTTTTTTTTTGTCCTCAATTGTCAAGCCATCCCCAACGTGTGCTGTGCGTACTCTGTCCCCCAAAATGATCCCAAATCAGGTCAACATTACATACCCACACATTCGCATGGACACACAGCCGTGCACCATGTTATGTGAATTGAGCAGTACATGGTAGTGCAGACTCGTCTGCTGGATGATTTAGTGGTGATGAAAGCTCTTTGGATGAATGAAGAGCTGGATTTAGTTTAAACCCGATAGAAGTAATTCCCTATCTGAACTGCAGTCACAACATCCATTTGTTTTGCTCTTTCTGAGTCTTTGTGTAATAAATGTTGTTGCAGGACTATTTTCAGTCTCATAAAACAGAACGACAGCGCTGGAGAGAGAAATCACCTCATGGAAGAGAGTTATTTTATATCTGTCTTTCTTTGAAAGCACCAACATCAAACACCAGCATATACAATCACATCAAAATCAATACTAACATTCAACAGAAGACACCATAAGCAATCAGTGCTGGAGAAGTTGCTCAAAAAAGTAGTCCATTACAAATGACTAATTCTTTCAAAATGCACTTCCTGGGAAAAAATACTTTCTGGGGAAAAAATCAATTCTATTACTCATTATGTTACTTCTAAGGGCATTTTTACACTTGGTCTGTTTCAGCATTTGAAGTGGAATCAGACTTCATGGTTTGTTTTGCATATGTGAACCCATCAAACAAACGCAGACTACTCTAAACTGCCTCAGAAATGAAACGAACTGAGAAGACCTCTTGAGAAGGTCTCAGTATGGTTCATTTTATGGTTCGCTTAATGCATGCATTGTGAAATTTTTGGTCACAGTATGGTTTGCCATAAGGAGATGTTAATGGGAGCTGTCCTGCACACAATCTGGCTCTCAAGCTCTCGAGTTCAGCATAATCACCACTACTAAAAGCCTAAATGAGTTGTGCATTCAACTGATCCCTGAATTCTATTGTTTAATTCACAAATTCTAAATTTAACCATCTCTGCTTTATTTGCATTATTTTTCTGAAAAATAATCTGCTCTAGATTTCTTTATGCGCGGTTTTCATAAGTTCTTCCTGCTTCAATTATTATTATAAATATTATTCTTCCCCCACGCTTGTCTCTGCTTTAGTGTTTTGTTTTGTTTTGTAGTCTTATTTCATATTTGTCTTCTAGATTGATCTGTAAAAAGCATTCGGAGAATATGAACACATTACCCATAGTTCATGTTACACAGGAGTTGTGGTGTGCACAAAAAAAGAGGTCCAGAAAGAGAAGCGAGTCCTCTTTAAAGGTCACTTACAGTGTGAACACAAAAAGAACTGAGATCAGTAGCTCTTGTTTCGCTTTTTGGTTTAGTTGATTTAAAACAGACTTCTTCTTCTTCTTCTTCTTCTTCTTCTTCTTTCGACTTCTCCCTTTATCAGGGGTCACCACAGCGAGTTAAACGTTTCCACCTCACCCTGTCCTCCACATCCTCCACTCTCACCCCAACTCCCTGCATATCTTCATTCACCACAACCAAATAACTCCTCTTTGGTCTTCCTCTCCGTCTCTTGCCTGGCAGCTCCATCGCCAACATCCTCCTACCAATATATCCACTATCCCTCCTCTGCACATGTCCAAACCATCTCAGTCTTCCCTCTTGAATTTTGTCTCCCAATTTTCCAACTTGTGCTGTCCCTCTGATGATCTCATTCCTAATCCTGTCCACCCTAGACACTCCTAAAGAAAACATCAACATTAAGTTCTGCTACCTCCAAGCTTGCTTACTTGTCTCTTTGTCAGTGCCACTGTCTCGAAACCATCAACACGGCTGGTCTCACTACATCTCTTATAATCTTTTCATTCCTTTTGCTGCAACCTTTCTGTCACACAGCCCCCCCCCAACTCCTGACACTCTTTCTCCACCACTCATCTGCCTGTACTCTCTTCTTCAACTCCTTCCACAATCCATATTTCCTTGGACAGTTGATCCAAGGACAGGAAACTCTGGACCCTTGTGGACATGATCCCTGTAGCCTGGACTGTGCCACATGCCTACCTTTTTATTTACACCACATGTATTCTGTCTTACTACAGTTGACTTTCAGTCCTCTCCTTTCCAGATATACCTCCACCTCTCCAAGTTCTATTCTACTGCTCCCTGTTCTCACTACAGATCACAATGTCGTCGTGCAAAACATAATAGTCCACGGCGATTCTTGTCGAAAAAAAAACCTCATCTGTTAGTCGTCCATACCAGGGCAAATAAGGAGAACGGACTCAGGGCCGATCCATGATGCAGTGCACACCCCTACATTGAAAGCTATCTGTCACTCCTACAGCACATCTCACTGGCTGTCACGAGTTCTCATACATGTTCCTGCACTAATCTAACGTACTTTTTCAGCAATGAGACTCCTCATACACCAACACAGTCATTCCCTTGGAACCCTGTTCATACATAAGCTTTCTCCAATATCCACAAGGGACACAGTTGTAGATCTTCTGACCATCTCTTATCCTTCTCCATCAGCAGTTCCAAAGCAAAAATCGCCACTCCATGTGGCTCTTCCTTGGCATGAAACCATACGTTGTTCACACACTGTCACATCCTGTATGAGAGAATAGCTGACACAAACCTATCCCAACTCTTCATTGTGTGGCCATCAACTTTATTGCCCCTGTAAGAGGCCACAAAAAATCTGGATACATCACCCATTCTGCTTAAAAATCGGTACAAAGTAAAATTTTCCTCCATTCCTCCGGCAGCTTCTCCTTACCAGAATTCCATTGAATAATCTAGTCAAAACAACCACTCAAGCTCTCCTAGACGTTTCCATGACTTCAACGGTAGTAATCAGGACGACCACTGCCTTTCCGTTCTTAATCCTTTCAAAGCTTTCCTCCATTCTTACTCGCTAATCTTGCTAATACGGTGCCACCAAGTCACACCCATCCGCCTTCGTCCATTCATTTCTACATTCTCAACTCCTCACATTACTCATTCCCATCTTTCCCTCACCATCCTCCTTCACCTGACAGTCCCCATTTTCCATTCTATCCTTGGATCAACCCTGACATGCTCAACATCCTTTCCAGGCTCTATGCTCTCTGGTCGCGCCAGCAGATACAACTCCTTCTTGCCATTATTAGTTTAACCTTTCATGAACTCATGTGGCCTTCTGCTGGCCTTTGCTACCTCCCTCTTTGCCCTGTTGCCGCATCTCCTGTACTCCTGCCTACTGTCATAGTCCGGTCCGTCCCATTTCTCTTTGCTGACCTCTTTCCCTGAATAAATTCCTGACCATCCTCGTTCCACCACCAGGTTTCATTTTCATCCTTTGCCTGTCCAGAAGACAAACCAGTACCTTTCTACCTCATCTGTCTAATTTACTGTTGCTGCTACTACCCAGGTCGTTTGGGAGCTCTTTCTATCACCCAAAAGCCTTTCTCGCTCCTCTTGAATCCTTACAACTGTTTCCTTTCTCAAAATTCCAAACATTTGGTACTCTGCTTGCCTTGGTCCTCTTCCTCTTCCTAAACAACCAGAGCCATCCTGCAAACCACCATCCCGATGTGCTGCCTAGCCTACACTCTCCTTGCCATACTTACAATCACCAACTCTTTTAAGCAACCTCTTCTACATAGGATGTAGTTTACCTATGGCTCCTCCCCCACCATCTTTTAAGGTCACCCATGCTCCTCCACTTGGAAAATATGTGTAACCACAGCCATTTCCTCTCATTGCAAAAATCCACCACCATCTGTCCTTCAGGTTCGATCCTTAACACCAAACCTGCCCATCACTTCCTCATCTCTTTTATGACCCTTCACCAAATGACCATTGAAATCGGCATGAAAACTCCCCCACAGCGAATCTCTTTTTTCCCTAATTCACAGCCAACTTGTGGTGCATTAGCACTAACAAACCATTCACCATTACTCCTCAAATTTCCAGCTTCTAGAATAGTATCCTACTGACACCTTTTTCACCTAACGACCTTCTTTACATAGTCCTCCTCAGGACCCACCAACTTCCATTCTTTCCTATCACACCATGGTAGAACAGTTTAAACCCTGCACCAATGCATCGAGCCTTGCTACCCTTCCACTTTGTCTCCTGCACACACAAAACATCGACCTTTCTCCTCTGCATCATATCAGCCAGCTCTCTACCTTTCCCTGTCATCGTCCCTACATTTAGGGTTGCTACCCTCAGTGCCATATTCTGGCCCCTCCTGATTTCTCTCTGTCTCCTCACACGCTTCCCTCCTCTTCGTCTTCCGCAAACAGTAGTCCAATTTCCGTTGGTATGCTGTTTGCTACCAATACCAGTGGCGGTCGTTGTTAACCCGGGCCGCGACCGATCCGGTGTGGTGAAATTATTATGAACTCGCATACTAGATTTGGCAAATGTTTTACACCGGATGCCCTTCCTGACGCAACCCTCACCATTTATCCGGGCTTGGGACCGGCACTAGAAATACCCTGCCTGAGCAATCTAGCGGCTGGTTTAGTTGATTTAAAACAGACGATATATGAAAGCACAGGGATAACAGCCAATAGTCTTTTAAATGCTTTGTTTAAGAAGAAAGGATAATTCATGCTCATATGGAATTTGCTGTTTGTATGGAATTTTGGGGGTTCTCCAAGTTGTACAGACCTGGCTAGCAGATTCAGTGTTTCAAATCATGAATTTGTTTATTATGATTTAAAGCTTCTTCTAGAAAGCCTCTTTCTCCCATCATGTGGGCACATGACCAAATTATGTAGAGAGGCTAAAATAAAGAGCTAATATATAGAGGAAGTTTGTTTTAAATGTGTTGAGAATAATTTATATTTTTCACTCAGAAACATTTGTAATGTTATACAAATTAGAGAATATTAAACACAGAATTCTCCTCTATATATATATATATATATATATATATATATATATATATATATATATATATATATATATATACATATACACACACACCAGAGCTGAATGCAGGAAGCTGATGGTAAGAGCATTATTAGGACAAGGATAACACCAACCAGATAGGGCATATGCAAAAGGAAGAATCAATAGACAGTTCAATATAGAAAAGTCAGGTTTATTATCAACAGAGCAAAAAAGGTTTAGTCTGAAGGGAGGATCGGAGAGTGAAAGCATGGCAGAAACAGACATATCAAAGTGAGTAAGTGTGAAATTCCTAGAACCATAGGTAGCTATGACACTTTGCACTCCGGAGCACTGGATGGTGGTGACACACTTACATTCCCCAGACGTTACTTCAAACAACAACATTTTGCATCAACATTCAGAATTTCCTTGGAGATTGCTGCTGTGCATTACCTCTTCTATGAATGATAGTTGTGTCCAACACTCCATCCTGGTAGGGCAGCACGGTGGTGCAGATGGTTAGTGCAGATGCCACACAGCTCCAGAGATCCCCGGTTGTATGTGTGGAGTCTGCATGTCTGCCCTGTGTTTGCCTGGGTTTACTTGAGGTACTCCTGTTTTCTCCCACTTTCCAAAGAAATGCGTTAGGCTGTTCTATCTAACTCGCCCCCAGTGGGAGTGAGTCTGACTAGTAACTATATAATCTTGCTACTGTAATGAATAGCCACTGATGCTGACATTATGTTAAATAAATGAATAAATTAAACCAAACCATCCTTCCTGGTAAGGGTGAAGGTCAGTGTTGATCCTGCCCTTGAAACACTGATCGCATGGGAGGAATACACCATGGAAAGAGTGCAAGTACTTTATCATCACACACATCACACCAGGATCAACTCAGAGTGACCAGTACACCTACTGACCTTTTTTGGGCCTTTGGGAGGAAATTATTAATAAACCGCTACACAGCTCCTCTAGTGTAGTGCTCTATATGTCAAAACATGTACATGTATTTATTTGTACCTGTGAGTACAAGTTTTCTGCAGTTGAGTGTCTAGATGACTTTTCTGATTTTATTTCCTCTATGAATTTCTGATTTGAGTCTTGTCTTTCTTTCTCAGGTAGATGATATATACCATGATGAATCTCTGGGTACCAGAATCAATGTTGTCATTGTTCGAATGATCATGGTGGGGTACCGCCAGGTAAGATGTTTATCTGTATGCTTGCTTGGTTATGAAACTATCAAATAAGCCAATCGTGTGGAAGTACAGTAGATTAAACCATAGCAAACCAGCTCAGGAGGTTCATCCTACGGGGAAAAATGATCTAACTGACTTGTGGGGTGGGTTAAGTATTTCAGAAACAGGCATTTTGGGATTTTTATGCACAATGGCCTCTACAAAGACATAGTGTGTACACAGAATGGCCATCCCAGAAGACCAGTGAGATTCAGTTCTGTGGGATGAAGTGTCTTGTTGATAGATAGAAAGGTCATGGTCTACAGTAACTTAAATAACTACTCTCAACAACTGTGCTGTTCAGAAACACATCTACAAATGCACAATACAGTAAACTTTCAGGTACAGTGCTTACAGAAAATATTCATACTCATTTGAAATAGTCATTGTCTTGTCTTACAGTGCTGCTTGAAATTTGTAAACCCATTAGAATTTTCTATATTTCTGCATAAATATGACCTAAATCATTATCAAAAAGTAGATGAAGAGAACCCAGATAAACAAATAACACAAAAATATTATACTTGGTCATTTATTTATGGAGGAAAATGATCCAATATTACATATTAGCGAGTGGCAAAAGTATGTGAACCTCTAGGATTAGCAGTTAATTTGAAGGTAAAATTAGAGTCAGATGTTTTTAGTCAATAGGATGCCAATCAGGTGTGAGGGGCACCCTGTTTTATCTAAAGAACAGGGATCTATCAAAGTCTGCTCTTCACAACATATGTTTGTGGAAGTGTATCATGGCACGAACAAAGGAGGTTTCTGAGGAGCTCAGAAAAAGAGTTGTTGATGCTCATCAGGCTGGAAAAGGTTACAAAACCATCTCTAAAGAGTTTGAACTCCACCAATCCACAGTCAGACAGACTGTGTACAAATGGAGGAATTTCAAGACCGTTGTTACCCTCCCCATGGCCTTTTCAACACTTTATTATAAAAGAAACTTTTTATTAATGATTTTGGCCAACTGTAGGTTAACGTATCATTACTTATCATAGTATTTTTTTCCATATCTCTGCTATTATACAGTATATGCCCCTCTACCAAACACTCCTTGTACTCCTCAGTTCATGATACATTTCACTTGTGATGGGTTTGTAGGAATGTATCACCTTTGTAAATCAGGGGGCACCTGTACAATACAACTCCATTAATGCACATAATACCTTATACAGTGTGGATTTTCTGGGGGTCTGTAACGGATTCATTCAATTTACATTATTCCTTATGGGAAAAGGAATAGCTTGGTACTGAACCAAGAAGTGAGGCACCACTGTACAGCGTGTTCCATTAAGACATGAAAGGTACACTGCTTTGTGGGTCATTACTCCAGGCAGAATGTGTTTATTATTATGGCTTGACTGATGATCAGACAAAATGTATGAGTAATAGTGAATGATTAATGCAGATACCCAGGTCATCCCAAATGGTTTATTAATGTAATTTATCAATGGAATAGGACCACCATATGACCAACACTGATATATTTGCATGAGCACACAAAGACAAAAAGTCATATCTGTTTTTACATTTTATCACAAATCACAATGCCTCTGTAGTTACTGTTTCTCTGTATGTGTTTGTTGTTTCTGTGTTGCTACAGTCATTAAGTCTGATTGAGCGAGGGAACCCATCCCGCAGTCTGGAGCAGGTGTGTCGCTGGGCAAACACGCAGCAGAAGCCTGATCCAAACCATGCTGAGCACCACGACCATGCCATCTTTCTCTCCAGGCAAGACTTTGGTCCTGCAGGTATGCAAGGTAGTGTATTCACTCGGTCAGGGCTTGTGCAGAGTGAGTGGTCTTTCTCCTTCACCTACATAATGGTTGGCTTCAACACTCACACCACACAGGTAAGAGTCCTCATACCCAGTGTGTGTAAGTGTGTGTGTAAGATTTGATGGTGAAATCATCAGTCTGTCCTAAGAAAATTTTTGATTTCATACACTCCATATACAATGAAAATGTTTCATTTTTCAAAAGAACATTTTAATGCTTGTTAATTCCTTTTCTAACTGTTTGAATGTTGAATGAGCCATTTTGGTTGTAAAAAATGTGATATTTGACATTCTAAACAGGCAATTTTGACATTTCTCTTTCAATTTTGACTTGAAAACATTTACATTGTTTGTATTCGGGTGAAATGATTGTAAGATAATGATCATAAGGGTTACAGAGATACGACTGTAGACGCATACACACACTTGTAACTGTGTATTGGTGCCAACCTCTTAAAAAAGAGAAGTATACTGAAACCAATTTTATGTGGAGAATTTTTGGCATGTAGAGGAAAAGGAAATGCTTGTTATAGTATGTCAGCTTTTATAAAATATAGACCAGGAATGTGCTGATCATTAATTATATGACATACCACAATATCAATTCTTAAACTGTATTATTATAAGATTGTGGATATTTAAGACTATTGACTTACTGCTTGTGTGCTACTCAGGGTGAGGCTGCCAATGATTTGACAGCATTGTGCACTCTAAGATATCAGAAGAAGAACACAAGCACATGTCTCATGTGAACATGCCTCGCTTTCTGTAAAAGTTACCATTTGGTTAAAATGCTGTCCTGAATTACAATATCATGATACTTTACACTATCATAAATTATCTGTTAAGTACACTCACGTACAAGTTTGTTAGGTACACTCATCTAATCAGCCAATCAAATATCTAATACAGATATCTAATCAGCCAATCACATGGCACAAACATAGTGCGCTTAAAATGGTCAAACTCCAGTTTGTTTTACTACATTTACATTTACATTTACAACATTTAGCAGACACCCTTATCCAGAGCGACTTACAACTGGTACAGTCTTACAATCCAAGCAGTTGTGGGTTAAGGGCCTTGCTCAAGGACCCAACAGTGGCAGCTTGGCAGAGGTGGGATTTGAACCCTGGACCTTCTGGTCCATAGTCCAGTATCTTACCTAGGCTACCACAGTCCCTTAGAGTAAAATGTCATGGATGTGTAAAAGACAGTCTGTTTAAAAATGTAGAAAGGCTTTTGAGGAAATACAGTAATACAATAAATAAATTAAGTGTTGAAAAATCTCATGTAATTTAGTGAGTAATGGATTGAAAGTGAAAAGTAAAAGCAAAACACTTACTCTACAGGTGAACTCCGGGCACTAGCTGCTAATGTTAACTGCTAAGCCTGAAAACCCAGAAGATTTTTGTTTTTTTATCGAATTAGTAGTACTTTTGACTAAGTAAAGAGCTTTCACCTCTGCTACCACCAGTTTCACTGTTAAGGTTTGTATATGGAGATGGTCTTTGTGTATTTTTATTTTATCTACCTGTTAGCAATGGTTGTGCCTGAAATAGCCAAATCAAATCACTTAAGGAGGTGTCTACGTAATTCTCTGTAATATATTTTAGGAAAATGTACTGTTGGCACCATGATCAAGGCACTGATATACAATACACAATTCTCAAGTAATACCACTGAATTAAAACGGTTCTACTTGACGTTCTTTTGTTCTTTTAAACCTGTACTGACAGACTGAGTTCTGCAGAGACAGCTTATTAGAGGTTTTGTTTGTTTTTGGTTTTTTGGAAGGATTGAGTGCATATTTAACTCTGATGATAGATGGTGATATTTGTTTTCTTTACTGGATGAGTGATCTGTTTTATACCTTATTTATGTCACACTTCAAACGTCACCATGGCATTGGGGTGTGTTGTGCCCATAACACAACCGTATCCACGGGCCAGTGAGCAAACATCTCTTTAAAGTGTGAGAGATTCTCCAGATAAATATAGATGCTTGGAGGCAAACCGGCATACATGCTGGGAAATTAGACATGTTTGGACAGAAATTCTATATTTTTCTGTCTGAAGTGATTAAGACATTATTAAAACTGATGTTTAATATTCAGCCAAGTCTAAAGGTTTGAGATGACATCAGTTACTTTTCAAATGCTGATGTAATTTCCTTATTTATACAAATATGAAACCCTGTAGCTGTGTCTTCGATCATACATTACAATATGCTATATGGCCAAAAGTTTGTGGACACATATGAACATAACATTCTGAAAATATTTCATCCACATGAACTGGAAAGGCTTTTTACTAGTTTTTGGAACATGTTTTTGGTTATTCATTTTCATACATCCTCAGCATTAATGAGGTCAGGCAGTAAGGTCTGAAAATCAAATGAATCAAATTTAAATGTGCAGGGAAGTCAAGGTCTTTTTACACTGATCTCAGGAAACAATTTTTATGGAGGTCCTTTTTTGTATCCCACTGAACTAAAGTAGGAAACGCTTTCCCCAAACTGTTACCACACAGTGGGAAACACACAATTATCTAGGGTGTTATTGTGTTCTAGAGTGTTTTCCTTACTGGGAACATAATGCATTGCTTTAAATATCATTGTTGTGAAATGTTCACAGAGTTCTTAGAGTATTGCTAAGCTAGTTGGTCATTCATTTGTGTTTGATGATTTAACTGGTCTGACAAATTATAACAGTCAATGCTGCTGGTCGTTGCTGTTTATTGTTTTAATGGTTTATCCATTCACTGTTGATGGTTTACCGAAAGGCTCTAATTATGTGACAGAAGGAGTCAGCTGTAGTAATACACTGATATTGTAGACCTGGGGGAAAAAGAAAGGACTGCTTTAAGAACCATGGCATTTTACTGACATCTTCACCCATTATCAGTGATACCAGTATGACTGCATACATTGACACAAAGACCACTGCATACATTTTTTAAGACGGTCACTGAGCCATATACTCTTCACCGTTGTTTGGGCAGAGCTGTTTGTGTCTTACAATTTGTGGGCTTATGACTGAATGCTCAGTGTGCCCTGTAATAGCTTAAGCACAGCATAACATGTTAAAATATTAGCAGGCTGCTTCTGTATGTGACAGCAAAAATAAATAATAACCTGGGAATGAAAACGCACCAATACAAAGAACAGCCTGTTGTCCGTGCTTATCTGGCTAGAAACTAAAATAGTGGCAAACTTGACTTGGTTTAAATTTGTCTATATTTCACACACCTGCTTTTAATGCATTTTTCTTTCTTTTAGTTATTTGTATCATATATTTTTGCAAAATTAATCCCATGCTGCATAAAAAGTATTACAAATCAAATGGTATGTGCCATATAAGGTCAATCAATATATATATATATATATATATATATATATATATATATATATATATATATATATATACACAGTGGGGCAAAACGTATTTAGTCAGCCACTGATTGTGCAAGTTCTTCTACTGAAGGATTTCATTGTAGGATTTTTAAAGAATTTAATTGTAGATCATGGTGGAAAATAAGTATTTGGTCACCCACAAACAAGCAAGATTTCTGGCTCTCACAGACCTGTAACTTCTTCTTTAAGAAGCTCTTCTGTCCTCCACTCATTACCTGTATTAATGGCACCTGTTTTTGACCTCGTTATCTGTATAAAAGACAACCTGTCCACAGCCTCAAACAGTCAGACTCCAAACTCAACCATGGCCAAGACCAAAGAGCTGTCGAAAAGGACACCAGGAAGAAAATTGTAGACCTGCAGCAGGCTGGGAAGAGTGAATCTACAATAGGCAAGCAGGTTGGTGTGAATAAATCAACTGTGGGAAAATTGTAAGAAAATGGAAGACATCCAAGACCATTTGATAATCTTCTCGATCTGGGGCTCCATGCAAGATCTCATCCCGTGGGGTCAAAATGATCATGAGGACAGTGAGCAAAAATCCCAGAACTACAACGGAGGGACCTGATGAATGACCTGTCGACCTGACGAGAGGGACTCAGATCCTGCAGTGCCAGGTGTGCCCCCCTGCTTAAGCCAGTACATGTCCCAGGACCGTCTGAAGCTTGCCAGAGAGCATATGGATGATCCAGAAGAGGACTGGGATAACATCATATGGTCAGATGAATCCAAAATAGGAACTTTTTGGGGTAAAAAACTCAACTTGAGCAAGAAGAATGCTGAATTGCATCCCAAGAACACCATACCTACTGTGAAGCATGAGGGGTGAAGTCATCATGCTTCGGGGTTGTTTTTCTGCGAAGGGGGACAGGACGACTAAGGAAGGGAAGAATGAACGGGGCCATGTATTGTGAGATTTTAAGCCAATACCTCCTTCCAACAGTGAGAGCATTGAAGATGGAACGTGGCTGGGTCTTCCAGCATGACAATGATCCCAAACACACCGCTCGGGCAACGAAGGAGTGGCTCCGTAAAAAGCATTTCAAAGTTCTGCAGTGGCCTAGCCAGTCTCCAGACCTCAGCCCCATAGAAAATTTGTGGAGGGAGTTGAAAAGTCCGTGTTGCCCCAAAACATCACTGCTCTAGAGGAGATCTGCATGGAGGAATGGGCCAAAATACCAGCTACAGTGTGTGCCAACCTGGTGAAGACTTACAGGAAACATTTGACCTCTGTCATTGCCAGCAAAGGTTATGTTACAAAGTATTGAGTTGAACTTTTGTTATTGACCAAATACTTATTTTCCACCATAATTTACAATTAAATTCTTTAAAAACCCTACAATGTGATTTCCTGGATTTTTCTTTTTCTCATTTTGTCTCTCATAGTTGAAGTGTACCTCTGATGAAAATTACAGACCTCTCTCATCTTTCTAAGTAGGAGAACTTGCGCAATCAGTGGCTGACTAAATACTTCTTTGCCCCACTGTACAAATATACTGTACACACACACACACACATATATATATATACGGAAATGAGCACCTAACTATGAAATTATGAATGATGAATATGACGTGTAGTTGACTACAACTCAGGTTGAATCAACAAGGAGTCAGAGCATAGTGGGGTGTGACAGCGTGCAGCAGGGTAATTAGTCAGTGGAACCAGCATGCAGCCAGGTCATCACGCTCACGCTTGTGTACTGTTTGGCTGCGTGGTGTTCTTTGTAAGCACATTGATAAGACACAGGCTGCATACCTGTAGTTAATGACCAAGGGAAGTGTTAAACTATTCAAAATCTTACATTTTAAACTTCTTAAGAGCCAGATTGCTGATAGCATTATAGACTCTATCACTTTTTCAACCAACTTCCAGAGGTAGCCACAAGGAATGCTCCTCCAACAGTCCTGAAGGAGATCCCACAAATGGGATCCAGGCACAAGTAGCTTCTCCTGCTCTTACTCTTTGGTTGAAGTTGCACCAAACTAGTTATGCAGGGTTCAGATCAGGTGATTGTGGGGGCCAGGTCATCTGATGCTGCACTCCTGCCCTTCAATTATTTCCTGTTCAAATTGTAGACGCATCTTGTAAAATCCTTAGTAATTGTTTCCCAACTATGGCATTTGTCACCATTGTGTAATGATTTCAGAATAAAACACAAAGCTCTTTTGTGTTTCTATGGGTGTTTCCTTTACATGTTAGCTAAATAACTTTGTGGCAAAAACCAGTGCAAGAAATGAAACAAAACAAAAACAGAGTACTGTGGTCACCAAATCTGTTCTGAGTGATGTGTTACACTCTGCTATATGGTTAGTGTGGTGTTTTTATGGACTATTTGGCTTGTGTTAACTTACGGTCAAGTGCTGCTAGCCATGTTTATGTTACACAGATGCTTCCAAGCTTGTGAAAAATGCATTTTTTGCTTTTCGCCTGCATGCCAAAGACTGCACATGCTTCATTAGCATGAAGAAATCATGAGGAAATGTCTCAATTCTGAATAAAGTTTCTAAACTGGAGATTAAAACTCCCTGTGACTAAGCAGAATGCTAGCTAAGCTCTGCTGCTGCACATTTCTTGATCGAGTATTGTAACCAAGTGTTGTGCTTTTGCTTTGTGTGTGTTAGCGTTATATATACACAGTGGTGTGAACAGGTGTTTGCCCCCTTCTTGATTTCCTATTTTTTTGCATGTTTGTTACACTTAAGTGTCTCGGAACATCAAATCTATTTAAATATTAGTCAAAGACAACACAAGTAAACACAAAATACAGTTTTTAAATGAAGGTGTTTATTATTAAGGGAGAAAAAAAATTAAAACCTACATGGCCCTGTGTGAAAAAGTGATTTCGCCCTAAACCTAATAACTGGTTGGGCCGTCCTTAGTAGCAACAACTGCAACCAAGCTTTTGTAATAACTTGCAATTAGCCTTTTACATTTACATTTACAGCATTTAGCAGACGCCATTATCCAGAGCGACTTAGAGCGATACAATCTTACAATCCAAGCAATTGTGGGTTAAGGGCCTTGCTCAAGGACCCAACAGTGGCAGAGGTGGGATTTGAACCCTGGACCTTCTGGTCCATAGCCCAGTACCTTAACCGCTAGGCTACCACAGTCCTTTTACAGCATTATGGAGGAATGTTGGCCACTCATCTTTGCAGCATTGTTGTAATTCAGCCACAATGGAGGGTCTTTGAGCATGAACGGCCTTTTTAAGGCCATGTTACAGCTTCTCACTAGGCTTCAGGTCAGGACTTTGACTAGGCTACTTCTAGTCTTTTTTTTTGTTTTTCTTCAGCCATTCAGAGGTGGACTTGCTGTTGTGTTTTGGATGATTGTCCAGCTGCAGAACCCAAGTTTGTTTCAGCTTGAGGTCATGAACAGATGGCCGGACATTCTCCTTCAGGATTTTTTGGTAGACAGCAGAATTCATAGTTCCATTTATCACAGCAAGTCTTCCAGGTCTGGGGCTGTTGTGCTGCTTCAGGACCATCACACTAACACCACCATATTTTACTGTTGCTATAATGTTCTTGTTCTGAAATGCTGTGTTACTTTTATGCCAGATGTAATGGGACACACCTTCCAAAGGGTTCAACTTTTGTCTCAGTCCACAGAAAGTTTTCCCAAAAGTCTTGGGGATCATCAAGATGTGTTCTGGAAAAATTGAGACGAGCTTTAAATGTTCTTTTTGCTCAGCAGTGGTTTTCGTCTTGGAACTCTGCCATACAGGCCATTTTTGCCCAGTCTCTTTCTTATGGTGGAGGCATGAACACTGACCTTAACTGAGCCAAGTGAGGCCTGCAGTTCTTTGGATGTTGTTGTGGGGTCTTTTGTGACATATTGGATGAGTCATGGATAATGGCTCTCACTGTGGTTTGCTGGAGTCCCAAAGCTTTAGTAATGGCTTTATCGCTTTTTCCAGGTTGATCTCAGTTACTTTCTTTCTCAATTGTTCCTGAATTTCTTTGGATCTCAGCATGATGTGTAGCTTTTAAGGATCTTTTGGTGTACTTCACTTTGTCAGGCAGGTCCTATTTAAGTGATGTGCTGATTGAGAACAGGTGTGGCAATAATCAGGCCTGGGTTTGGCCAGTGAACTCATGTGATAAACCATAGTTAAGTTATGTTTTAACAAGGGGGGCAAACACTTTTTCACACAGGGCCATGTAGATTTGAATTTTTTTCTCATTTAAGAATAAACACCTTCATTTAAAAACTGCATTTTCTGTTTCCTTGTGTTGCCTTTGACTAATATTTAAATTGGTTTTATATTCCGAAACACTTAAGTGGGACAAATATGCAAAAAAATAAGAAATCAGGAAGGGGCCAAACACTTTATCACACCACTATGTGTATATATATGTGTGTGTGTGTGTGTGTGTGTGTGTGTGTGTGTTTTGGTGTGTAAGAACATGCAATTGTGAGCTGGATTTAGCTGAAATGCTGCAAGGCTAAGCGGATTGTAAAAGCTTTTGGCTTCTGCTAAAGCTCAGTATGCACACTGCATTGTTAGCTATGGGCATGATCACATCTCAAATAACCTTACATTTTCTGTACATTCTATATAAATTATGAAAATTACAAAATAATCAGTTTGTTTGGGGACAAATCTATTTCTTCACAAACCTACAGTCGGTTAATTGATTCACCATTATTGCTAACTAACACCTTGTTGGTATAGAACATCATCAGTACCTCAAGAGCTAAACACGGTTGTATAGAAATAAAGCTACAGTGTTACTGACTTATGACTTTTAAGGGATCATAGGTTATAACAGTTTTGTAGCTCATGTGAGTCCCAGAAGATTTATCTATATCTACCAATCAAACTCAAAATTTAATCTGTAAAATAATACAATATTTTCTGAAAATACTGCTATGGTCTTTAGGCATTAGCGCTTCCCAGGTTCACTAAGTTACCTAACTCTATCCGTTCTGATTAACGTGTGTAATTGGCTTTGACGTGAATTGCATGTTCAGTGTATATAGTGTCACAACTTCCCATTCATCATATTTTCCTTTTGATCACTATTTGCCAGGTTACGCCCCAGTGACTGGCATGTGCCATCCACTGAGGAGCTGCACACTGAATCATGAAGATGGATTTTCATCAGCGTTTGTTGTAGCACATGAAACCGGTCATGTGTGAGTCTGTCAGCACCTTCTGCTATTAGTTGGATATTAGTTTGTGTTAGACATGACAGCTGTGATTACTTACTGTGTCTTTACAGATGTGTGTGTTAATGTTTGTTGCTGTTAGGTTGGGAATGGAACACGATGGGCAGGGGAACAAGTGTGGAGACGAGACCAGTATGGGCAGTATCATGGCTCCTCTGGTTCAGGCAGCATTTCACCGATACCACTGGTCCCGCTGCAGCAAACAGGAACTCAACCGCTACATCCAGTAAGAGTCTCACCTCCTCATGTTATTTAATTACCTCTCTGAACTTAATTTCTATATCATATATCTAATCTCACTTCACCCAACTAGTTAAGGTTCTCTGACAACCCACCGTAACAGCTCTTTTTGATGAAGGTTATGTAACGCCGGCTGAACGGTTCAGGAGACAAACGCAGGGAGAGTAGATCTGAACAAGGACGGTGTTTAATGAGGAAACGAATAACTGAACTACAAAAGCGGATACGGACAGGAATACCGACAGGGAGATAACAAGGAGGGATCACGGAACGGAGAATGAGCAGACACATGGTAGGTTAGAAAGAGAGCGATAACAAACAGGAGGATCGAAGATGCCGGGAACGCGATTGGAATGGGAAAGAGATAGAGCTAGGATAGAGGAGCGAAAGGTAATGGTTTGGAGACATAGAGGGCAAATGCAGGGAGAGAAAGGAAGAAATAGTGGAACAGGCAATATAAGGGCATAGAAACACAAGATAAAGCGTGGAGCTAGAGAGACAAGGTTTAGGACCACGAGACTCGCGGCGAGTCGGTGGAGAGAGCCGGTATTTATAGGGGAGTGGAAGGTGCTTGAACAACGAGCGGCCCAAGGTGGTGCGTAATCAAAGAGGAGGAGAGAGAAGCGGGAGAGAAGGTGAGGGAAATGTGTGGAAATGTCGTGGGAAGTGGGCATGTACATGACAGATCCTCCCCCCCCCACCCCCCCTCCTCCTCCCCCAAGGATGTTCCGAGACGGAGCTGCGAGCCCGGGGTCGCCTAACGGGATTTCCTGGCGAGCGGGTCCGCTGACTGTTTTTCAGACTCAGGTTTCTGGAGAACCTTCCCTTGTCGGACTTCCGGAGCAAGATGGCCGTCTGGAAATGGCCCCTCCTCTGGAGTGACGGCCTCTTGGAATGGCCTCTCCTGGAGCTTGAACGGCCTCTGGAGGCCTCTTTCTGGAGCTGAACGGCCCTCTGGAAGGGGCCTCTTCTGGAGCTTGGACGGCCTCCTTGGAAGGGCCCCCTCTCCCTGGAGCTGGAAGAGAACGCCCCTCTGAGGGGCCCCCTCTTCCTGGAGCCTGGGAGGCCTCTGGAGGGGCCTCTCTGGAGCTGACGGCCTCTGGAGGGGCCTCTGAAGAACACGCAGCCTCTGGCAAGGCCTTTGAAACTGGTACTGTGACTGGAGAGCACAAGGTGGGCACGGGAGCAGATGATTTGGAGGAGGATGAATGGAGGATCACAGAGACGGATGACTTCTGGTAGTCCCCAGGGACTGAGGGCCTTGGAGTAGGCACGGGTACCGGCACCGACGATCCAAGTGTAGATACTGGATTAGGTGAGGGAGGTGCAGGGACCGGAACAGAGGATTCTGAAGTAGGTATCGGGATTGAAGGCCTTGGTGGTGGTACTGGGGTTGATGGTCTCAGTGTAGGAACTGAGAGCGAGGTTCTTGGAGCCGGTACTGGGACTGGAGGCCACGAGGTAGGCACAGGAGCTGATGACCTGGGCATTGGGACCGGAGCTGATGGCTTCTGGAAGGCCTCGGACTCGGACGGTTCTGAGAAGGTCCCGGGCAACACTTGAGTGGTCTGCGAATTGACTGAGTCAGGGACGAATACAGACTTGGATGGATTTTGACCTGATCTGGGTCAAATAATATAATAGGGACAGAGTAAGGGGCAGAGGCACCCAGGACAGATTCGGGCGGAAACAGAAGAAAAGAGGAAGACTGGACAGATCCTGACAGGTTTGGAACAGACTCTGACTTGAACAGGTAAAGAGCAGACTTTGATTCAGACATAGACGAAGACAGACCAGACTCAGATCGGTTAGGAAGAGATTCACATTTGACAGACTCGGGGAGATTAGGGACAGATTCAGACCTAGACAGACGAAGAGTGGACTCGGAGAGATTATAGACAAACACCGAATCAGGCAGGCTAAGGAGAGACTCGGACTTCGAGGAACCCGGGACACACACGACATTAGACGACCTTAGGGAGGTCTCTGAGAGAGGTGAATTTGAGACACTTTCGGATATAGACAATCCTTGGAATTTCTCAGACGAGCACGGGGTGAACTCAAACAGACTCGGCATGAACCTACATGTACTTGGTATTAACCCATGACTTTTGGGGACGGACTCGGATTTAGAGGACCTTAGGAAGGTCTTGAAGGTAGTGGGGCCTTGGGAGGTCCCTGATATAGGCAGAACTGGCTGAATTTCAGGTTTCAATAACCCGGGAGAGATCGCTAAGAGAGACAAGCTTGAGGCGCTCTCGGATATAGGCGATCCGTGAGAGGCCTCAGAATGGTTCTGAGCAGACTCCGAGTTAAACAACCTTTGAAAGGTCTCAAAAATGGCCAACTCTTTCTTGGACGGCTTGGACCCAGGTACCGAAGGTGATGGTAACGGGGACAGGCCAACGTGCTCCGTTTCGGAGATGGACGGTTCCATCACGCAGGGGCCTGGTTTAGATACTGGGCGACTGTGCATCTGCACGATGCTGACCGGCTTCTGTGCCGGGTGATCAGGCTCTGGTAGCTCAGATGCAGTTCTACTTGGCAGAAATGACTGCTCGGTGGAGACAACGGACGCGGCGAGTACGGATGGCAGGTTATCAGCCCGGGAAAGTTCCAACAACGTGCTGCAGGGTGCGAATGGCTCAACGACCGAGTTGCCTGACTGCAGGAGTACCAGGTCTCGGAGACCTATGACAGACCTCAGATATTGGCGGGCCCTGTAATGACCCTGGGACGGGTGTACCTAGAACGGAGTCTAGGACGGGCGACCTTTGGACTGAGACAGGCATCCCTAGAGCTGACTCTGGGACAGGCGACTCTCCGACTGGGACGGGCATCCCCAGAGTGGACTCTAGGACAGGCGAATCCTGGACTGGACCGGGTGTCCTCTGAATAGAGACCGTTGAATCGCCTTTAATACTGCGCTTGGCCACATTGATAGCCGTGATCCTCCGACAGCCAGCAAATGGAGGATCCAGCAGGTGACGAACAAACTGAGGCACCGACTGAACACTGGGAGACCGGCAAGTTGGCGGGAACACGCCGGAAAGTGGAGCCTCGGAAGCGTATGGCTCACTGTCCAGAGAGGAAGTGACAAACGCCCCGAGCGCATCCAAAAGTGGGTCATTTGGCGTGGAACTGCCGAATAGTGGGACCTCAGGGGTGTATGGTTCACAATCGACAGGTGGACCAAAAACTGCCCCAAGGGCATCCAGAAGTTGGTCACAGTTCCCGGTTTGCACCTGTGACCATCTTTCCGTGACCCACTGCAACGCTTTGCCTGAAAGACAGGATACCACCAGTGAAACAGCGGCAGAATCTGAGCTGGGTGGATAATGCTCGAGGTAACATTGACATTGTGCAAGAAATGTGTTATACAGTGTGGGATTACCGTCAAACCTTCCAGGTAACGCGATCTCAGTGACCGGCGGAGAGCCGGAAGTGGGCGGAACCACCAACGCGGCAGACACGGTTGACGGGGGCCGGATTTGCTGCAACACGCGCTGGGAGATCGCGTTCGCGGAAGGAGCCAGCTGCAAAATGGCTAGCGTTACCTCGGCAACCTGAGTGCGAACCTCAGCGAGCTGTCCCCAGTTCATAACAGAAGCGCCAAGTTCAGATTCAAACCAGGAAACTCCCGCTGCCTCCAAGCAAGGCTGAGTCTACTGTAACGCCGGCTGAACAGTTCAGGAGACAAACGCAGGGAGAGTAGATCTAAACAAGGACGGTGTTTAATGAGGAAACGAATAACTGAACTACAAAAGCGGATACGGACAGGAATACCGACAGGGAGATAGCAAGGAGGGATCACGGAACGGAGAATGAGCAGACATGGTAGGTAGAGCGATAACAGGAGGAGCGAAGATGCGGGACGCGATGGAATGGGAAAGAGATAGAGCTAGGATAGAGAGCGGAAAGGTATGGTTCGGAGAATAGAGGCACGATGCAGGGAGAGAAAGGAGAAATGAGTGACAGGCATAGAAGGGCATAGAACACGAGATAGCGTGGGAGCTAGAGAGACAAGGTAGGAACCACGAGACTCAGCGGCGAGTCTGTGGAGGAGAGCCGTATTTATAGGGGAGTGGAAGGTGCTGGAAACAAGCGGCAGGTGTGCGTGATCAAAGGAGGAGGAGAGAGAAGCGGAGAGAAGGTGAGGGAATGTGGTGGAATGCAGTGGAAGGTGGGCGTGGAGCGTGACAGGTTATCTGATGTTAGAATGTACATTGAATTTTAAGGTTGATTTATAATTGCTTATGTGTTGTTGAGGTAGACCTCCCGTCTCCTCGCAGGTTCTTTTCGACCCTTCGGGAAAAAGCACTCAACAGTGACAGAGGTTCGAGGTCCATTCTTTATTTTTCTTTATTTTCAGATATCTGGGGAAGGCTTACACAGAGATCCAATATTCTGTTTCAAACAGGCTCCTTTTATACCCTGCAAGTTTCACTTCCTCATATCTGCCTAGCAACTTACATACACACAGGCCCCCACCTTTCTACTTAGCATTGCAAGTTCATAGAAAATGATGCCCAATAAACACACACAAAATCCATAAACATAACTAAAGGCTGGAGATGCGTGATTTTAACCCATATAATACAAGACATTTAGAACAATGAAGTAATAAAGATATACCATTTACCAGTCGCAGTCTTGCTTGTGTTTTCTTGCCACTATTGGCACTGGGCCAGAAGTGTTCAGTTGACCCTCTTTATCAATCTGTCACTTATCTGCAAGATCTGTGAGATCCCAAGCCACTCACACTTTTCAGTTATAACCTGTACCTCGAAGTTGTGCCCTGAAACTTTTGGGCTGTCCACGCACCACAGCAGTGGTTCAACAAGTCCTCATGTCTCTGACAGCCAAGACAGGAGAACTGCTGTTGCAGATGCCAGAACTTTTTCAAGACTTAATCACCCCTTCTCACTCTCAGAAACAGCCCCACTGTGAGCAGTAAGCCTTCATGCTTCTTCTTCGACACTTCTTTGTCGACTCTGCAATGATTCTAGCCATCAGTTGCATGCCATCCTGGGTTGCATGATGCAGTAGATGTGTCCAGGTATGTCACGGATCGCCTTGAACTTGGGCTCGCTATGCCCCTCCTCGCCGCCAGGAGCGATCCGGTCAATGACATACGCGGTGCTCCCGCCGGACTGTGGAGCACCCAAAGGAGAAGCTAGGACCCTGGATAGGATTGCTTGGGCCTCATCGCGACAAGGTATAGAAAGGCACCTACTGAGATAAGCAATTTATAAGCAGTAGCATCTTGTACTTGACAGACGACCGCTTTGATGCCCATGTTACTGATGTCTTTGTCCATGACAAACTGAGCACCAGGCACCGGAAGCGTGAGGCCTCCTCCACCTCGTCATATCACTCAAAACACATATCTTTAGTTGTGAGACAGCTGAGCAGTGTGGCAGTGTCAGCACAGTCCTGGAAAACTCACTAATAGTGCAATGCCTGCCCCTGGAAGCATAGCTACTCGACATTTGCAGGTGTGAAATGAACCACCTCGAACCATGATCTATGCATATTAACGGATACGAATCCAGTTTGGTGACAGTGTTCAAATAATAAAATCCAAACTAAAGTCCTACAAGCCAATCTTCTTTTTTCTGTCTCCGTTTCATGCATTAGTAATGATAAAAACAACCTGCCTGAGCAAGAGGAATGAGATTAAATTACCATGAATCACACTGACAGAATTTATTATCACTCAAGATGGCCTTGACCTGAAAAGGATTGATTCAAAGAAAAATAATGTCTTATTTTACAACAGGTGTGTTCTAAAACATTTCAGTTGAAAACCTTTTCAGAACAGTGAAGGTTGTTGGGGCCAGGAAAAAACTCAGTAATAATATCATGTTTTTGAATATAGTGTTTGGGGTTACTCTGTAGTTCTATAGTGTATAGTGTATTTAGTGTATATAGTGTATAGCTCTATACTGTATTTAATTACCTTTAAGCAATTCTTGCAAACCAATGAAAACATTTATTGATATATATTTTTATTTTAAATATACCGTGTATCACAAAGTGAGTAAACCTCCTCACATTTCGGCAGATATTTAAGTTTCTTTTCAATGGGACAACACTGACAAATGACAACTGTGGACACATGAAGAGTCGTCTGTGTCCAGCTTGTATAACATGTCATTTATTGTATTCTTCCCTCAAAATAACTCACTATACATCCATTAATGTCTAAACAACGGCACCAAAGTTGGTACAACCACACACCCCGTAGTGAGTTCCTGAGTGTCATACTTTGTGTGCCAACCCAATTTTCCCTGAACTGCCTTAAAACTCTCCTGGGCCTGGATTTAACCAAGCTTCACGGTTGCCACTGGACTGCTTTTCCAACTCCTCCATGACGATATCACGAAGCTGTGGATATTCGAGACGTTGCGCTCCCTCCACCTTCCGCTTGAGGATGCCCAAGATGTTTCTGTTGGGTTTAGGTCTGAAGACCATGCTTGGCCCAGTCCATCACTTTACCCTCACATCTTAATAAGCAGTGTTTGGTCTCGGGCGTGTGTTTGGGTCCATTTATCATGCTTGAACACTGCCATGCGACCCAGTTTTCCCGGAGGGAGGGGGATCATGCTCTGCTTCAGTTATTTCCAGCGAGTTTGGAAGTTCCGTGTGTCCGCTTAATGAATGGTAACTCCCCCACACCTGCTGCACTCATGCAGCCCCAGACCAGGGCATTCCCAACACCATGTTTGACTGTAGGCATGACACACAGCTTTGTACTCCTCACCTGATGGCCGTCCACACATGCTTGAGAACGCTCTGAACCAAACAAGTTCAATCTGGTCTCATCAACCATAGACAATGCTTCCAGTAATCCATGTCCCTTTGTTGACATGTCCTTCAAGCAAACTAGTTTTGCGGGTTTTCTTGTGTACAGACTTCAGAGAGGCTTCCTCTGGGGTGACACCTTTGCAGACGCATTTGATGTAGTGTGTGGCGTATGGTCTGAGCACTGACAGGCTGGGACCCCCCACCTCTTCAATCTCTCAATTCAATGCGACGCAACCCTGCGCCTACCTTTCAAAGACAGCATTTAATGTGACGCCTGAGCACGTGCACTCGCTTCTTTTGGACGCCACGCGAGGTCTGTTTTCTGAGTGGACCCTGCTCTTTTAAAATGCTGGATGATCTTGGCCACTGTGCTGCAGCTCAGTTGAGGTGTTGGCTCTTCTAGTAGCCGTGTCCATCTTCATGTAGCGCAACAATTCGTCTTTTAGATCCTCAGCAAGACTTCTTTGCAAGTAGGGGGCCATGTTTTGGAACTTTCATGAAACCGTATGAGAGAGTGTGAAGCGTTTGTACTACAAAAAGTGGAACACACCCCTGCGCCCGATGCCAACACCTGAGACCTATAACCTAACGAGTCACCTGACATTTTGGAGGGAAAAATTGACAACATGCTCATTTGGAACATTTAGTTTAGTGGTGTAGTGTCTAGGGTGTAGCTCACTTTTGTTGCCGGGGTTTTAGACATTAAGGTTTCAGAACAGTGAAGGTTGTTGGGGCCAGGAAAAAACTCAGTAATAATATCATGTTTTTGAATATAGTGTTTGGGGTTACTCTGTAGTTCTATAGTGTATAGTGTATTTAGTGTATATAGTGTATAGCTCTATACTGTATTTAATTACCTTTAAGCAATTCTTGCAAACCAATGAAAACATTTATTGATATATATTTTCATTTTAAATATACTGTATATCCTACGTAGAAGGGTGTCACACATTATGCTAGTGTCTATGCTATGTCTAGTATCCTGGACTCGATTTCCCCTAATTCTCCACACACACACACACACACACACACACACACACACACACACACACACACACACACAACTACAGCCAAGCTTCCAGACTCTCATGCTCTCATTTACAAGCATATTAATTAACTTCCACACCTGTTCCCTGCGTGTGTTTTGCTGGTACGATTGAATCAGACTGACCATTAAAGAGCAGAGTAAAGAGGACTACCAAAATATGTAGAGGAAAAGATGGACTACAGTCTGTAATTGTAGAACTACAAAGTGCTTTATGGTAAGTGGTACTGATAAAAAATGGACAGTGCGTGTAGAAACAAGGAGTCGTGTTTGGAAGAAGAAGAATGCTGAGTTGCATCCCAAGAACACCATACCTAGTGTGAAGCATGGGGGTGGAAAATTTGTGGAGGGAGTTGAAAGTCCGTGTTGCCCAGCGACAGCCCCAAAACATCACTGCTCTAGAGGAGATCTGTATGGAGGAATGGGCTAAAATACCAGCTACAGTGTGTGCCAACCTGGTGAAGAGCTCTGTCATTGCAAACAAAGGTTATGTTACAAAGTATTGAGTTGAACTTTTGTTATTGGCCAAATATTTATTTTCCACCATAGTTTACAATCAATTTGTTTTTAAAAACCTACAATACTAAAATTTTCCTCATTTTGTCTCTCATAGTTGAAGTGTACCTATGATGAAAATTACAGACCTCTCTCATCTTTCTAAGTAGGAGAACTTTCACAGTCAGTGGCCGACTAAATAATTTTTTGCCCCTCTGTAACTCTCCTTAAAATGAGGTCTTAACGAGTATGCCAAACTGGTGATTTTGCCATGGTGAAATCACAGGATATTTCCAATCTCCTATCCTTTTCCCACAAAGTCCCTAATGACAAGGATACCACTGTTGGGTTTTTGAGCAATGCCCTCTATCAAGAAGTCCTTTTGGATACAATCGTCTGCCAAATGCAAAAATAATGGACAGTGGTATATCAATGGATAGTAGTACCTCAATCTTTAAGTCTCTGGACTACTTGTTGAAAGTTCATGAGTGCAAAAACCTGAGGAACAAGACCCTTTACCTTTGTCACTCTTTGTCAATAGGATTAACACTGTGGTGTCAATCCTGATGTCACAATAAATTACATTAAATTATTCATAAACTCATATAGGTTCACTCCTCATATAGGTTTGTTATTTATTTACTATTAAATGTGTTAAAATATGCTTAATTCCATTTCATCATTTCATTTAACTCTGATGTTCTAATAACAACAAAATGCTAATGTATATTCTCAGAAAGGTAGCTAAGGTTAAACTGCATTTCATTATTAAAAACCTGATTGTTTAACATTTATAAACTTTCTCACAGAGCATGTTGGATGGAAAATGCATGCTTTCCTCACAAATTTCCTTTAGCTGAATGTTTCCTCAGTGTTAAACAATATGATGATTACGTAATAAGTGATGCTCTGATTGTAAACCCGTTTGCGCTCATATGCTGTATGCTGGACGATCCTTTTGGAGCACAAGTTGCCCAACTGACTGAATTTACCAGGACTCACTCTCCATGGATGACAATTGTGCGTTTCAACTTTGGCGTCGGATATAGATGTTGGCCGCTTAAAGTCCTGTAGTGTTTTTAAACCTTATCAATGTCATTTGGGTGGCCAAATGGTCCTTTCTAGATTTTTACCAGATGGGAACAATACAAATGGGATATTCTAAAATGAGATTCGATCTGTGATTTGAAAACACAAAAATGCATAATCTGATCATTATCTGATTTCAGGCAACAATGTGATTGTTCAAGGCTATGTCAACACATACAATCCCCGACACAATGAGCCTCTAAATGACCTCAGACTATTTCAAGAATAGCAGTTTACTATAAGGTTTCATGCAGGTTTGTGTATTCAAAGAAGATGTTGTCCTTAAAAAGTCCCTGCTGCTATGCAAAATGTTCTATTCAACACCCCAGATTTTCATACCCAAGCTCCCTAATTCTCACACACTCCGTCCAGCATCCTTACCCTAACATGATGGTTGGTACATCCTGTGAATACCAACACAGAGATTTTTTTGGATTCACAGTGGGGCAAAAAAGTATTTAGTCGCCACTGATTGTCAAGTTTTCTAATACTTAGAAAGATGAAGAAGTCTGTACTTTTTCATCATAGATACACTTCAACTATGAGAAAACAAAATAAATTAAATTAAATAATTTGGGTTGTGTAAATAAGTATTTGGGTCATAACACAAGTTTCCGTTAAATGCTTTGTAACATACACCTTTGTTGGGAATGACAGGAGGTAAAAAACGTTTCCTTCACCGGGGTTTTGCAACACACTATAACGGTTTTTTTTTTCCCATTCCTCCATGCAGTCTCCTCTAGAGCATTGATGGTGTGTGCTTGGGGAAACACGGACATTCAGACTCCCTCCACAATTTTTTCTATGGGGTTTGAGGTGCTGACGACTGTTCCTAGGTCTAGGGCCACTCCCAGGAACCTTGAAATGCTTTTTACGGACCACTTTTCCTTTGTGTGTTTGGGACCATTGTCATGCTGGAAGACCCCAGCCTAATCCATCTTCATGCTCTCACTGTTGGAAGGAGGGTTTTGGCTTAAATCTCACATACTGGCCCCCGTTCTTCTTTCCCTTCACAGGATCATCCTCCTGTCCCTTTTGCAGAAAACAGCCCAAGGCATTATTTTCCCACCCCCAGCTTCCACAGTAGGTATGGTGTTCTTGGGAATGCAACTCAAATTCTTCTTCCTCCACACGGTGAGTTAGTTTTTACCAATCAAGTTCTATTTCGGTTTCATCTGACACCTGATACTTCTCCCAATCTTCCTTCTGGATCAACCATATGCCTCTCTGGAAACTTCAGATGGGCGTGGACTTACTGGTTTAAGCAGGAGGGCACGCTTGCACTGCAGGATTTGGGTCCCTCTCGGCGTAGTTTGGTTACTGATGGTAACCTTTGTTACTTTGGTCCCAGCTCTCTGGCAGGTCATTCATCAGGTCCCCTCCGTGTAAGTTTCTGGGATTTTTGCTCAACCGTTCTCATGATCATTTTGACCCCTACCGGATGAAATCTTGCGTATCAATGGTCTTGTATGTCTTCCTTTTTCTTAACAATGCTCCCGATAGGTTGGAATTTTTCCACACCGACCTCCTTTGCCTATTGTAGCATTCATATTCCCAGCCTGCTGCAGGTCTACAATTTATCTTCCTGTGTCCTTCAACGCTCTTTGGGCCTTGGCCATGGTTGATTTGGAGTCTGACGGTTTGAGGCTGGGACAGGTGTCCTTTTATACCGATAACGAGTCAAACACCTGCATTAATTAGGTACAGTGGGGACAGAAGAGGCTTCTTAAAGAAGAAGTCACAGGTCTTGAAGAAGGAAATCTTGCTTGTTTGTGTGTGACCAAATACTTATGTATTCCCCAATGATTTTACAATCTCACTTCTTTAAAAATCTTACAATGTGATTTCCTGGACTTTTTTCTCATTTTGTCTCTCATAGTTGAAGTGTACCTATGATGAAAATTACAGACCTCTCTCGTCTTTCTAAGTAGGAGAACTTGCACAATCAGTGGCTGACTAAATACTTTTTTGCCCCACTGTATGCCACTCACTGGATTTGGACACGGACACCCCCGAATATTCAACAGCCTCCAATAGCTGTCTGGCTTATCCATGTCATCTTTATTAACCTGTCGACAGGTAGCAATGTTCTTTACGTCGAGTAATGGCTTTCTCCTTGTTGTTCAATCTATTTCTGATGCTGGACCCAAGAACATTAACATATGACAATGCTAGAGAGCCATTTAGATGGTTAAAGTCACCTTGAGTTACTTTGTGACATCACATTACACGCCTTGTTCACGCGTTGTCTTTGACTAATATTTAAATTGGTTTACTGTTCTGAAACACTCAAGTGTGACAAACATGCAAAAGAATATGAAATCAGGAAGGGGGCAAACACTTCTTCACACCACTGTATGTAATATAACTTTCCTCAAAAAATAAATGATCAAGAATAGTATTTTTTTTCTCGTTTATTTTATTGGTTCCTCTTCTTTGAGCCTTGCATACACTCTTTCTCAAAGTCTGCCTTTTTCCATTTACGCAGTGTCGCACGTCTCCATCCACTGCTATCCCCTAAGGCTGCTGAGGCACTTATCCATGCCTTTGTGGTCTCTCGACTCGACTATTACAACTCTCTCCTTTATGACCTTCCATCAAAAACTCTCCGGTCATTACAGCTTATTCAAAATGCTGCTGCTAGGATATGAACATCCATAAGATAAAGTGAACACATCACTCCGGTGCTCGAGTGAATTCACTGGTTGCCCATCCAGTAACGCATCCAATATAAAATACTTTTGCTAACGTTGAAATCACTTCATAGCTTAAGCCCTGCCTATTTGTTTTCTTCTGCTCAACCACTACACTTCTCTCCGCTCCTTAAGGTCATCTGATGCCGGTTTATTGGTCACCCGCAGGTTTAAGCTCTGTACAATGGGAGGTATGGCTTTTAGTGTGGCTGCCCCCCTGCTCTGGAACTCACTTCCGCTTTCCCCTTTCTTCTTGAACCACTGTATACAATAAGCATTTAACAAAGATCTTGGGAAAACAGCCATACAATAAGGATTATACAAACAAAGAAGTAACATAAACACCCAGACTGTTCTAAGACAAACAGGCAACACTACCAGACAATGATAGGACAAGTAATCTGTGATGACACTAACAAACGGTGAACTGTACAACAGACAGGGAGGCTAATGGGTAATGCTAACGGACAATGTGCTGTACAAACAGATAAACGAATACAAATGGGAAGTTCTGTACAACAAAGGCAGAGCGGTGCTAACGTGAAACATCACACAAGATACACTGAAACACAGAACACAAGAAGGCATAGAGAAAAAGAACAGGAATGGAGGCAGCCAACCAGAACAATACCCAGGAGAAGTGTAGGGGAACATGAGGGGGACAGGAACAGAGCATATAAATACGTATGGGCAGCAGCCGGCTGTGAATCCGAAAAGGGTTATACAGGATGACATGACTACAAAGCACACATCATTGTGACACCCACAGTTAGGTCATACACTGCTTAGCCAAAAAAAGGGTCCAACACTATAGTATTTCGTTGGACCATCTTTAGCTTTGATTACAGCTGTGGCAACGTTTCCACAAGCATCTGCAATGTCACAACATTTATTTCTGTCTAGAGTTGCATTAATTTTTCCACAAGATCTTGTATTGATGATAGGAGATTTGGACCACTGTCCAGCACATCCTAAAGATTCTCAATGGGGTTCAGCTCTGGACTCTGTGGTGGCCAATCCATGTGTGAAAATGATGTCTCATGACCCCTGAACCACTCTTTCACAATTTGAGGTCGGTGAATTATGGCATTGTCATCTTGGAATATTCCTGCGCCATCAGAGAAGAAGAAATCCATTGATGGAATAATCCGGTGGTCCAGTATATTCAAGTACTCAGCTGACCTCATTCTTTGGCATATAACGTTGCTGAACCTGGACCTGACCAACTGCAGCAACCCCAGATGATAGCACTGCCCCCACAGGCTTGTAGGGTAGGCATAATGGGTGCACCACTTCAGCTGCTCTTTTTGCCCTGTTGTGCCCATCAGTCTGGAACAGACTAAATGACCTTCTTAAATTGCTCCAGAGTCCAATCTTTATACTCTCTAGCAAACTGAAGCCGTTTTTGCCGGTTTGCCATTGTGCGTGTGGAAATGCTCTTACTTTCACTATTAAACATATCCCTGAGTTCTACTGTTGTTTTTCTACGATTTGATTTCTCCAAACGTTTAAGTGATCGCCGATCACAATCATTCAAGGTTTTTTCCGACCACATTCCATCCTCGAGGATGATGTTTCACCATCGTCCTTAAACTTTTTAATAAAGCGTTGGACAGTTCTTAACCCGATTTTAGTAGTTTCAGCGATCTCCTTAGATGTTTTCTCTCCTTGATGCATGCCAATAATTTCACTTTCTGAAACAGATGAACATCTTTTCCACAACCACAGGATGTGTCTTTCGACATGGTTGTTTAACAAATGAGAAGCTACTCACTGCATCAGTTAGGGTTAAATAACTTGTTGCCAGCTGAAACATCATCACCAATGCAGTAATTATCTGATGGACTCTTACCTATTTGCTTAGTTAAATCCAGGTGGTGACCTTTTTTTTGGCTGGGCAGTGTATATCAGAGCCATAAAAACAACAGAATCAACTGAACATATGTTCCTGACTCTGGTTTCTGTGTTTGCGTGGTTCCATGGATGGTTCATGAGTTTTACAATGGAAAGACATGTAACAATGTCTCTAAACGTTTCACTGAATTGTGCTGTCTAATCTGTGTTAAGCATAAAGGGGTCAATCCAGTCCCAACAATCAAAGGCACATGAAGCCGCTGATGAAGGTATCTGATTATGGAAATTCTTTTGTCTATGTCTGTAGTTCAGGACATATGATCCATGTAAGCAGTTATGGTGCAGTCACCCTGATAATCAGTACTTCTGTAAAACCAAGAAAGGACCTCCTGTGGATGGAACAGAATGTGCACCAGGCAAGGTGAGTCATCTAGCTCCAGAGTATTACTCAGTCCGAGCATTAGTGCACAGCACTGGGTTTGTACATGTGAGCAATTTTTGCCTGGTTAGTGTTCATGAATGATACAAAAGGTTAAAGCAAAGAAACCTTAAGTGTGCTGCCATTTTTTTCTTGTGATAATTAAATGCTACATGAGAGCCCATTTAGAGCGCACACAGTGAATTAGATGTCATGCCATCGATAGCCAGCTACCGGCACCTTTGTTTGCAGTGGTGTCTTGAATGAGAAACCTTGACTGCTACAGATGAGACTGTATCATCTTTAGTAACAAATCCTGATTCTGTTTGGGACCTGACGCTGGTCAAGTTCAAATTTGGAGGACGCTGTGAGCACTTCAACCATGCCTTTGCTGTGGAGCAACACACTGCCCAAACTGCGGGTGCGATGATCTGAGGAGCCATGACATACAGCAGTCTGTCACCCTTAGTAGTGGTACGAGGGACACTAACAACTCAGTGAAATATGAAAGACATCCTGTGAAAACGTGTTGCCTTTTATGGCAGGGCTTTCAACTGCCATTTTTTGCAGGATAATGCTCGACCAAGCAAAGCAAAGGTTTCCCAGGAATGTCTCTGGTAGATTGCACCAATTCCTTGCCTGCCCGGTCGCCAGATTTATTGGCAATCGAGCATTTATGGGACCAGCTGGGACGCCAGTTTTGGCAACCTACGAGTGTGCAGGATCGGCAGACCCAGCTTCAACATCTGTGGGCAAATGTGCGGCAGGATACCATACTGATCCTGTTTGCCTCCATGCCCAACCATATCTCATCTTGTATCCAGGCTAGAGTTGTTCCAACACGGTACTAGAGCCATTGTTCAGTTGAACAGTTTTCCACAATAAACTTATTCTTTCTTTCTAATATTGTACCACGTACATGTATCACTTACATACTGTACATAAATATATGTGTGTGTGTGTGTGTGTGTGTGTGTGTGTGTGTTTGTAGTGGTGTTTTAAGGGTCACTGTATCTGGAGGTCAGATGATCAGCTGTATGGACATGACGGAGGTTGGAGCTCTTGGAGTAAATTCAGCTCGTGTTCCAGAACCTGTGGCGGAGGAGTTCGGTCCCGCAGTCGCCAGTGTAACAACCCTGTGTGAGTGTGTTAACACACACACACACACACACACACATACACACACAGTTTTATTTATCTTACAACTTACAAGACCTTGGTTACAGACTATTGACAGTGGTGAATCAGTGGTTGAAGGTTGGTACTACTAATCAGAAGACTATGAGTTCAAATACCATGCCAGCAAATTGCTCTTTTAACCAACCCCTTACAGTCAGGTTTTGCCTTGAATTTGTCAATGGTTAAATTCTCCTGATAATGAGGTACTTGCATGATCAAGTCAGGTTAGCTACATGAGCAAGGAATCTTTGTTGACATTCAAAGGCTCAGGGTGTACTCACACTGAGCTCGGTTGCCTTGAACTGTCCTGGAGTGTTTGACCCCCCTCCCCACTTCTTCTCTGGCTCCTGCTCACACTGGTTTCAGCGAAACCTGCTGTGGCACGCTTTTCTCATCACAGCACAGCGGACTTCATGGTTGTACATATGTGATCTAGTAATCACATACTTTTGTGCCTTTCTTTGGTTTCATTTTGTGTGCTGACACACAGCCCTAATATGCCTTATAATAAGTGCATTGATTATGCAGCTCACTGTGTTTCGGCTTCTTGTGCTGCACAGTGGACTTACTGCTTGTAATTTCTGCGTGGCTTTTTTCCACTTTGTGTGCACTAATATACAGCCCTAATACCTATACGCCTAATAATACAGTGGTGCTTGAAAGTTTGTGAACTCTTTAGAATTTTCTGTATTTCTGCATAAACATGATCTAAAACATTTTTCACACAACATTTAATTTTCATACAAGTCCTAAAAGTAGATAAAAAGAACCCAGTTAAACAAATGAGACAAAATTATTATACTTTGTCATTTATTTATTAAGGAAAATGATCCAATATTAAATGTTAGTGAGTCGCAAAAGTATGTGAACCTCTAGGATTAGCAGTTAATTTGAAGCTGAAATTAGAGTCAGGTGTTTTCAATCAATGGGATGACAATCAGGTGTGAGTGGGCACCCTGTTTTATTTAAAGAACAGGGATCTATCAAAGTCTGCTCTTCACAACACATGTTTGTGGAAGTGTATCATGGCACGAAGAAAGGAGATTCCTGAGGATTTCAGAAAAAGAGCTGTTGATGCTCATCAGGCTGGAAAAGGTTACAAAACCATCTCTAAAGAGTTTGGACTCCACCAATCCACAGTCAGACAGATTGTGTACAAATTCAGAAAGTTCAAGACCATTGTTACCCTCCCCAGGAGTGGTCGACAGACAAATATCACTCCAAGAGCAAGGTGTGTAATAGTTGGCGAGGTCACAAAGGACCCCAGGGTAACTTCTAAGAAACTGAAGGCCTCTCTCACATTGGCTAATGCTAATGTTCATGAGTCCACCATCAGAAGAACACTGAACAACAATGGTGTGCATGGCAGGGTTGCAAGGGGAAAGCCACTGCTCTCCAAAACAAAACATTGCTGCTCATCTGTAGTTTGCTAAAGATCACATGGACGAGGCTATTGGAAAAATGTTGGACGGATGAGACCATAAAAGAACTTTTTGGTTTAAAAGAAAAGTGTTCTGTTTGGAGAAAGGAAACCACTGCATTCCAGCATAAGAACCTTATCCCATCTGTGAAACATGGTAGTGGTAGTATCATGGTTTGGGCCTGTTTTGCTGCATCTGGGCCAGGACAACAATGGTGTGCATGGCAGGGTTGCAAGGAGAAAGCCACTGATTTCCAAAAAGAACATTGCTGCTCATCTGCAGTTTGCTCACATGGTCACATGGACAAGGCTATTGGAAAAATGTTGGACGGATGAGACCATAAAATAACTTTTTGGTTTAAAAGAAAAGTGTTCTGTTTGGAGAAAGGAAAACACTGCATTCCAGCGTAAGAACCTTTTCCCATCTGTGAAACATGGTGGTGATAGTATCATGGTTTGGGCCTGTTTTGCTGCAGTTGGGCCAGAACACCTTGTTATCATTGATGGAACAATGAATTCTGAATTATATCAGAGAATTCTAAAGGAAAATGTCAGGACATCTGTCCATGAACTGAATCTCAAGAGAAGGTGGGTCATGCAGCAAGACAGCGACCCTAAGCACACAAGCCGTTCTACCAAAGAATGGTTAAAGAAGAATAAAGTTCATGTTTTGGAATGGCCAAGTCAAAGTCCTGACCTTAATCCAAATGGAATGGTTGTGGAAGGACCTGAAGCGAGCAGCTAATGTGAGGAAACCCACCAACATCCCAGAGCTGAAGCTGTTTCTGTAGGAATGGGCTAAAATTCCTCCAAAGCCGGTGTGTGCAGGACTGATCAACAGCTAACAGGAAACGTTTAGCTGCAGTTATTGCTGCACAGGGGGTCACACACCAGATACTGAAAGCAAAGGCTCACATACTTTTTGCCACTCACTAATATTTAATATTGGATAATTTTCCTGAATAAATAAATGACCAAGTATAATATTTTTGTCTCATTTGTTTAACTGGGTTCTTTTTAACTACTTTTAGGACTTGTGTGAAAATCTGATGATGTTTTAGGTCATATATATGCAGAAATATAGAAACCTGTAAAGGGTTCACAAAATTTCAAGCACCACTGTAAATGCATTGATTATGCAGGGGATTGTGTTTCGGTTTCTCGTGAGGCACAGCGGACTTTATGCTTGTACATACTATTTGCCCTTTTTTGGTGTCACTTTGTTCATGCTGGCACACAGCCCTAATAAGCCTTATTATGAATTTGGTGATTATGTGATGCACTTTTTCGGCTTCTCATGCTGCAAGTAAGAAGATTTTTATGGAGGCAGCTGGTGCTGATTCGCGATCACACTACATATGTGCTGTGCGCGAGTCCAATGATTTAGCGTATAGCGGCCCAGCACGATTTGGAGCACTCACGCTTGTCAAACGAACCACGCTTTGCATGTCAAATACGCCCGAGCATGGTACGAATTGCCTAGTGTTCTTATATTCTGGGTGGGTGTGATGAAGTATCATATTTACAACAAAGTCTTGACATGACATTGCGTGAGGAATTAACAGCAGCTAGTTTTAGCTAGGGTTTAATTTTTAATGAGATCTGACATCCATGAAGATGAGATGCAGCTAAGGGTCTACATATGTGATGGTGGGAATTAAAGGATAAGTTGAGTGTCATTAGCATATCAGTGATAGGAGAACTATTAGCTATAGCTTCACTGAGAGAATGGATAGAAAAGAGGACCCAGCACCAAGCCTTGTGGCCTTCCATTGTGGTGCTAACATGGTGCTGTGGATGTGTATACCTGATATGAGTCTTAATCCAAGTAGTAAATAAGCTGGCTAAGATTGTGATTCCAAGGCTGGAGAGGATGGAAGTTTGGAAGTATTGGCAGCATGGATCTTCTCAGAAACAGCCACTATGGCAGGGCCTGCGGCCTGATTGTGGTCCAGTAAGTCATTTAGTATCAGAAAAGTGAACAAATGATAGTAGAGTGGGCAGCACGGTGGCTCAGTGGGTAGTGCTGTCGCTTCACAGCAAGAAGGTCCTGGGTTCAGTCCCCAGGTGCAGTGGTCTGGGTCCTTTCTGTGTGGTGCCTGAATGTCTTGCCTGTGTCTGAAATTACTCTGGGTACCACAGGTTCCTCCCACAGTCCAAAGACCTGCATGTTAAATTAATTTGTGTCTCTCTAGTGTGAGTGTGTGTATGTGCCCTACGATGGATTGGCTCCCTGTCCAAGGTTGTTCCTGCCTTGCGCCCTATACTGCTGGGCACTAGCACTCTCCCGGCCCAGGATTGTCCTGTTCCTGTTCCCAGGATTGTCCTAATCCTGTTCAGGATTAAGCAGATGGGAAAGTGAATACCACAAGTAGTGATACCAGACTGTAGTCACTGATTCCTGAGATGTCAAGTGTAAGCTTATGATGTAAGTGATGAAAGAAAGCAAACCTTGAGCAATCTTGATGGGATGGGATTCTGCAGGCAGGTGGTAGGAATATTGAATGACAGAAGTTGAAGAATATCGTCTCTAGAAAGATGCTAATACATGTTAAGGTGTTTAGAGAAAGACAGACCTTGTTTATTGTCTCATCAAAGAAGGTGGCAAAGCATTCAGCAGTTAGGGTGGATGCTGTGGGAGGATGTCTGAGACGTAAACCCACAATCTAACAGTACTTATCTACAACTGTTTTTATTTGAGTGATGATTTGTTACATTTCACTTTATGTGCCCCTTATCCCTTTAGTCCTGCTTATGGAGGACGGGAGTGTCCAGGTTCTGAGTTTGATTATCAGATGTGTAACACTGAGGAGTGCCCCGGTACCTATGAGGACTTCAGAGCTCAGCAGTGTGTGCAGCGCAGTAACAAATACCACAACAACGTCAAACACACGTGGCTACCTTACGAACACCCCGATGGTAAACATATTCATACACATGTACACACAATTAAACACAGCTGCCGTACACCTCAGTGGTAACTACACACACTCACAACTGAAGCTCATCTCATTATACTTGTATTTACCTGAACACACCTGAGCTCAACTGTCATGAAAAATCAAAACTTATGCACTGCATTTCTACTTGACTAAATAATAATGTTTATATGTGGGCAGCACAGTGGCTTGGTGGGTAGCACTGTCGCCTCACAGTCAGAAGCTCCTTTGTTTGATCCCAGTTGCAACGGTCTGGGTCCTTTAGAGTCCGTGTGGGTTTACTCCAGGTGGTTCGGTTTCCTCCCACAGTCCAAAGACATGTTTTAGGTTACTTTATTACGCTAAACAGATACAACGTAGCTAAACTAAAGCTGCATTATCAATTATATGCAAACTTTAGGCACACATTTGATTTACCATTATTGTTTTTGTGCTAAATGTAATGGTAAAACGTACAAAAAAACCTGACAGTTGGCATTCAGTAAAGTCTTGGCCATCTTCCCAGTCATCATTTTGTAATACCCACTTTGACAAATTATAGCATTCAAATATTTAGTGTAACCACCGACAGTCCTGTGAGATGAGCGCTACTGTTTTTATTTTCACTTTCTTGCAGAATGCTTGTTGTGCTGAAATATTATGAAGACCTATACCATGCATGATTGAGATCTATTCACAGATTTTACGTAATATTCATGTCTAGGAACTGTGAAGTCCATTCATCTTTTACCTTCCTTCATCTCTATATTTCAATCATAGAAGAAGACCAGTGTGTGTTTTGAGATATTATTTGGATCATTGTCTTTTTGAAATATTCAGTTAGAGTTTCTACACTGACTGTAAGTTTTGTTTCCTGACAGCTGTTGATATGCACATGATTCCTGAATGCATCTACAGTAGTTGATCTAAAAGTTAGTGTTTCAACACAAACAAATTCAGTATTTGTTTGTAATGTGAGTGCATTTTTATCAGATAATTTATACATAGAGCTCATGTTTGTACAAACAACTTTGCTCAGTGGAGTGGTTCACCTGAGATCTTACCCAGGACCTTCAATCAGTACACAAACAGCTAGATCTTGCCTGATTTTTCCAATTTCTGTGTTATCTAAAATTGTTACATTTTCATACAAGTACCGGTACTGATTGTTGATTACCGTATTTTCCGGGCTATAAAGCGCACTGGATTATAAGACGCAATATCAATGATCGAATGCTAACGGGTCTATTTTCATACATAAAGCGCACCGGGTTATAAGGCGCATTAAATGAAACAAAGCTCTTAAGTTCCGTCGGAAGCTCAGTTTGGTCTTTACCTGGCGCAGGGCGTCTTCTTGCTTCCTCCACTTCCGTATCATTGGTTCGTTAATGTTGAATTCTCTCACAGCTGCTCTATGTCCATGTTGTACTGCGTGACTGATAGCGTTGTGTTTGAAATCCGCTTTGAAAATGAATGAATGAATGCACGTACTCTAATGCTGAAGCACATACCGTATTACCCCGCGATGTTTCCTGACTACGGTGGCCGTAAGCTTTGTAACCTACCAAGACCGTGCTAAAACATTTCGACAGATTTATGAGTGCCGTGTACCATCTACAATCGGTTCTAGGTCAGAAAGCACAACCAGAATTAATTCATACATTAGGCGCACCGCATTTTAAGGCGCACTGTTGATTTTTGAGAAAGTTAAAGGATTTTAAGTGCGCCTTATGGTCCGAAAAATACGGTAGTTCCATTATTGATGAAAATGATCTAATATTGCACATCTGTGAGTAGTGGAGTATGTGAACCACTGCTCTTAGTATCTGGTGTGACCCCCTTTGTACAGTAATAACTGACACTAAACATTTTCATTAACTGTTGCTCAGTCCTGTACAACAGATTGGAGGAATTATAACCCATTTCTCCATACACAACAGCTTAAAGGTATGTTGGTGGGTTTCCTCACATTAACTGCTTCCAAGACATTTTGTTTGTATTAAGGTCAGGACTTGGCCTTTTCAAAACATCAGTTTTAGTTTTAATTAGCTATTTTTGGTAGATTTGTACACTTTAGAACCCCTGACAGATGCCCTGAATTTCTTTTAGAATCTGCTGATACAATTCGTAATCCAATATTACGTCAATGATTTCAGGCTATCTTGCCCCATGCATTAAACAAGACCAAACCATGACACCGATACCACTATGTTTCACAGTATATTTCTTTCTGTAACACTTCTCATTTCAGCCAAAAAATTCCATATTTCAGTCCAAAAATAGTTTTTCCAATAGCCTTCTGAATTGTCAATGTGTCACATGATGTGGATAGCACTGTTCTTTTTAGAGAACAATGGTTTTCTCCTTGCAACCCTGCCATGCACATTATTTTCTTCCGTGTTCTCCTGATGGTGGGATTCACGAACATTAACATTAGCCAATGTGAAAGATGCCTTTAGTGGCCTGGAAGTTACACTGGGGTCCTTTGTGACCCCTTGGACTACTACATTGATTGCTCTAGGAGTGATCTTTGTTGATGTACCACATAACAATGGTCTTGAATTTCCCCCATTTGTACACAGTCTATCTGATTGTAGAATGGAGGAGTCCAAACTACATAAAGATGGTTTTGTAACCTTTTCCATCCTGATGAACATTAACAACTCTTGTTCTGAGGTCCTGAGAAAGCGTATTTGTTCGTGCCATGATACACTTCAATAAACATGCACAGTGAAGATCAGACTTTGTTATATCCCTGTTCTTTATATACAGCAGGGTGCTCAGTTACACCTGATTGTCATCCCATTGATTGAAAACACCTGGCTCTAATTTCACCTTCAAATTCACTGCTAATCCTAGAGGTTCACATACTTTTTCCACTCAAGATGTGTAATATTGGGTCATTTTTATCAGTAAATGCATGACCATGTATAATATGTTTGTTTACCATAATTGGGTTATCTTTAGCTACTTTTCAGGCCCCACTGTACAACTGTAACTGCAAAGAGGACACATATACAAACCTTTTTATAGCCTGCATCTGCTTTTTGAGAGTCAATTATTTTTATTTTCAGATACTTAGCTGCTTAGAAGACTCCATGTTTGAGGAGTTTAAGCATAATACCCTGGCAGGCTTAAATGGTTACAGAATTTATTAAGCAGTGTCATGGTCTAGTGATGAACTGGTGATGAAATCTAATAAAAAACACTAGTAGGGTATTCTGAAAGAAGCCAAAATTTTCACAGTTGCTAACTCCAAAATACCTGAAGGCTCATGCACGAATGGGAGCTTATTTGTATTCACTTGTATTCACCTCACCTGCACTCAACTGACCTCATCTAATTTTACCTCATGCGCCTTTATCTGCCGTCATGTTACATTACCAGCCTTCAGCTGACTACTGTGACTATCTGTGCTCATTTGACATTTGCTGCCCACACCTGACTTGACTTGCCCTTACATGACGTTACCTGCTCTCATCTGACTTTACTTGTCTTTAACTATGCTCATACGTACTCAACTGAACTCCTCTACTGTCATCTGTACTCATCAAAACTGAAACCTGAACCCATCTAAATATGCGAACACTTTCTTGAATTCATCTGAACATTCCTAAACTCACTCAACGTGCACCAGAACTCAGCTCAGATCAAGCAGATATACACGTGAACTGACCTGAACACAGCTAAATGAAATATACGTATCATTGAACTTATCTGGACATACAGTATGTAAAGAAATGTCTGTTTCTTTAAGCTAATACAAACTCACCTCACAGACATGCGTTGACACACACCACACACTAACAAACCTGGATTTGTTAGTTAACTAATTGATGTATGTCTGTCTCCATGTTTGTGTGTGTATTTGTGTGCGTGCATGTGTGTGCACGTTTCTGGTGAAATGTCAGGACGTGTGTTAGAAACTCCACGTCACGTCAGGACATTTTCTGACTTTGGTGAAATCTCAGGAACTCAATCTAAATTCTGATTTTTCTAAACATGTTTACATCAAAGTCGAAATTTTTATTCCAAAAACTAAACGAGGCAAACGTTTTCCTTTTGCTTACTGAGGTTAAGGTTAAGGTTTGGGTTAGTGTTAGGTGCAGTATTCATCAGCTACATTTATCATTATGTCTATAGAAAGTTCTGACATTGATAGTGAAACAAACTTATGTGTGTGTGTGTGTGTGTGTACAGAGGGCCGAAAGTGTGAGCTGAGTTGTCGTTCTAAAGAGACGGGCGAAGTTGTGTTTATGAATCAGGTCATGCATGATGGGACGCGCTGCAGTTACACTGATCCATTCAGCGTGTGTGCACGAGGAGAATGTCTGGTAAGAAAAATAAACATCCGTCTGCCTCTTACTGTATGTCTGTCTCATTCTGGCTCACTCGTAGTTTTTCTGCATGTTTGTCTCTTTCATGCTCTGGCTGCATATCTGTGTGCCTGTCTTTCTGTGTCTATGTGTGAGTCTCATTTTATGTCTGTCTTACTTTGTCTTTATGTGTTTCTTACTCTTCTTACTCTTGTCTATGTACAAGCCCAAATCAGAAAGTTAGGACATCATGGAAAACAATATGGACAACACAGTATGAACCCAAGATATTTCATGTTTCATCTTGTCATCTTGTTAATAAACATGCATTCCTGCATTTCAGACCTGCAACACATTCCAAAAACAATTGAGATGGTAAAGCAGGTACCACTTTGTAATGTCACCATTCATTCTCACAACACTTAAAAGATGTTTTGGCACCAAGTATACCAGGCAGTGAAGTGTTTCAGGTGTTATTCTGTCCCATTCTTCCTGCAAACATGTCGTAAGATGTCCAACATTACAGGGTTGTTCTTGCCACATTTTCAAAATTCTCCACATATTGTCAATTGGGGACAGGTCAGGACTGCAGGCAGGCCTTTTTATTAACCTACTTAACCGATGTATTACCTTATACATTAGCTGAAGAGTTCTATTGTTAGTTAAGAATTACATGTAGTTAAAGTTTTATTAAACACAAAGTAGAGAAATGAGCACAGTGTGTCAGGATGATCAGCATGCAGAGAGATAAGGCAGCATGTAATGCACAGAAAGATGAATCAGCACACAGGGAGACAAAACTAGAATGCAGAGATACAGTGGGGCAAAAAAGTATTTAGTCAGCCACTGATTGTGCAAGTTCTCCTGCTTAGAAAGATGAGAGAGGTCTGTAATTTTCATCATAGCTACACTTCAACTATGAGAGACAAAATGAGGAAAAAAAATCCAGGAAATCCACATTGTAGGATTTTTAAGAATTAATTGTAAATCATGGTGGAAAAATACTTAGTGGTAACCACAAACAAGCAAAGGATTTCTGGCTCTCACAGACCTGTAACTTATTCTTTAAGAACTATCTGTCCTCCACTCGTTACCTTATTAATGGTACCTGTTTGACTTCGTTAGCGGTATAAAAGACACCTGTCACAGAAGAGTGCATATACACTAGGCAAGAGGTTGGTGTGAATAAATCAACTGGGGAGCACTGATAAGAAAATGGCAAAAAAGACATACAAGACCATTGATAATTCTACCCTTGATTGGGGCTCCACGGACGATCTAATCGTGGGGTCAAAATGACATGAGAACGGTGAGCAAAAAATCCCACTAACGACCTGGAGGGACCTGATGAATGACCGCAGAGAGCTGGGGACCAAAGTAACCAAAGGCTACACAGTAACCACACTACGCTGAGAGGGGACTCGGATCCTGCAGTGCCAGGCGTGCCCCCATGCTTAAGCCAGTCAGTATTGTCCAGGCCCGTCTGATGAAGTTTGCCAGAGAGTCATATGGATGATCCAGAAGAGGATTGGGAGAAATAATATTGTGGTCAGATGAAACCAAAATCGAACTTTTTGGTATAAAAAACCTCTAAACTAGTGTTTAGAGGAAGAAGAATTGTGAGTGCCAACCATAAGAACCACCATACCTACCTGTGGAAGCCAATTGGGGTGGAAACATCATGCTTGGGGCTGTTTTCTGCAGAGGGGACAGGGACGGACTGATCCTGTTAGGGAAGAATGAAAGGGGGCCATTTTTTTTGGGGTATCATGAGATTTTAAGCCAAAAACCTCCTTCCATCAGTGAGAGCATTCAAGATGGAACGTGGTTGGGTCTTCCAGGATGACAATGATCCCAAACACACTGCTCGGGCAACGAAGGAGTGGCTCCGTAAAAAGCATTTCAGGGTCCTGGAGTGGCCTAGCCAGTCTCCAGACTTCAACCCCATAGAAAATTTGTGGAGGGAGTTGAAAGTCCGTGTTGCCCCAAAACATCACTGCTCTAGAGGAGATCTGCATGGAGGAATGGGCCAACATACCAGCTACAGTGTGTGCCAACCTGGTGAAGACTTACAGGAAACGTTTGACTTCTGTCATTCCCAACAAAGGTTATGTTACAAATGTTACAAAGTATTGATTTGAACTTTTGTTATTGACCAAATACTTATTTTCCACCATAATTTACAATTAAATTCTTTAAAAATCCTACAATGTGATTTCCTGGATTTTTTTTTCTCATTTTATCTTTCCTAGTTGAAGTGTTCATCTGTTGAAAATTACAGACCTCTCTCATTTTTCTAAGTAGGAGAACTTGCTCAATCAGTGGCTGACTAAATACTTTTTTGCCCCACTGTATGAACCAGCATGCAGCCGGATGAGTTGGTGCAAGAGCAGCAAAAACAGCTACTGTGCATTGCTGTGAGCTGTTTCGCTGGCGTGGCACTTCTTATAAGCAGTGTGCTGATGAGACACAGAGTGGATCTGGGCTCTGCTGTGTGTGAACCACCCGTGAATCACCGGACAGTTGTGTATATCTAAGTGCAGGACGACTGAAGATGGGACGTTACAATAGTACTGTATTTTGGCTATCAATATCACTCTACTACATATCCCATATAGCGTTGCTGTATAATATGTAATATATAAGTATATGATATGGTGTTGGGACAACATCAATATCACATTTTCACAGAACGTATTTTGTATGTTAGGTGACACATACTGTACCTGTATCAGTGTTGCATGGTATATCGATACTATAAAAGTATTGCCATTAGGATACCTTGTTTTATTAGTACCAGTACTTTTAAAAATGACTGTGTTTTGAAATTAGGGCTTTATGTCTGCGTTTGCATCGATGTGCCACACGGTGGCAGTATGTGCACGCAGCGCTCTGCCTCTAAATCATACGAGTGAGATTCATTATGTGATAAGCTATCTTCTTAACTTCTTAACTTTATTTCAATAATCAAGTTATTCATGTTAAAAATGTACCTATTAATTGTCAACAATTTTTTTTTTTGTTAAATAAAAAAACAAAACAAAGAATTTTAAGTTCAGTCATCTATTATTCCATGACTTTTACTGATGTTTTAGGTTTTTCAGTATCAGTATCGAGATACTTTAGGCAGGTATCATACCAAAGTCATAATTTTGGTATCGTGACAACACTAAACTGTATGTGTCTTACTCAGTCTGGATGAGAGACTCATTTTCATTCTTTCTGTAGGTTTGCTATTTTGTGTGTTTTTTTCCCTCTGTTTGAGACTACTGGTCTGCCTCAGTGTCTCGCTCTGTATCTGCTGTATTCTGTGTGTTTGTCTCTGTCCTTCACTCTCTCTCTCTGAATGCGTGCCTCCCACTGTCTGTATCTACATCCCTCTGTTTGTTTATTTCCCTCAGTCTGTGTCCCTCTGTGTGTCTGGCTCACTGTCTCTCTGTTTTCTTCAGTCACTCGATCTATATGTTTAGTTACTTTGTCTCAGTTTGTTTGAGTGGCTGCCTGTTTTGACTGTATATTTTTGTATTTTCTACCTCTTTCTGTGTGTATTTTTTTTATCTGCCTCATTCTTTTACCCTTCTGATATTCTTTCTAATTCTTTGAGATGCATTCACTATCAGTTTACAAATGTAATAAGGTACATTTGTAGAATGCAGTCAAAACCCACCATACTTAGTTTGGATGTGGAATATTTGGGAGCCCAATTTCAATTATTTGTTGTGGGAAAATCCATAAGGGGTGACGTGGTGACTCTGTGGGTAGCACCGTCGTCTTACGGAAAGAAGATCCTTGGTTCAGGGTGAAGTGGCCTCGGTCCTTTCTTTGTGGAGTCTGCATTTTCTCCATTCACTCTGGTTTCCTCCCACATTCCAAATACATGTGTGTTAGGTTGATTGGTGTTTCCAAAGTGCTCTTAGCGTATGAGTGCGTGAGTGTATGTGTCCTACAATGGATTTGTGGCCTGTGTAGGGTTGGTCCTGCGTACTAGTCACATATGTAAATGGCGGTCAAAAATCTGAGACCACTAGTGAAGAATCATACATATATACATACATGCATACTTTATTAATCCCAAAGGAAATTTAGCATCCAGTAGCAGCACACAAGACAAAACAAAAAGGGTTGTACAGATTGAACCCAAATTAAGTGAGCGAAAAATAAACAAACATTATCTGTTAAGCTAAAAGGCAGTAGATAAAAGCAGTGCAATAAAAAACAATGACCGATGTGCAAGGGGCACAGGTATCAACAGAAAATTATATACTGAAAAGATAAATAACATGTGCATATATTGGTATTTCAGTAAAGTGGAGAGTCTGAAGTGTCCAGGACTTTGGATGTACATGATATACAGTAAGGTAAAGTGTCATACAGTGCAGCTAAATAAACCTCTGATTTAACATGAGATTCAGTCTTCATCTGTCCTCTTCTCTCTTCCGGCCCTACTGGTAAGAGTTGTAGAGCCTGATGGCTCTTGGGACAAAGGATCTCCTGAGTGTGTCTGTAGAGCAGCTCTGTGACAGCAGCCTGCCACTGAAATAACTTTTTTTGCCCATGATGATGGTGTGCAGTGGGTGTCCTTCATCACCCATAATCAACAACAGTTTGTGCAATGGCCTTCTTTCTGCCACCTTCACCACAGAGACCACCTCCACACCAACAACTTGTTACGTGCTGTGGCCGAAGCGGGATTTTGCCTCCGTGGGCAAACGGACTACATCGCCCACAATCCCGCACAAGATGGCCATGGCTGCACCGGGAACTCGTTTTGTTTTGATTACGGGACTTACTTAAACCCAGAGTTTTCTACCGAACTTAGCTCACCTTTTCGTTCTTGTTCTATGTGCACTTTTTAGTTCGCGGTTTTGCCCCGCTGGATTATTGTTTTTCTCCGTGGTTTCTTCCCGCTGGACTGTTGCTTCTCTGCGGTTTTGCCCCCCTGGATTACTTATTCACCGCGGTCGCACCCCGCTGGATTATTGTCTTCCCTACGGCTTCGCCCCGCCGGGACCCACTGTTTGTGTGGACTTGCCCACTGATCTAAGGTTAGTTTGCGTTACGAACCCTCTGTTTTCTTGCGGCTGTGCCCACGCTAATTCTGTCCGCCCTTATTAGTTGCCTTGTGTGTTTATTTAGTGTTACATTCCTCGGTGTTAGGTTTTGATTTGCTCAGTTTTCCCTAGCTGGTTACAGCTTCTCACAGCTTAGCTTAGCTTTGCTTCTCATAGCTAAGAGTAGCCTTATAGCTTAGCCTCTCGTAGCTTGCTACACTAATCCCTCGTGGTCTGCATTGCTCTGAGCTTCTGTATTCCCCTGGGCCTTTTGGTTAGCTGTGTTTTTCCTAGTTTCTTAGTGGTTCGTGTATTCTGATCATTTGTTAGTTGGAGATTAAGTACCTACTTGCTAGTATTATCATTGTTATTATTATTATCATTATTATCATTATTGTTATTATGTCTATTATTGATGGTATCGTTATTTTTGTTACTATCTTTCTGAGGGCCAATTATTTGTGTAGTTGGTAGGCTATTCTTCCTTGGTTCGGTCATTATTATCATTCACTGCTGCCTTTTAGTTTGGACATTTGATAATAAAACCTTGTGTTGGACTGGGACTCTGCATATCGCCTGCTCCTTGCCAGCTACGTAACACAACTGACCCTGCTCGCCTGACCAGCTTATCCAGTTGCATCTCATCTCCTTTCTTAATGCTTCCTCCCCAGCACACTACAGCATAAAAGAGGCAGCTGGACACCACAGTCTGATAGATCATGTGCAGGAGCTTCCTACAGATGTTAAAGGACCCCAGCCCCCTCAGACAGTAGAGCCGCCTCTGACCCTTCCTGTACAGGATGTCTGTGTTAGCTGATCAGTCCAACATATCATCCAGGTGCAGTTCCAGATACCTGTAGGTCTTAACCATCTCTACTTCCACCCCCTCAATAGAGACTGGCTGTGTGATTGGCTTGTCCCTGCAAAAGTCCACCACCATCTCTTTGGTCTTGGTAGTGTTCAGGAGCAGGTAGTTCCTATGGCACCATGCCACATAGTCCTCCAACAGGTTCCTATACTCCTCCTGCCCTCCCCTTACACAAGCCACAATACCAGTATCGTTTGAGAACTTCTGCATGTGGCACGTCTCAGAGTTGTACTTAAAGTCTGAGTTATACAGTGTGAAGAGGAAAGGGGAAAGTACAGTCCCCTGTGGTGCTCCTGTGCTGCTGACCATGGTGTCAGACTTACACTTCTACAGCCTGACATACTGAGGTCTGCCTGTGAGGTAGTCAGTTATCCAGGAGACCAGGTTCAGATCGACTTGCATCCCTGCCAGATTGTCTCTCAGGTGGAGGGGCTGAATGGTATTAAAGGCACTGGAAAAATAAAAAAACCTGACTCTAACAGTGCTGCCCCCCCCCCCCCCCTTTGTCCGGATGAGTGTGGGCACGATGGAGGAAGTATAACACGGCATCCTCAACTCCCACTTTCTCCCTGTAGACGACCTGCAGGGAGTCCATTGCACGTTGAACCTGGGGTCTGAGAAGGCGTAGAAGTAGGAGTTCCAGTGACTTCATGACATGTGACTGGCCTGAAGTCATTGAGCTCACTGGGTTGTCCCTTCTTGGGTACTGGGACAAGGCATGATGTCTTCCACAGTGTGTGAAGCCTGCCCAAGTGCAGATTCAGGTTGAAGATGTACTGTCGGGGTCCCCCCCCCAGCTCGGTGGCACAGGACTTCAGCAGTCTAGGACACACTCTTTTCGGTCCTGCTGCCTTTCTAGTGTGGAGTCTCCTCAGCTCACTTCTAACCTGGTCTGCGGTGAAGATGTGCATGGGTGAGGGGTGCAGGCTTCAGTGGTGTTGCAAGTCAAGTCTGATGAGATGAGGTGTGAAAAAGATGGAGCAGGGGCTGTGTTTTCTGTGCTGTCTGCCTGTGGGAGGGGTGCATGAATAACAAATAAGAAAGTGAGGTGTTAATGTCCAGGCAGACAGAGAACTCACTGGCTTTCTCTACATCACTGTCTGTAGTACTGTCTGTCCTCAGCTTACAGCCTGTGATGGTCTTCATACCATTCCATACCTCCTTTATGTTGTTCTCCCTTAACTTCTGCTCCACCTTCTTTCTGTAGGTCCCTTTGGTCTCTCACAATTGGACTTTGATCTCCCTCTGTGCACTCCTAAGCTCCTCCTGCTTGTTGTCTTTAAAGGCCCTCTTTTTCTTGTTCAGAAAGCCTTTAACACTGCTGGTTATCCAGGGCTTGTTGTTAGCAAAGCATCGCACAGTTTTCACAGGAGCAACAACGTCCATGCAAAAGTTCACATAGTTTGTCATGCAGTGTGTAATCCCCTCAATGTCCTCCACAAAAGGCTCCTGCAATACATTCCATTCAGTGGACTAAAAACAGTCACTAAGGGTTGCTTCAGCACCAGGAGACCATTTCCTGATGGAACATGTAGTTACAGGTAGTCTTCGGACTGTGGCTGCAGGTGGACCAGGTTGTGGTCATATTTTCCCAGAGGGGGCAGGGGTGTGGCGGAGTATACATCCTTCACGTTAGCATAAAAGGAGATCAATTGTCCTGTTCTTCCTAGTGGGACAATCTACATACTGGTGGAAACAGTGAGTATTGAGTCTAAATATTGTTCAAATCACCAGAAATAGTGATGAAATGTTAAAAACAAACCAGCAATGGCGTGAGATAGCTCTCTGGGCATGTAATAGCAGTTCACCACCAGCAGTTCAATATCCCGACAGCAGATCCTCTCCTTCACAGTCACATGACCTGGATTACACCATCTGATGTTCACAAAGAGCACGAGTCCCCCACCTTTGCTTTTGCCACTCAGTTTGGTGTCCCTGTCCGCTCTCACAGTGGTGAATCCGGGAATGTCCACGTTAGCACCAGGAATGTTGCCAGTTAGCCACGTTTCCGAAAAGCATAAAAGACTGCATTCCCGGTATAACCACTGATTACGAACCAGAACTGATTGCTTCTGTTTTGCATTTTCTCAAATTTATTGTTCTGTTTTTTTTATCTCATAAATCATGTAATCAGCATAACATCTTAGTGAAAAGTAAAAAAAAAATACATATTAAAATACAAATATATAAAAATGTTTCAGAATATATTAGTATTTGGTATTTCCTCCTGGCCTAAATCCCATTGAGCATTTGTAGGGCATGTGATGACACAGAAAGTCAAGCATTCAGTAACATCACAAAATGCTCTTTGGAATATTGGGAAAGCTTGTGTGAGTATGTACCAGCTCGAGGGCACACTCTGAAAATATCAAATTATCAAATATTAATAAATTTGTTTAATTTTATTTCAAAGATTCAACTCGATCAAGTTCAATTACATTTTTATTCTGATTATATCATGTAATAGTGGTCTCAGACTTTTGGTACCCACTGTACTTGGGAACTTTGTGCTGGTGAAGATCCCACTTGATCCTATAAACTACTGTGAAATCTGTACAAACACACTAAACAAACTGTGGCTGTGTATCAAATCACATATACTGTTTTAGAGGATTTTTGAGGATATACATTTTCAAGGTCACTTGATATCCAAGACGATATAAAGAATTGCTCACAGGCTGTATTTTATTTTCTGTACTTTTTTGATACAGTAATGATAACACATTGTTACTTAAAATACATATTAATAGGAACAGTTCTTTATAAGTGTATACGTTCTTTTTATTATCAGAATTAGTATTAACTATTTTTCTGAATAAGAATTTTTTTTTTTCATATTTTTTACACCCTGGCACTGATTTTGCCTACCACTTTTGTTATTATTTTTTTAATCTCTGATTTTGCTTGATTGACATTGCCCTTGGTTTTTGATAAATAGACTATGCTAAGAGTTTTTATTAAATAAATACTATACTATAGTCCAGAAATGTCACTTCCTCATGAATATCTAAATTTGGTCTTGAAAATGTTATAAAATATTGTTTACTTTTAACTATTTATTCTCTTTTTTAATGTTCCTTGTACAATGCCTCTTATGAGATGAGCCAATCTAGTGTGAAGTGCTTAAATGAATGCATGTATTTGTTGCTGAATATAGCATATCTGAAAATACTGATTTTTTTCCTTTAACTAAAATGTAATTAATATGTATATTGGAGCCCTTACGTGACATACTGTAGTATTTGTAAGCATTTCATATCATAAATTGTAATTGGACCCAGTTTTATGATTGGCACCCTTGTGTTTTTGGAAAACTTGACAAAAATATAAAACACCCAGATAGAAATGTTAGATTTGTGGCAAACTCATCATGCAATTATGTCTCAGGCAAATATATAAATGATTACAGGTGTGGTCTGATTAGACATTGGGTTTTGCCACAAGAGGGCATAAAAGTGCTTCCCCTGCTGCCCTATAAAAAGGCTGTCAGAGGCTACTTTTGGGTAGCCTTCCTCTTGGTGAGAGATTGTTGAGTGCTAGACATGCCTCTATGATGCACTGTAAGACATTGTGACAGATTGACAGACTTTGAAAAGCGGCACATCATTGGACTGAGAGAAGCAGGATGGTCGTTTTGATGAATTGCCCACCATTTAGGCTGTTCTGACCTAGCTGTTAGGAGGTGTTAGGGGCAGTGTTTCTGGGAGGCATCCACACATGGTGACCAGGCTCCGGACGGCCCAAACAGACCAGAAGTGTAGAGCAGCTCCCACAGTTTTGTTGTCCACCATCCAAACACAGATGGTACCTTCACTACACATCCCTGTCTCTGTCCAGACCATGGACATGCAACATCTGTGGGTATATGTGCCACAGGATACCATACGTAAGCTGTATGCCTCCATGCCCAACCGTATCTTATCTTGTATCCAGACTAGAGGTGGTAACGCAACAGGGTACTAGAGCCTCCTTTCAATTGTGCAGTTTTCGACCAATATATGTATCCTTTCACTCTAATATTGTAATCACTTACAAATATCATCATGGTGAGTATCAAAGTAGATAAAGAGAACCCAGTTAAACAAATGAGACAAAAATATTATACTTCATTTATTATCATTTATTTATTGAGGAAATGTTACAATATTACATATTAGTGAGTGGCAAAAGTATTTGAACCTTTGCTTTCAGTATCTGGTGTGACCCCCCTGTGCAGTAATAACTTCAACTAAATGTTTCCTGTAGCTGTTGATCAGTCCTGCACACTGGCTTGGAGGAATTTTAGCCCATTCCTCCATACAGAACAGCTTCAGCTCTGGGATGTTGGTGGGTTTCCTCACATTAGCTGCTCACTTCAGGTCCTTCCACAACATTTCTATTGGAATAAGGTCAGGACTTTGACTTGGTCATTCCAAAACATGAACTTTATTCTTCTTTAACCATTCTTTGGTAGAATGACTTGTTTGCTTAAGGTCGTGGTCTTGCTGCATGATCCACCTTCTCCTGAAATTCAGTTCATGGAGTCAAGTCAAGTCAGATTTATTTATATAGCGCTTTTTACAATGGAGCATTGTCTCAAAGCAACTTTACAAGTTTAGATTATTTCCTAATAACTACGTACAATCCCAAATTGAGCAAGCCTAGGGCGACAGTGGCATGGACAGATGTCCTGACATTTTCCTTTAAAATTCTCTGATATAATTCAGAATTCATTGTTCCATCAATGATGGCAAGCCGTCCTGGCCCAGATGCAGCAAAACAAGCACAAACCATGATACTACCACCACCATGTTTCACAGATGGGATAAGCTCTTATGCTGGAATGCAGTTGTTTTCTTTCTCCACATTCGTACGCTTTTCCTTTAACCCAAACGTTCATTTTGGTCTCATCCCTCCACAAAACAATTTCCTCCAATAGCCTTCGGCCTTGTCCATGTGATTCTTTAGCAAACTGCAGATGAGCAGCAATGTTCTTTTTGGAGAGCAGTGACTTTCTCCTTGCAACCCTGCCATGCACACCATTGTTGTTCAGTGTTCTTCTGATGGTGGATTCATGAACATTAACATTAGCCAATGTGAGAGAGGCCATCGGTGGCTTAGAAGTTATCCTGGGGTCCTTTGTGACTTCACCATCTATTATATGCCTTGCTCTTGGAGTGATCTTTGTTGGTCGACCACTCCTGGGGAGGGTAACAATGGTCTTGAATTTCCTCCATCTGTACGCAATCTGTCTGACTGTGGATTGGTGGAGTCCAAACTCTTTAGAGATGGTTTTGTGACCTTTCCCAGTCTGATACGCATCAACAACTCTTTTTTCTGAGGTCCTCATGAATCTGCTTTGTTCGTGCCATGATACACTTCCACAAACATGTGTTGTGAAGAGCAGACTTTGATAGATCCCTGTTCTTTAAATAAAACAAGGTGCCCACTCACACCTGATTGTCATCCCATTGATTGAAAACATCTGACTCTCATTTCATCTTGAAATTAACTGCTAATCCTAGAGGTTCACATACTTTATCCACTCACTAATATGTAATATTGGATAATTTTCCTCAATAAATAAATGACCAAGTATAATGTTTTTGTCTCATTTGTTTAACTGGGTTCTCTTTATCTACTTTTAGGACTTGTGTGAAAATCTGATGATGTTTTAGGTCATATTTATGCAGAAATCTAGAAAATTCTAAAGGGTTCACAAACTTTCAAGCACCACTGTACAAAAGTGCACTCAAGTCTGAATATACCGTGAGTTTGTAATCTGATTGACTGTCTATGTCTTTGACTGTAACTCTTTCTCTGTGTCTCTCTCAGCATGCAGGATGTGATATGGAGGTTGGTTCCTATAAACAGGAGGATAAATGTGGTGTGTGTGAAGGAGACAACTCTCACTGTCGCACAGTCAAACTCACCCTCACCAAAACCCCCAAATATATAGGTATTAATATCTAATAATAACAACAATGAATATGTCAATTTAAACTAAAAACTTATTTAATGACAATACAGAAATGTGAATTTCCTATAGAAAATATTAAGTGTACAGAGGTCAGGCAGTGATGTTTCTTAAAAAGAGAAAACATGAAAGTACAGAGAAAAGACAGTAACAACTGTTCACTTTGCTTTGTAAAACTAACACATTTGAAGCTCACATAGTCTGACCTAAAAATTTAATCAGTTATGAAAGATTCATATATCATTTGTTTACTACAATTTTATTAAGAAAATAATTTTTACAGAAATTGAGCAAAGTCCTTATGTAAATATACAGTATATGTCTGAATCTCCTGGTTTAAGGCTTGAGAGGAGTAGAAATCATGGCATGATATTTAGAGTATATTAAGTGTTAATACTTTATAATCTGATAATAATGTTTTATAATTTACATTCAATTAAAATTAACAATAAAAGTTAATTTTGCAGGATAATTTACATATTTTATTTAAATAGTTATTTCATGTGCACCAGATGTGTATAGATCAATTGTCTTAATTATTGGAAAATTTTAAAACAACCCATATTTAAAAAAAAAAAATTAATCCATTTATGCATCTTTTGACTGTAGGTTTGTTGAAAATGTTTGATATTCCGGTTGGGGCCAGACACATCGTGATTGAAGAGAATGAAACATCTCCACACATTATTGGTGAGTTCTCCATACAAACTGATATAAGCTGTATGAGCACAAGTCAAGTCAGATTTATTTATATAGCGCTTTTTACAATGGAGCATTGTCTCAAAACAACTTTACATTTTTAGATTATCTCCTAATATCTACGTCCAATCCCAATTTGAGCAAGCCTAGGGCGACAGTGGCAAGGAAAAACTCCATGAGTGTTATAGGAAGAAACCTTGGGAGGAGCAAGACTCAAAAAGGGACCCAACCTCCTTGGGCGGCGTAGATGATAAATCTAAGAATGAAACTAATTTATCTAAACTAATATGTCTAGGAGTCATAGTGCAAATAAAATGTAACATATGCACATCAGCATTAAGTAGTCCGATACACAGTCACTCCAGGATCCTGAGTCTAAGTAGGAAAGTCATTGGTGGCACTTCGTCCCCAGATAACAGTTACTGCCCTCTGGTGTGGCCCGGGTATGGTGGGGCTGGAGCTGATGATGGAAGCAGCTTGAGTCAAGCTGAAGTGGATGAACATCATGTGTGGGGCAGGAAGTGCATACAGTGGGGCAAAAAAGTATTTAGTCAGCCACTGATTGTGTAAGTTCTCCTACTTAGAAAGATGAGAGAGGTCTGTAATTTTCATCATAGGTACCAAAATCCAGGAAATCACATTGTAGGATTAAATCATTTAATTGTAAATCATGGTGCATGAACAAGCAAGATTTCTGGCTCTCACAGACCTGTAACAACTTCTTTAAGAAGCTCTTCTGTCCTCCACTCGTTATCTGTATTAATGGCCCCTGTTTGACCTCGTTATCTGTATAAAAGACACCTGTCCACAGCCTCAAACAGTCAGACTCCAAACTGAACCATGGCCAAGACCAAAGAGCTGTTGAAGGACACCAGGAAGAAAATTGTAGACCTGCAGCAGGCTGGAAAGAGTGAATCTACAATAGGCAAGCAGGTTGGTGTGAATAAATCAACTGTGGGAGCAATTGTAAGAAAATGGAAGACATACAAGTCCATTGATAATCTCCCTCAATCTGGGGCTCCACGCAAGATCCCATCCCATGGGATGAAACTGATCATGAGAACGGTGAGCAAAAATCCCAGAAACTACATGGAGGGACCTGATGAATGACCTGCAGAGAGCTGGGACCAAAGTAACAAAGGCTACCATCAGTTAACAACACTACTCACGCAGAGAGGATCCAGATCCTGCAGTGCCAGGCGTGTCCCCCCTGCTTAAGGCCCAGTACATGTCCAGGCCCGTCTGAAGTTTGGCATAGAAGCATATGGATGATCCAGAAGAGGACTGGGAGAATATCATGTGGTCAGATGAAACCAAAATAGAACTTTTTGGTAAAAACTCAACTCGCCACACTTGGAGGAAGAAGAATGCTGAGTTGCATCCCAAAGAACACCATACCTACTGTGAAGCATTGGGGTGGAAACATCATGCTTTGGGGCTGTTTTTCTGCAAAGGGCACAGGATGACTGATCCGTGTTAAGGGAAGAATGAACGGGGCCATGTATCGTGAGATTTTAAGCCAAAACCTCCTTCCATCAGTGAGAGCATTGAAGATGGAACGTGGCTGGGTCTTCCAGCATGACAATGATCCCAAACACACCGCTCGGGCAACGAAGGAGTGGCTCCGTAAAAAGCATTTCAAGATCCTGGAGTGGCCTAGGCAGTCTCCAGACCTCAGCCCCATAGAAAATATGTGGAGGTAGTTGAAAGTCTGTGTTTCCCCAAAACATCACTGCTCTAGAGGAGATCTGCATGGAGGAATGGGCTAAAATACCAGCTACAGTGTGTGTCAACCTGGTGAAGACTTACAGGAAATGTTTGACCTCTGTCATTGCCAACAAAGGTTATGTTACAAAGTATTGAGCTGAACTTTTGTTATTGACCAAATACTTATTTTCCACCATGATTTACAATTAAATTCTTTAAAAATTCTACGATGTGATTTCCTGGATTTTTTTTCTCATTTTTGTCTTTCACAGTTGAAGTGTACCTCTGATGAAAATTACAGACCTCTCTCATCTTTCTAAGTAGGAGACCTTGCACAATCAGTGGCTGGCTAAATACTTTTTTGCTTCACTGTATCATCATAATTTCATCTGAAACACATATATAGAGCTAATACTATGGTAGCTATGAAGTTAGCTCTGGAGATGTGCAGTATTTAATCCAGCACAATCTGATCCATGATATTTCGCAATAGTAGTAATAAAGGCAAGATTATTTGTTAATTCGTTTGATATCCTTAACATGTTCTCTACGTGTACTTGTAATGGGGCCACCCCTGGTCTGCGGCATGCAATTCACAACTTGAAACACAACCAAAATAGGACAGATGTTAAAGGGTAATAGTAACAGCAGTTTTGCACACTGACATTGAATTTGGATGGTCTGTTTACTTGTTCATGCAAGTCTTTATAGTAAGGATACCATTCAGTACTAGTGTCAGAAATCCAGACTTTTTATAGAGTCTCAATGACTAACACTAACTATATGTAGAATATAAATTTGTTAATTGTCGCAGATGATATGTATATTTATTTTGGCTGAAGTTAAAGGTAAAACATACACAAGACAAATGCAGTGAGACTGTAAGAAAACAATGGTTTAAGCTCCCGACTGGAGAAACCTGTACTCAAATAAACTAATAAAAAATGGGGTAAGTCCAAAAATGGCTGTTGCTTTTACATTTAATGACATCTTAGTTAATTAGCTTTGGATTTGTTCTGCGGTGTGCCACTCATTTTTATCACTCTGCTTCCAGAAGCTACCCTTTGATTCCAATTATTGTTGCAATTATCCTCCATAGTAATTAACATAGCGGTGATGGTTCATTTCAGCATTTTATTTATCAGTAGTTCGATTTGAACCTGCTGGTGTTGTATTACCGGTAGTTTTTATAGTTTGGCATCAACTCAGTTAAATTGGTGAACTTGAATTTACATTCAATTTGCATTAGTATGTGCATCAAGAAGTAGCACATTGCTTGACTGTGGTGATCTTCTGTAGGTATAGCTCTTCAAATTGCAGCACTGAATTTGGCAATGTGCATCTTGCAATTTTAAAATGGTTGGCATTGTGCAAGGTGGTCTTTTGTGGTCTGGTAAGCTTGGTCCAGTAAAGCACTTGATGAACAGTTATGGAAGATAACACAAACACTCTAAACAGTTAGACACAAAATACTCCAGACACATAATAGAGACAAGTATGACTTTAATCCTCAGTGAATGACCTCAGGTATCATTTTGGTTTTTTTTGTTGTTGTTGTTTTTGTGTGTGTGTGTGTTTAATTGTGTATTTGTATGATCTTAAGGAATGTTCTGCTCTGATATCCATCCCTCTCTAACTCACTGTGTTTTCATTCTATTACATCAGTGTTTTGGTTCTAACAACTCTTTTCAGAACTGCTCAAAATTATAAAGAGTTATCTGGCACACCCAAACACCCTAACTCTTTGTTATTTTGTAATTTGTAATTTTTATATTTATTCTATAATCTTGAAAATATGACCCAGTGTGCTTCATCTAAATACAAAGCTAAATATTTCTTAATAAGTATACAGGTACAGGGACGACTTACGAGATTTTGAGTTAAATACAGATTCATCAGAAACCGTGTTCTGAATTTTGATTTTTGAATTTTCCCGGGCAAGCGATACCATAGACATAATATACTGTTCACTAGACCACTGGATCATGCATCCGTGTCATCGCCATATTGGACCAGACAACTTCTCATCATTCTCCAAAGATTGTATTGGAAAAAGATGCCTGATTCTAGTATAATAAAGAATAATATAATAAAGAAATGATAGTAATAGATTAGCAATAGTAAAAAGTATAGGTAGTATAAATAGTCATATAATAGTTAAATACTATATTATACTACTATTTACTCTACATATACTATCTACTATTGTTAATCTATTATTTCATTAATTATTTTATGTATTACACAACAATTTATTTTATTTATAGCTTAAGCTGTACTGCTGTACTGTACTGTATATTGCCTTTGAGTGTATCATTTCACTGTTATAAACAACAACAAAAAAAAGCAGAAAGCAGACTGCCAGTGTCTCACTATTTGATTTTATTTGCTGATTTTGTTACATTTCTGTCAATGATGGTTAATATACAGTAAGAACTTAAAGATGCACTATTTAGATTTCAATATTTCAAAGTGAATGAGCTTAATTCTGACCTGTAGCAAAAGTAAAACTAACATAATGAGGACATGGACGTTTCCACAACATAAAAAAAAGAAGGTCCAGGGTTCAATCCACAGGTGAAGCGGTTTGAGTCCTTTCTGTGTGGAGTCTGCATTATTTGATAAATTCATCTTACAATGGATTTGTCTGAACATATCCCCATGGTAAATCAGGGAGCACCTGTATTATAAAAACAAAAGTTTAATTCACAAAACAGCTTTCTTAATTAAATAAAAAATACTATTTAAATTGCCATGCATTTAAACAACATTTTGTATATTTCAATTTTGGCCAAAAACTCACATACTAACAGTGTTAACACATTTTTATCCTTCCTCTATGGTTTGGCAACAAAGTGCCACCATGTTCAATTCATAGATTTTCAAAGAGTTCATAAAAATGTAAAAATGCATGGTTATTCATATTATAATGCTTTTGTGAGAATATTTTTAATCTAGTTTTAATCTAGTTATCAAGGTGTTGAGTTCAAACAATCAGTCAGGACTGGAAGAATTATAACCTCAGTAAACTGTATATGATGTGTAATGTTCTTCACTAGCCATGTACCAGGTGGACTTAAGGTTTTACATTTATAGTGATGATCAATATAAATAATCCTGATGGAATGACAGGCCCATAAACACTTCAGATGCTCACTCTACTGATGTCCATCTGTTTGTTTAATTTTAAAATGGCTGCTTGTTTTAAAATTATCTGTATGCATCTCTTTAATAGAAATGGCTAATGTGTTGAGAAAAACGGAGCCAATCATACACTCACTGGTCACTTTATTAGGTACTATTCCCTGTTTCTTCACTCATGGTCCATTTTATCAGTGTCACTTACCATATACTACCCTCACAGGACCACCACATATGAGGTATTATTTGAGAATGGCTCATTCTCAGCAGTGCAGTGACACTGTTGTGTTGGTGGTGTGTTAGTGTGTGTTGTGCTGGTATAAGTGGATAAGACACAGCAGTGCTGCTGGAGTTTTTAACCACTTTTTACTCTATTAGACACATCTACTATATTACTCCACCTTGTAGATGTAGAGTCAAACAGTAACACATCTGTCTTTTGTCAGTACTCACAGGACACTGCCTACAAGATGCTGGTGGCTCGACAGTTTTGGTAGATGGACTATGTTTAGTCCAGCAGTGACACTGGGATGTTTAAAAACTCCAGGAGCACTGCTGAGTCTGATTTCAGTCATTCCAGCACAACACACACTGAGAATGATCCACCGCACAAATAGTACCTGATCTGTGGTTGTCACACCTGCAGCCTGTCCAGTGGACCACGCCCACCTTCCTCCTCATTCTCCCCCTCTCTCCTTCTGATCACCTACACCTGTTGCCTCTTTTCCAGCCTACTTATACCCTCTTTCTACCTAGCCTCTTTGCTAAGCCACTTGGTCTCTACCTCGTGTCTAAGCACATATATATACATATATACATACATATACACAGGGTGGGCCATTTATATGGATACACCTAAATAAAATGGGAATGGTTGGTGATATCAACTTCCTGTTTGCGGCACATTAGTATATGGGAGGGGGGAAACTTTTCAAGATCAGTGTTCACCATGGCATTTTGGATCCAACTTTATTATTTCCAATATGAAGAGGGTCATGTAACACATCAAACCTATTGAGAATTTCACATGACAAACAATGGTGTGCTTGGGTTTAACTGAACTTTATTATTTCATGAGTTATTTACAAGTTAATGACCACTTATAAAATGTGTTCAAAGTGCTGCCCATTGTGTTGGATTGTCAATGCAACCCTCTTCTCCCATTCTTGACACACTGATAGCAACACCGCAGAAGAAATGCTCTCCCGATCCGACCCCCTTAGACATTTATCTTTGGGGTCATCTGAAGGCAATTGTCTATGCTGTGAAGATACGAGATGTGCAGCATCTGAAACAACGGATACTGGAAGCCTGTGCTAGCATTTCTTCTGCGGTGTTGCTATCAGTGTGTCAAGAGTGGGAGAAGAGGGTTGCATTGACAATCCAACACAATGGGCAGCACTATGAACACATTTTATAAGTGGCCATAAACTTGTAAATAACTCATGAAAGAATTCCCATTGGAAATAATAAAGTTGGATCCAAAATGGCCAACTTCAATATGGCCGCCATGGTCAAGACCCATCTTGAAAAGTTCACCCCTCCCATATACTAATGTGCCACAAACAGGAAGTTGATATCCCCAACCATTCCCATTTTATTTAGGTTTATCCATATAAATGGCCCACCCTATATATATATACAGTAGGGAAAAAAGTATTTAGTCAGCCACTTATTGTGCAAGTTCTTCTACTTAGAAAGATGAGAGAGGTCTGTAATTTTCATCATTGGTACACTTCAACTATGAGAGACAAAATGAGAAAAAATTCTAGGAAATCACATTGTAGGATTTTTAAAGAATTTAATTGTAAATTATGGTGGAAAATAAGTATTTGGTCAATCAATACTTTGTAACATAACCTTTGTTGGGAATGACAGAGGTCAAACATTTCCTGTAAGTCGTCACCAGGTTTGCACAAACTGTAGCTGGTATTTTGGCCCATTCCTCCATGCAGATCTCCTCTAGAGCAGTGATGTTTTGGGGCAACACGGACTTTCAACTCACCCCACACATTTTCTATGGGGTTGAGGTCTGGAGACTGGCTAGGCCACTCCAGGACCTTGAAATGCTTTTTACAGAGCCACTCCGTCATTGCCTGAGCAGTGTGTTTTGGGTTCATTGTCATGCTGGAAGACCCAGCCATGTTCCATCTTCAATGCTCTCACTGATGGCAGGAGGTTTTGAATAAAATCTCACGATACATGGCCCCGTTCATTCTTCCCTGAACACGGATCAGTCGTCCTGTCCCCTCTGCAGAAAAACAGCCCCAAAGTATGATGTTTCCACCCCCATGCTTCACAGTAGGTATGGTGTTCTTGGGATGCGACTCAGCATCCTTTTTCTTCCAATTGAGTTTTTGCCAAAAAGTTCTGTTTTGGTTTCATCTGACCACATGATATTCTCCCAATCCTCTTCTGGATCATCCATATGCTCTCTGGCAAACTTCAGACGGATCTGGACATGTACTGGCTTAAGCAGGAGTCCCTCTTGGCGTAGTGTGTTACTGATGGTAGCCATGTTACGTTGGTACCAGCTCTCTGATGGTCATTCATCAGGTCCCTCCGTGTATTTCTTTGATTTTTGCTCACCGTTCTCATGATCATTTTGACCCCACGGGATGAGATCTTGCATGGAACCCCAGATCGTGGGAGATTATCAATGGTCTTGTATGTCTTACAATTGCTCCCACAGCTGATTTATTCACACCAACCTGCTTGCCTATTGTAGATTCACTCTTCCCAGCCTGGTGCAGGTCTACAATTTTCTTCCTGGTGTCCTTGAACAGCTCTTTGGTCTTGGCCATGGTTGAGTTTGGAGTCTGACTGTTTGAGGCTGTGGACAGGTGTCTTTTATATATAACGAAGTCAAACAGGTGCCATTAATATAGGTAACCAGTGGAGGACAGAAGAGCTTCTTATAGAAGAAGTTACAGGTTTGTGGGAGCCATAAATCCTGCTTGTTTGTGGGTGACCAAATACTTATTTTCCACCATGATTTACAATTAAATTCTTTAAAAATCCTACAATGTGATTCCTGGATTTTTTTCCTCATTTTGTCTCTCATAGATGAAGTGTAGCTATGATGAAAATTACAGACCTCTCTCATCTTTCTATGTAAGAGAACTTGCACAATCAGTGACTGACTAAATATCCGTATCCGACTTCGTTTATAGCCTGTCGTACTCAATAAACACCGCCTTGAGTTTGATTCAGTCACCTCGTGTGTCTTAAAAATTGGAGAGCAAACGGGACTAACAAAGTATGTACAGAAAAAGGTAGACTACAGTCTGTAATTGTAGAACTGCAAAGTGCATCTATATACCAAATGGAACTGATTAAATGAACAATGAGTGTAGAAACAAGAAACCTAATAACGTGATTGGTAAGTGTATATGGCTTGTAGGAAAACTTCTGTTTGTGTTTCCAGCTGTGAAAAATCAGGTCAGCGGGAGTTTCATCCTCAATGAAGGAGGGAAGGGAGGCAAGGTGAAATCGAAGACCTTCATTGAGAGTGGACTGGAGTGGGAATACACAACCGAAAATGATAAAGAAACACTAAAGACAGTTGGGCCCCTACATGAAGCCATCATAGTGCTGGTGAGATAAAACATGATATTTCAAAAGTACCATACTTTCGCACCAAGTACTTTGTTAGGAACACTATACTTATACTGGGTAGAGCCTCCGTTTCCCCTCAAAACACAGTCTTCTTGGCATGGATTCCTCAAGAAGCTGAAAATTTTCCATTCAGGTTCTGGTCCTAGATTTTTAGCTACATTTTTCAGCTTTACTTTCATGCTACAAATGTCTTGCTCTATCACATTTCAAAGGTGTTCTGTTGGATACAGATCTGGTGACTTCTGGAAGGCCACTAAGGAGCACTGAACTTATTATCACGTTCATGAAACAGATTTGAGGTGACTTTTTTGCTTTGTGGTAGGGTGCATTATCGTACTGGAAGTAGCTATTAGAAAATGGTTAATTTACTGTTACTAGAGCCTTTTTGTCCGCTTGAACCACTTTGGTCTTTTTGCATTGACCTCTCTCATCAACAAGGTGTTTCTGTCATCAAGGCTGCCCCTGCCCACCTGGTGTTTTTTCTTTGTAGCTCCATTCTGAGTAATCTCTAGAGACTATAGCGCATGTAAATCCCAGGAGATTAGCAGCTATGTAAATACTCAAACCAGCACCAACAATCATGCCATAGTCAGTATCAGATTTTCCCCCATGGTTGATGTGATCATTTATGAAGCTGCTGTCCCATATCTGAATGATATTATACGTTGCACTGCTACCACAGTCCAAAGTCATGCATTAGGTTAATTGATTATGCTAAATTGGCCCGAACTGAGTATATATGACTAGTTTCAAAGTAATCTGGTGTATCAATGCTAAACCTGTCGTTAAACAACCATTGATGCTGAAAGTGGCGTTAAATAAAACCAAACAAACAAACAATTAATTGGCTACACACTCCATGTCAGACTGGATCATGTACATTTGTCTAATCATTGTACATTAATTGAACATGGACGATGTAATATGTTTTTTAATGAAGTCTTCAGTTGGTCATTTTATTTATGAATTTAGTTGTAGATACAGTACCTATAGAAAATCATCATAAAATACATCCTTTTTGGGCTACTGAAGTTAGGGGTCGCCAAAGTGGACCATCCAGATGCCCATACTGATGCAGCTCTTCCCATTTTTCTGGACTGGGGACCGCCACTAGGAGCACACTCCTAGTGGCTGGGCTTTTTCTGTAAATACACCCCTCGACCGTAAAGTTGCAAGCTCTACACAGGATTAAATCCAGGCCCTCTGACACCGCCATTTCCTGTCATCAGCTGGCATCAGTGTTGCTAAATAAATTCTCTTATGGCTAGGGGTCACCACACTGGATGCACTTCCTGATACAACACTCCTCAGTAATCTAGGCATTACACTGGCATTAAGAGTATACCTCCAGCAGCAGGGCTTTTTCCACAATCTCACTACTCGATCTTCAGGTTGCAAGCCCCACCCAGGACTGAACCCAGACCCTCTTCTGTAGCCACTGAGCCACCAAGGCTGTGTCTATAGAAAATCACGATACCCCATTGAAATAGTTTTTTGTTTCACATCCTGAAATCAAAACCCATTAAAATATATTTTGCACTACAACATTGAAGTAATGGAAAATTCACAACAATTATGGAAAAAAAAACTTCAATCTAAAATAACCTGGTTGGAATTTTAAGTATAGCATCAAATGTCACCATTATCTCTAGCAGAGGCAAAGGCTCAGCCAGGGCAGCAGTCATTGGTGCAAATACTGGCAGCAGTAGACACCTTATATAAGCCTGGACATCCTCTGGCGGAATTGCTATACCATTGTAGAGGAAAGTCTAGGGCAGTGTGTGTGTATGTGTGTGAATGCTTGCATGTGCATGTGTGTGCATGGCAGAGAGTTGCTTAAAAGTATCCTTGAAAGAAAAACTGAAGTTGAGAAAAGTGTCATTAGAAAGCAGAAAGACCTGCAAAAGGCTGAATATTGACAGAAAAATATTTAAGATGAAGACAAAATTGTAAAGATAATCAAATGAATAAGATAAATCATGAAACACAGAGAGAAAGATACAAGTCAAGAAGTCTAAGATGAGAAATGTGATTTTTTTTTTTTTCTTTAAATGGAATTTATATGAGAATGGAAAATAATTAAGGTAATGAAGAAAAAAAGTAAATGAATACATAGTTCAGTAAAACTAATATTACTTTGAGTTTGGTAGATCTTGAAAGATCTCAGCCTTAATTTGTTGGTTTATCTTCTTTACCTCCTGATTTTGTAAAGGTAACTTTTTATAATTCGTTATTTTGCTGTAACCCTTTTTAATTAAACACTGAATTAAACCCATGCTTTGCTGGGATTTTCACGCATAGAAGTCTCTAGGGTTTACAGAGAATGTTCAGAAAAAGAGAAAATATCAACTGAGTGGCAGTTTTCTAGGTAAAAATGCCTTGTTGATGGCAGAGGCCAGAAGAGAATGGCTAGACTGATTTAAGCTGATAGAAAGGCAACAGTAACTCAGATAACGACTTGTTACAGCCCAGATATGCTGAAGAGCATCTCTGAATGCACTACACATTGAACCTTGAAGTCGATGGGTTACAGCAGCAGAAGACCACAACAGATGCCACTCCGCTAAGAACAGGTAACTGAGGCTACAATATGCAGGGGCTAACCAAAATTGGAAACCTAGACTGGCCTGATGAGTCTTGATTTCTGCTGTGACATTCAGATGTTAGAATCAGAATTTGGAGTAAACAACATGAAAGCATTGATCCATCCTGCCTTGTGTCAACGGTTCAGGCTGGTGCTGGTGGTGTAATGGTGTGGAGGATTTTTTGGCACACTTTGGGCTGAATGCGACAGCCACTCTGAGTGCGACAGCCACCCTGAGTATTGTTGCTGACCATGTCCATGCCTTTACGAACACAGTGTAGCATCTTCTGATGGCTGCTTCCAGCAGGATAATAGACTACAGCACAAAGCTCAAATCATCTAAAATTGGTTTCTTGAAGATGACATTGGGTTTAGTGTTATCAATTGGGATGCACAGTCACCAGATCTTAATCCAATAAAGCACCTTTGGGATGTTCAGTCGAAAAATCTGCAGCAGTTGCATGCACAACACACACTGAGAATGATCCACTGCACAAATAGTACCTGACCTGTGGTTGTCACGCCTGCAGCCTGTCCAGTGGACCGCGCCCACTTTTCCTCCTCATTCTCTCTCTCTCTCTCTCTCTCTCTCTCTCTCTCTCCTTCTGATCACCTACACCTATTGTCTTTTTTCCAGCCTATTTATACCCTCTCAGTTGCATGATGCCATTATGGTAATATGGACCAAAATCTCTGAGTAGTTTTTTTTCTAGCACCTTGTTGAGTTTATGCCAAGAATAATTTAGGCAGTTCAGAAGGCAAACTGTGGGTCCAACCCAGTACTAGCAAGCTGTACCTAATAAAGTGGTCTGTGAGTATATATGACATATATAAATATTCAAAGTAATAAGGAAGGTCTTTCTTCTTTGGGACTTCCCAAGGCTCTGCCTGTGGGTCTACCCCCAAAGCATCCCATCAGAGGAAAAGTGCTTACCCCAGAGATCAAATACTTCATAGAACCACCTTTTGCCTTAATTGCAGCAATCACTCTGTTTGAAAAGCTTTTATTGTCCTCCTATAATACAGGTCGTCTTTATGTAAAGCTTTTGAGATTGTTGTCAAATAAACATACTAGCCAGCATCAGCCATAAAGACTTGTAAGTCCTTCGAAGTTACCACTGGTAGCTGCTTCTTGATAGCATCCCCGATCAAAATCCTCCTGGCTCAGTCATCTAGCTTGGAGTTTTGGCCCAGTCTAGGCAAGGTGTATGTGATGCCATACACTTTCCACATCTGGATGGTACTGTGAGGGATTGTTAAAGCTTCTGAAATGTTTTTGCATCCTTCTCCTAACTTGTGCCTTTCTACAACATTATCCTGGAGCCCTTTGTAAAGCAAATTTATAACGATGGTGAATTATTTGTATTACAATGCACTATGCTCCTGGGTAAAAGAAAATGGCCAAACACAAAATTGCTAAATATTAAGCTTTCAAAATTGTCAAAAGCAAATAATTGGTCAGGAAATAAATAAATCAATAAAAAGTAATTTAGCTTATGATAGCATTTCCCTTTGACTTGTTTAAATGTTTAAGTATTAGGGGTAAACTTGCAGACTGATTTTTACAAGAAGAATCAGTGTAGCTTCAAACAGTTGATGAGCAGTTGAAAAATGTTTCCCAGTTAGTTTGTGCATTTTAATGGGAGATCAAATATTCTCTACAGGGTTCAAATCTTTACTCTGACCATGCCAAAACTTGAGCCTCAAGGGCTTGCTCTTAACTTATTACTTGGTGGTCTTTTTAATGTTAGCAGAAGCACTGTCTTGTGATCACTTGTGACCACTCTGAACCAAATATTTTATTTGCTCCGAGAAACTTCATTCTGTCCTTGATGTTCTACTTAGATACTTTAATTTATTATTCTTTAAAGTGAATCTTTTAGACACAAAGCCTCGACAACCTTCTGGTTATTGCTCTTCTCGAAAGAGTCATTTTTGAGGACTTGATTTTTGCTGACAGTTCTTGAAGGTTTTTTTCTGCTTAGAGAACTGTAAATTTCAACAGCTTTCTCTGGATTAAGAGGCATTGGGACTCTGTCTTGCTGGAAAGACAGATCATAGTAGTCTGATAGGAAAACTGGGATTTGCTGTACATTAGAGTCTTTTAAATTTCAGAATATCTGCAGCTGGCCTGACGAAGACCAGCTAGGTTGATTCTGACAGCAACTTCTGCATGAAACTTTGCTTATTTGCCTTTAACTTGGGATTCACAAAACTGTGTTTTTGTCGTCATATTCTACTCAACCTGTAGAAATGTGATGGGCTTCATCAACTTATGACTAACCTTTTGGGAAAAAATGAATACATTGTCTTTTTGGAAGACAACGAGCAGTAATGGGCAAATGGTGGCATAGGTTTCAGGAGTGCATTTTCTCAGTGCTTAGCAGTTTTAGGTGTGGCTCATATTTCTTGCTCAGGAGTGTAATAATAGTGAAATGCTGAAGGAACAACCTGTTCAAAAACTACTGCAATATAAGCCTATGTCAGGTGGAGGCCGGGCAGTCTGGTGTGTGATCAGGAAGGTTATTGGTTGTACCCAATGAAGTTTATGTTTACTGTAAGAGGCTGATCACTGATCCAAATAAGTCATTGTACTTATTAAATTTTAATAATTGATCAGAATCATTTAAAGTATGATTTTTGATGTTGAGGGTTTGTGTGTAAATAGATTTTGAAAAAGTTAGAATGAGTTAGTTTTTAGTTTATATGTTACAAAATTTTAATATTAAAAAAGAAGGACTTGACAGTTATTGATGATTTCCTGTGGACACCACAAAATGCATCATCTTATGCCAAACAATATCTAGAGAAATCCCAGGATATTAAAGTCATTTTTAGTAAGGAGAAAGAAACTGAACCATAAACATATGTTTGGAGAGGAGTCAACAAAGTCTGTGAGAGTAATTGTAGCCATGAAGTAAGAAGGTGGATGCCAAAGATCATATGGTTAACAGTGATGGCAATATGCATGAAATAGTTTATTGGATTAAATCACTCAATGTTGAGGAAAAAAATATGGAATCACCTTACAATTTGCATTTATAAATCAAATGCTGAAACAGTCTAAAAATGCAAGTTAGTCTGCAGTTAAAAGGGAGCGCATACAGATCTTAAAATGATGTGATAGAACTGGGAAGTCAGCTGAATGAAATGGAATTTACATAAAAAAGCCCAAAACAAGGTTACAAACAGGTTAAAGAGAAGAAATTATGGCCTGTGAATAATTGGATGAAAATAATAATGCATATTGAATCTGCATTGACCTTTTGCATGGTGTTGTTCTAATGAAACATAAAGATGGCTGCCTGAAGAAAACAACCAAAATTCCCCATTTATTTATGATGTGAGATTGCATGTTAGGACAAGGAGAGATGAGTAGACCAGTTGCATATTCACTTTGGTGCAGGATGTTACACCTAGTGCCCTTACTGACTCTTTCAATTCATCTGTGCATTGGATTGGCACTTGGAGAACACCCAGTGACTGAGGTTTTCCTATAAACGCTCCATTTAACCATTATATTGTTAGCTCCACCTGAGACTGAACCCAGGCACTCTGACACTGCCATTTTTCTCATTCCATCTATAGAAAAGAGGTTTGTTGTGAAGTAGTCATTTCTCTGGATAATATTGTGTTTTGTCACAAGAGTAAAGAGTGTTGAAGTTTTTTTCAGGAAAGGCATATTAACAAAATGACATGGAAAAGCAAACTGTCCAGATCTCAATGTAATGAAAATGTTATGGTGGAAATGTTATGGTTAAAATACTGGTCCATGAGTCATTCATATATATATATATATATAATTAGTATGATATTACATAAAATAATTTAGTTCTGAGGTATGCTTCATGAAAACAGAAATGTTCAGATGTTAAAAAAGCTGTTAGTGTCATATGTGTGATTTGTTTATTTGCTGCAAAGTTAAAAGCTGGATGAACATCCTCTAAGTGTGGTGATTCCATTTTTTTGTCTGGGTTAGTAAGTGCTTGTTTGTTGCCACTTTAGATGTTTTTAGCCCATTTTTAAAATGTAATTATTCATAACTCATAACCTTATATGGGGATTAGTTGATTCATATAGTTTTATATTTGACTGGTTAATGTGTGTTTGTAGGTGGTTCCACAGGCAGAAGACACTAAGATCAGACTGAGTTATAAATACATCATTCATGAAGATCTGGTTCCCATCATCACCAACAACAACATTCTGTTATCCGAACTTGACACCTATGACTGGGCACTGAAGAGCTGGACCCAGTGTACCAAGTCCTGTGGGGGAGGTGTGTACTTCTGTGTGCATGATGTTATGCATGAATTTTGTGTCAAGCAACTACTTTAATAAGTTACAGTGGTGCTTGAAAGTTTGTGAACCCTTTAGAATTTTCTATGTTTCTGCATATATATGACCTAAAACTGTTACGGGGGGCCTGGGGAGGCACACCGAAAAAAAGGGAAATAACGGACCCAAGTGCAGGGGCCTACACCAAATGGAAAAAAAGGAAGAGAAACGCAAAAGAAATCCCGTACACTGAACGTTGGGAGCTGCTGAAGGCAGCCCGTCACGGGATTCGAAACCAGAGTCACAGTCTCCGGGGGCGGGAACGCTACCGCTGCACCACGGATCCTGTGACCTGAAAGAAAGAAAACAGCAATAAGCCTACGGACAAACTAAGGAGTCGCTTCCTGGTGATCTCAGACAAAGAGGGCTTTTAATAAATATCAGTACAAAAAAAGGAACACGAATCGCAAAGAAAAGGGCGGGATAATACCCGTTAAAGCTCTAATCAGAGCGATGGGAAAAGAGGCACGCACAGCACTCTGAGCGCGAGTGAGCGCTATGTGTGTGCGTGGGAAAGCGCTGTGTGTGGCAGAAGCGCTGTGTGTGTGTGTGGGGGTAGCGCTGTGTGTATGCGCCTGCAGCGCTCTGTGTGTGACAGAAGCGCTGTGTGTGTGTGTGTGTGTGTGTGTGTGTGTGTGTGTGTGTGTGTGCTGCGCTCGACTGCGCATGTGCCAGGGGGTTTCTCGAGCCAGGCGCAATCGGCGCGTCTCTCGGACACGAAGCAAGCGTTACAACGCCCGGGGAAAGAGAGGAAATACTTGTCCCGGGGTGCGGTAAGCACAGGACAAAGCCGGAGGCTATGGGACCCGGGAACGGAGCTTATCGGCGTCCAAACGGAGCGGAGAAAAGCGGAAGATGACCGCGGGCGCCTCGGGCAGCGGAGAGAAAGAGGTTAGTGGCGTTACCCAACTTTCCCTCACCTAACCGTCTACGGCCCTAACGATTACCTCAAGGCTTTTGCCTCTACGGGATCCCGCCTCCTTTGTGACACGGGGCCACCTCTCTCCTTATACGGCCGAGCCAAAGGGCTAACGCCAGACAAAGAACTCCAAAACACCGCGTGCATGACCAGACAGTGTGCCGAAGGCTGGCATTCGAACGCTCATTTTATAGGGGGCCGACCGCGATGTTTAGCGGCCTTGCGGCGACCCCTAGGGGCGGGAATGCGCCCCCTGATAGTACCCCCCCCCTAGGGGTGGCCCCTGACGGCCCCAAGTCGGACGAACGGCACCTCCGGAAGTCACGGATGAGGGTGCGGTCCAGGATGTGGCGTTCCGGGACCCAGGACCGTTCTTCGGGCCCACGGCCCTCCCAGTCTACCAGGTACTGGGTGCTACCCTGGACCCGCCGGGAGTCCAGCAACCGACTGACCCTGTAGGCCGGGGACCCCTGAACTACACGGGGAGAAGGGGGAGGCCTGGACGGGCCCTGGGTCTGGCAAAGGTAGGGCTTAAGCTGGGAAACGTGGAACGTGGGGTGTATCTTCATGGAGGGGGGCAGGTCCAACCGATAACTGACTGGATTGACCCTGCGAAGTATCTTGAAGGGCCCCACGTATTTGGGAGCCAGCTTACCCGAGCACTCATTCAACGGAAGGTCCCAAGCGGACAGCCAGACGCGCTGCCCCAGGTGGTAGGAGGGCGTGGGCCTGCGCTTGCGGTCAACCTGACGGCGCATGGACTCCGTGCTACCCATGAGTGCTGCCTGAGCCTTGAGCCAGGACTGTCGGCACCGGCGGACGAACTGCCCAGCCGAAGAGACCCCTACATCTGCCTCCTGGCGAGGGAAGAGGGGAGGCTGGAAGCCGAACTAGCACTCAAACGGGGACATGCCGAGGGCCGAATGCCACACGGTGTTATGGGCGAATTCGGCCCACGGCAGATGCTCCGCCCACGTGGAGGGGTTACCCGCCGTCAGACATCGGAGCATGCGCGCCAGGTCCTGGTTCACCCGTTCGGTCTGGCCGTTAGACTCCGGGTGAAACCCCGAGGAGAGGCTGGCCATGGCCCCTACCAAGCGGCAGAAAGCCGCCCAGAAGTGGCTGACGAATTGGGGACCCCGATCTGACAGTAGGTCCCGGGTAAACCCGTGCACCCGGGCCACGTGCCGGAGGATAAGGTCCGCCGTCTCCTTGGCAGAGGGCAATTTGGGCAGCGGCACGAGCTTGCACCCCTTGGAGAACAGGTCTACTGCCACGAGGACAACCGTGTTCCCCTTGGATGGGGGCAGGCCCGTGACGAAGTCCAGGGAGACGTGGGACCAAGGGCGAGTGGGAACGGGGAGAGGGTGAAGAAGGCCGGGGGGCCACGAACTGCCTGACATCATCCTCCATGCGTGGCCACCAGTAGCTCTGTCGGAGGAGCTTGTAGGTGGCCGTGCAGCCAGGGTGTGCCGCGAAGGACGCCTCGTGCCCCCAGCGCATCACTTGGGGGCGAGCGGAGGCCGGAACAAACCTGCGACCCGGGGGACCGTTACCGGGATCGGGTTCACGACGAAGGGCCTCAGTGACTACGTCGTCAATGGCCCAAGTGAGGGCCGCTACCACCCGAGGGGCCGGGAGGATAGGGTCCTGGAGAAGTGGGGAGTCTGTGCAATCCCACTGCCTGGATAAGGCGTCGGGCTTGATGTTTTTGGAGCCCGGCCGGAAGGTGACAGTAAAGTCGAACCTGGCGAAGAACAGTGACCAACAAGCCTGGCGGGCGTTAAGCCTTTTAGCCTGTTGGATGTACGCCAGGTTCTTATGGTCTGTCCACACCAGGAACGGGGTTTTGGCACCTTCCAGCCAGTGACGCCATTCCTCCAGCGCCAGCTTCATGGCCAGGAGTTCCCGGTCCCCAATGGGGTAATTACACTCGGCGGGAGATAGGCGCCGCGAGAAGTAGGCACACGGGTGGAGTTTGTGGTCCGACCCCGTGCGCTGAGACAGGATGGCCCCTACGCCGATGTCGGATGCGTCTACCTCGACGACGAATGGTTCTTCAGGATCGGGAAACCTGAGAACCGGGGGGTTAGTGAGCCGGTCCTTGATGGCCTGGAACGCTCGGTCGGCCTCTGGAGTCCAGCGAAAAGGGCCCGGGGTCTTGCGCGTGAGAGCGGTTAGCGGGGCAGCAAGAGCCCCAAAGTCCCGTACGAAGCACCGGAAGAAATTAGCGAAGCCTAGGAACCGTTGGCCAAGCCGGAGGGAGGTGGGCTGGGGCCAGTCGGCCATGGCCTGGATCTTGACCGGGTCCATGTGCAGCGACCCCTGGGATACGATGAAGCCCAAGAAGGCCACCGAGGGGGTGTGGAAAACCGACTTTTCCAGTTTTACGTACAGTCGGTTTTCCAGGAGTAGCTGCAAGACCCGGCAGACGTGACCGATGTGTTCCTCGAGCATCCGGCTGAAGATAAGAATATCGTCGAGGTAGACGAACGCGTATCGATCCAGAGCCTCACAGAGCATGTCGTTGATAAACCGTTGGAAGACAGCCGGGACGTTCATCAGCCCAAAAGGCATCACCCTGTACTCATAGTGCCCCGTGGGCGTCAAAAAGGCTGTCTTCCATTCGTCCCCCTGCCGGATGCGGACGAGGTTGTAAGCACTCCGGAGGTCCAGCTTAGTGAAGATGCTGGCCCCCTGGAGTGCCTCAAAAGCCGTCGCCATGAGGGGCAGAGGGTAGCGGTCTTTGACAGTGATCGCATTGAGGCCCCGGTAATCGATACACGGGCATAGGGTGCCCTCCTTCTTAGCGACGAAGAAGAAGCCCGCCCCCGCCGGCGAGGAGGACGGCCGTATGAAGCCCTGCTGGAGCGCCTCGGCAATGTACTGCCGCATGGCCTCCTGTTCAGTGCGGCTCAGGGAAAAGAGCCACCCCCGGGGGGGAATGGTGCCCGGCAGGAGGTTAATGGCACAGTCATATTCCCTGTGCGGCCCAAATCCTGCCGCCGCCGAATATGACTGTGCCATTAACCTCCTGCCGGGCACCATTCCCCCCCCGGGGGTGGCTCTTTTCCCTTGCTGAATACCACCCCCAGGTCCCTGTAGGGTTCGGGGACGGTGGACAGGTCGGGTACCGTCTGCCGAACACGAGGCTGGCGATGGGGGGTGGATAGCGGAAGCAGGCAGGACTCCCGACACCGGGGGGACAAAGCGTAAATGGATCGGGTTTGCCAGTCGATCCGTGGGTTGTGGAGTTGCAACCACGGGTAACTCAGAGATTGGGCGTGCGGGTGACAAGAAAGGCGACCCTTTCGGAGTGAAGTCCCATCTCCATAGTGACTGGCAGGGTCCTATGTGTGACAGGCCACCTGCCCAAGATCCGGCCGTCAAAAGCCCTGAGCGGCTGGGGGCTGGAGAGGGCCTCAACGCGAAGGCGTAAACGCGAGTGCGTCGTCAATGAAGTTGCCCGAAACATTCGGGAGCGGCGACGGGGGAATCCCCCGGGGGGCGAGGCGGAGGAGGAGGAACCACTGGAGGCGGGACGGTAGCAGGTGGGGGGGCGACCGCCTGGAGCCCGGAGAGGTTGGCGGACAGCTCCTTGACCGCCTCAGTAAGAGCCGCGACCTGTTGGGTGAGGAGGGTGAGTTGCTGCTCGTGACGCCCCAGGGTAACACCGTGGTGGCGAAGAACGGCAGCAGCTGGGGGTAGAGACCGATCTGGGTCTATACCGTGCGCCCCTGATGGGTCCATACTGGGCGCACTGTACTGTTACGGGGGGCCTGGGGAGGCACACCGAAAAAAGGGAAATAACGGACCCAAGTGCAGGGGCCTACACCAAATGGAAAAAAAGTCAAGTCAAGTCAGATTTATTTATATAGCGCATTTTACAATGGAGCATTGTCTCAAAGCAACTTTACAAGTTTAGATTATCTCCTAATAACTACGTCCAATCCCAAATTGAGCAAGCCTAGGGCGACAGTGGCAAGGAAAAAAAGGAGGAGAAACGCAAAAGAAATCTCGTACACTGAACGTGGGGAGCTGCTGATGATAAAAACATCATCAGATTTTCACACAAGTCCTACAAGTAGATAAAGAGAACCCAGTTAAACAAATGAAACAAAAATATTATACTTGGTTATTTATTTCTTTTTGGAAAATGATCCAATATTACATATTAGTGAGTGGCAAAAGTTTGTGAGCCTTTGCTTTCAGTATCTGCTGTGACCCCGCTGTGCAGCAATAACTGCAGCTAAATGTTTCCTGTAACTGTTGATCAGTCCTGCACACCGGTTTTTAGGAATTTTAGCTCATTCCTCCGTACAGAACAGCTTCAGCTCTGGGATGTTGGTGGGTTTCCTCACATTAGCTGCTCGCATCAGGTCCTTTTGGATTGGATTAAGGCCAGGACTTTGACTTGGCCATTCCAAAACATTAACTTTATTCTTCTTTAACCATTCTTTGGTAGAACGACTTGTGTGCTTAGGGTTGTTGTCTCGCTGCATGACCCTTCTTCTCGTGAGATTCAGCTCATGGACAGATGTCCTGACATTTTCCTTTAGAATTCTCTGATATCATTCAGAATTCATTGTTCCATTAATGATGGCAAGCTATCCTGGCCAGATGCAGCAAAACAGGCCCAAACCATGATACTACCACCAGCATGTTTCACAGATAGGATAAGGTTTTTCTCCTTCCAACCCTGCCATGCATACCATTGTTGTTCAATGTTCTTCTGATGGTGGACTCTTGAACATTAACATTAGCCAATGTCAGAGAGGCCTTAGAAGTTACCCTGGGGTCCTTTGTGACCTCACCAACTATTACACGCCTTGCTCTTGGAGTGATCTTTGTTGGTCGACGACTCCTGGGGAGGGTAACAATGGTCTTGAATTTCCTCCACTTGTACACAATCTGTCTGACTGTGGATTGGTGGAGTCCAAACTCTTTAGAGATGGTTTTGTAACCTTTTCCAGCCTAAATTAACTGCTAATCCTAGAGGTTCACATACTTTTGCCACTCACTAATATGTAATATTGGATCATTTTCCTCAATAAATAAATGACAAAGTATAATATTTTTGTCTCATTTGTCTAACTGGGTTCTCTTTATCTACTTTTAGGACTTATGTGAAAATCTGATGATGTTTTAGGCCATATTCATGCAGAAATATAGAAAATTCTAAAGGGTTCACAAACTTTCAAGCACCACTGTATATTATCATTTACAAAAATGCAAGTCATGAACACACAAATGAAATAAAGCAAATAATATATAATGATTGCCAAAAAAAAAAAAACACTCCCTGATAGAAATTTCGGAATGCTGAAAATTAGGCATGCAGTTATATCTCAGGCAGATGTGTAAATGATTCCAGGTGTGGTCTGATTAGACACTGGGTTTTGCCACAAAAGGCTGTCAAAGTGCTTCCTCTGCTGCCCTATAAAAAGGCTTTCAGAGGCTACTTTTGGATAGAATACCTCTTGGTGAGAGATTGTTTCCTCTATGACATGTGTCTATGATGCACTCAAAAACATTTTGCTACGTTGACAGGTTTTTAGATGGGGTGCAATATTTAACTGAGAAAAGCAGGATAGTTGTTTTGATGAATGGCGAACAGGCTCCGGATGGCCCAGACAGATCACCAGTAAAGATGATAGTTTGATCCATCAACAATCACGAGCAGCTCCAAATGTTTTGTTGTACACCATCTAGACATCAATGGCACCTTCACTACACACCCCTGCCTCTGCCTGGACCATTTCCAGGCGGTTAGCAGAAGGAAATTTGTTGTCATGACACCCATTACATGTTTTGCCATTGATAGCCAGCCATCGTCGCCTTTGTTTGCAATGGTGTGCAGTGAACAAAAAACCTGGACTGCTACAGACTGGAACCATATCAACCTTTAGTGACAAATCCAGGTTCTGTTTTGGATTCGATGATGGCTGAGTTTGAATATGGAGGCCTCATGGTGAGCGCTTGATTTCTGCCTGTACTGTGGAGCGACACAGTGCCCCAACTGCTGGTGTGATGGGATGAGGCTGTTATGGTACAGTGTACAAAGGACAGATGAGGGTGCAGGTTCCAGTTTAACAAAAAACTGAATTTATTCACACAAGTTCCCAAAAATCACAATAACACAAAGCAAGGATACCAGGAAAGACCAGGCGAAATAACAAAACTAACAGGCATAGCAAGGCAAACAAGGCTAGACTTGAGTCATGACAAGGAATGGAAGACTAATTAACAAACACAGAAATAATAGGAATGCGTAATGTTGTATGGCAAGGCTGAAAAACAAAACTAGGCATGGCTGTGCTACCTGGGTAAATAATAACCAAAGCGTGGCAAAACTCAACAAGGCTTGGCAAGGCTAGGCTACATAGCATGGCTAGCGAACAAGGCATGACTAAAACTACAAGGCAAAGCTAGGCTACTTAGCGTTGCTACCTGGAGCGGATGGCACCACGAACAAAATAGTAAGGATGGCGGCCGCGGCCGCACACAAGCCATGAAATAGTGGACACAGCCGCGCGCTATCTGGATGAACGAGGCAGATCCAAAGTCCAGGTAAATTCAACAAAAGAATAATCCAGCAGAACGACTGCGAAAAAGGAAAATCCAAAAAACTTGGCATTGCAAAAGAAACGCATCCACAGGGCTCACCCATAGCCGAAGAGGGTATACATGTACAGTGGTGCTTGAAACTTTGTGAACCCTTTAGAATTTTCTTTATTTCTGCATAAATATGAAACATCACCATCAGATTTTCACACAAGTCCTAAAAGTAGATAAAGAGAACCCAGTTAAACAAATGAGACAAAAATATTATACTTTGTCATTTATTTATTGTGGAAAATGATCCAATATTACATATTAGTGAGTGGCAAAAGTATGTGAACCTCTAGGATTAGCAGTTAATTTGAAGGTGAAATTAGTCAGGTGTTTTCAATCAATAGGATGACAATCAGGTGTGAGTGGGCACCCTGTTTTATTTAAAGAACAGGGATCAAAGTCTGCTCTTCACAACACGTTTGTGGAAGTGTATCATGGCACGAACAAAGAAGATTTCTGAGGGCCTCAGAAAAAGAGTTGTTGATGTTCATCAGGCTGGAAAAGGTTACAAAACCATCTCTAAAGAGTTTGGCCATCATTGATGGAACAATGAGTTCTGAATGATATCAGAGAATTCTAATGGAAAATGTCAGGACATCTGTCCATGAACTGATCTCAAGAGAAGGTGGGTTTTCATTTGCAGCAAAAGACGACCCTAAGCACACAAAGCCGTTTCTACCCCCCCCAAAGAATGGGTTTGTTAAAAGGTTAAAGAAGAATTAAAAGTTTCATTTTTTGGAATGGCCGAGTCAAAGTCCTGACATTAATCCAATGGGAGAAAGACAATGTTGTGGAAGGACCTGAAGTGAGCAGCTAATGTGAGGAAACCCACCAACATCCCCAAAAAACATCCCAGGAGGCTGGAAAGCTGTTCTGTATGAGGAAATGGGATATTGATTAATGGGAAAAATTCCTCCCAGCCGGTGTGCAGGACTGCTCACAGTTTCAGAACGTTGTAGTTGCAGTTAGTGCTGCACAAAGGGGGTCCCACCAGTACTGAAAGCAAGGTTCACATACTTTTGCCACTCACTAATATGTAATATTGGATAATTTTTCTCAATAAATAAGTGATCAAGTATAATATTTTGGTTTCATTTGTTTAACTGGGTTCTTTTTATCTACTTTTAGGACTTGTGTGAAAATTTGGTTATGTTTTAAGTCAAATATATGCAGAAATATAGAAAATTCTAAAGGGTTCACAAACTTTCAAGCACCATGCTGCCATGACGCAACTTGGAAAACGTGGAGATTATATAGCCAATGTCCCAGCTGCGCGCAGTTAGCAATCAAGGCCAAAGAGTCAGAGTCAAAGTCACGAGAAGAGAGTCAACAAACAAAGATCAGTGACTCTGGTAGGATCTGCAGCCATCTTGATCCCCGCAGGGGATTGTGGGCGATGTAGTCCGGATTGCCCAAAACCGCAAAAAAAAACACAAAAACCGAAGATAGGGTCTGGATCCTAACAGAGGATCTACAGGCCCAGCTGCAACTGTGGGCAAATGTGCCATAGAATATGGAACCTGTTTGCCTCCATTGTCCAACCATATCTCATTTTATATCCAGGCTAGAGGTGGTCTAACAGGGTAACTATAGCCTCCTTTCAATTGTATAGTTTTCCCCAAGTAATCTTATCCTTTTGCTCTAAAATTGTAATCATCATTACATATACCATCATTACATTCATACATTATAAAGTTTCAGTTGATTCCAACAACTTCTTCTTGGTGAGTTATTATTTGTTTCGATGAGTGTATAAATGAGGGTTTTAAGTGAACACAAGTGGTTAGCAAACGGCCCCGAATTCAGGCAGTAGGTGTGAACAATTACCATCTGAATAGCAGTGGCTCTGCCTCCTTGTACCGGTAATTAGTGTGTAGTGAGTATGACAATGAATTCATTAATAGTTTGATAACCCTGCCATGAGGTCAGATTTCAAAGCTAGAGATGTCCTGAAAAAGTGTGCATGTGGATGGACATTGTGGTCTATTTTATATGTCATTGTGGGGACTAAATGTCCCTAGAAGGATAAAAAGATCTGACATTTTTACATTGTAGGGATGGACATGTTAGGGACTGGTGTAGATGTAGATATAGCATTAATTAGCTACAGTAACATCATGTACATTGAAAGTCAGTGAATCGTGTGTGTTTGTGTGTGTGTGTGTTGGGGGGGTAGGTCTACAGTACGCTAAGTATGGCTGCAGGAGGAGAAGTGATGGGCAGCTGGTTCAGAGAACTCTGTGCGACTTCAGTAAGCGACCCAAACCGATACGCAAGCGGTGCAACATCAATGAATGCATTCAACCCACGTATGTCCTCTCTCTCTGTCTCTGTCTCTTTCTCTCTCTCTCTCTCTCTCTCTCTCTCTCTCTCTCTCTCTCTCTCTCTCTTTATATATATATATGTGTGTATATATGTTATTGCCTCTCTGCTCATTAATCTTTCTGACATACAGTAGTTCCATACTTTTTTATATTTATCAGTCAGACATGTTGGTGTTTAAAGCCTTTTTTTCCCTTTGTACTGAAATTGCAAGCTAGCCACAGTCATCTCAGACCTCGTTTAACCATTAGGAACAGAATGTAGCAATTTACTCAACAGGTTGGGGCACTGTAGGACCTATAATTTGAAAAGGATGGTCAGTCTTTTTCCGCATAGGTTTTTGTGGATGACACCAGGCAGAGATTATTGTATGACTAACTCGTTTTGATTAACCAAGGCTGAGGGTAATTACTGACTTTGTGCACTATATAAAAGACACACTATCATTTACATGGAAAATATAAGCTCATCTCTTGTGGACGAAAAGAGTTATAGAATTGAACTAGAACTGCTTTATTGTGCACAATGGAATTATCATGTTTGGTATGCCAAAAGGTCATCCATCAAGAGATCCCCCCGTTAAAAGACCACTTGCTCAGTTTGTGGTATCATGGCCTCATTTCATGATTAGAGGCTGGGAAAGAATTACAAATAACTGAAATTATCTGTAAGTACTGCAAGCAGCCGGTAGAGGATCACTGAAAGATTGACCTCAAAATAGTTGCCCAGAAGAGACACTTGGTACCTTGGTGGCTGGATAACTAAGTTATCTAGTGGGTTTGTGTTTTTGTAGTCGTTTTTGCAAGTACTCAGTCAGACTCATTTCTAGTGATCCTTTTATTCTCATGCTTTAGTTGTAATTCTCTAAATTTCTGATGATGCGTTCAGTTTGCACTTTCTTTGTTTTTATTTTTAACTGAATTTCATTGTGCTGTGAACAATGTGCACTTTTGATTAGCTTTAGTAAAATGCAATATGACGTCAGATTTTAATGGCTATATGTATATTAATATTTCTGTATATGTGTGTGTATTTATAGCTGGATTACAGAGGACTGGGGTGTGTGCAGTAAGACGTGTGGTAAGCTAGGTGTACAGTCCCGGGTGGTACAGTGTGTACAGCCATTTCAGAATGGTACACACCAAGTGATACACACTAAATACTGCGTCACGGAGAAGCCAATTTCACATAGAGTGTGTAACACCACCAGCAATTGTACTGTCCAGTGGAGGACTGGCGCCTGGTCAGAGGTGTGTTAATTTTTTAACTCTGGACCTTCCAGTTCAGAGTTCACATGTGCTAATGTGTGGCTGTATTACTGTGTGTGTTATTCTTGAAGTGTTCAGTGAGCTGTGGAGAGGGGATTCAACAGCGTCAGGTTGTGTGTAAATCTGCAGAGAACAGCTTGGCTCAGTGTGATGGACCAAAACCTGAGAGTGTATCCATCTGCAACCTCCCACCATGTCCAGGTGCTCCATCATTAAACTATATTAAACTTTTTTTAAGCTTATGTAATTTCTCCACATAGCCACATAGGGTGTAGGGCAGCACGGCGGTATGGCCACACGGTGGCTAGCACCATTGACACACAGCAAGAAGGTCCTGGGTTCCATCCCAGGGTGGAGCGGCCTGGGTGCATTCTGTGTGGAGTCGACATGTGATTCCCATGTCTGCGTGGGTAATTCCGGGTACTTCAGTTTCCTCCCACAGTCCAAAGACATGTGTGTTAAGTTAATTGATTGATAACCTTATGTATAGATGTGACCTTGTGTTTGCTGCTGAAATGGCCTCTGATGCTGATAGTGACGTAAAATAAACCCAAATACACAAACAAACATAGGCTGTAGGATTACCGCAGTGTCTCTGAGGAAGTGTTAATATCTCACCTACCCAAAATTCTCAGCAACCGGCATTCTGTAGGCACCATCTTGTAAGCATTGATAAAGGATTAGAGAATGACTGGCACAAACTCTGCAACAACAGATGACTTACTGTCTCTGATTTTACATCTACAAGGTGGAGCAATATGGTAGAAGTGCCTAATAGAGTGTACAATGAGTGAACAATGAGTGCTGAGAATGATCCACCACCCAAATAGTACCTGATCTGTGGGGGTGCTGACTGTTAGAGAACAGAGTAAAGGGGACTAACAAAGTATTCAGAGAAACAGATGAACTACAGTCTGTAATTGTAGAACTAAGTGCAGCTACAGTGGTGCTTGAAAGTTTGTGAACCCTTTAGAATTTTCTATATTTCTGCATAAATATGACCTAAAACATTGATTTTCACACAAGTCCTAAAAGTAGATAAATAGAACACCTTTAAATAAATGAGATAGAAATATTATACTTAGTTATTTCTTTACTGGGGAAAATGATACAATATTACTTATTAGTGAGTGGAAAAAGTATGTGAACCTTTATATCTGGTATGACCCCCCCTGTGCAGCAATAACAGCAAATAAACGTTTCCTGTAACTGTTGATCAGTCCTGCACACCGGCTTGGAGGAATTTTAGCCCATTCCTCCGTACAGAACAGCTTCAGCTCTGGGATGTTGGTGGGTTTCCTCACATTAACTGCTCGCTTCAGGTCCTTCCACAACATTTCCATTGGATTAAGATCAGGACTTTGACTTGGCCATTCCAAAACATTAACTTTATTTTTCTTTAACCATTCTTTGGTAGAACGACTTGTGTGCTTAGGGTCGTTGTCTTGCTGCATGACCCACCTTCTCGTGAGATTCAGTTCATGGACAGATGTCCTGATATTTTCCTTTAGAATTCTCTGATATCATTCAGAATTCATTGTTCCATCAATGATGGCAAGCTCTCCTGGCCCAGATGCAGCAAATACAGGCCCAAACCATGATACTACCACCACCATGTTTCACAGATGGGATAAGGTTCTTATGCTGGAATGCAGTGTTTTCCTTTCTCCAAACATAAGGCTTTTCTGTTAAACCAAAAAGTTCTATTTTGGTCTCATCTGTCCACAAAACATTCTTCCAGTAGCCTTCTGGCTTGTCCACGTGATCTTCAGCAAACTGCAGATGAGATGTTCTTTTTGGAGAGCAGTGGCTTTCTCCTTGCAACCCTGCCATTTGTTGTTCAGTGTTCTTCTGATGGTGGCCTTCAGTTGCTTCAGTTGATGGTGGACTCGTGAACATTAACATTAGCCAATGTGAGAGAGGCCTTCAGTTGCTTAGAAGTTACCCTGGGGTCCATTGTGACCTCGCCAACTATTACACGCCTTGCTCTTGGAGTGATCTTTGTTGGTCGACCACTCCTGGGGAGGATAACAATGGTCTTGAATTTCCTCCATTTGTACACAATCTGTCTGACTGTTATTGGTGGAGTCCAAACTCTTTAGAGATTTGGTTACCTTTTCCAGCCTGATGAGCATCAACAACCCTTGTTCTGAAGTTCTCAGAAATCTCCTCGCCATGATACACTTCCACAAACACCTGTTGTGAAGAGCAGACTTTGATAGACTCCTGTTTTTGAAATAAAACAGGGTGCCCACTCACACCTGATTGTCTTCCCATTGATTGAAAACACCTGACTCTAATTTCGCCTTCAAATTAACTGCTAATCCTAGAGGTTCACATACTTTTGCCACTCACTGATATGTAATATTGGATCATTTTCCTTAATGACTAAATGACCAAGTATAATATTTTTGTCTCATTTGTTTAACTGGGTTCTCTTTATCTACTTTTAGGACTTGTGTGAAAATCTGATGATGTTGTAGGTCATATTTATGCAGAAATATAGACAGTTCTAAAGGGTTCACAAACTTTCAAGCACCACTGTATATGGTAGGTGGAGCTGATCAAAATGAGTGTAGAAACAAAGAGGTGTAACTAATAAAGTGATCAGTGAGTGAATGTTTATATTTGAAGGGTTTGTCTCCGCAAAACCTATTTGTGACTTCATTATCAGCACGTTGGTGAATTTAGTCCAGGTTCTCTGGTTCATCCAGAAGACTTGCTTGGGTTTGTCACTCTGAATTATCCATTGTCAGACCGACTAGTGAAGTTATAACCTTGATCCTGTCAAGAATAGGCAAAGGACTGGGTAATAATAATGCCTCCTTGCTCATCTGTGCGTTTAAAGATTCAGTAAATTTTAAAGTGGTCTGTTTTATCATATGGGACAAAGCAAACTTTGTAACTAAAGGACTTTGATTTTCACTTTTCTGCAGATGTGATTTTCTGTTGCAGAGCACAGTTGCAGTTTTCTATTAAAGGTTTCTGTAATTTGTGCAATGAAAAAAATGTCTGAAGCTTGACTTATGGCAGTGTGATGGCTTAGTAAATTATGTTTAAAAGTACTAATAATATATTTAAGTTTAATTTGTATTAAGTAATTCTTTCTTTGTGCTGATGTGTATGCTATGACTGTTTTTTTGTGTTTCAGAGGAGTTTTCCCTCCCAGCACCTACTGTGTCCTCTACAGAAAATGCCACTATTAAAGGAGACATAAATAAAATCTCCAGTGAGTAGAAATACACTCATTGACAAAAACAAATAATAATAATAATAATAATAATAATAACGCATCCAGACAGAAATGGCCAATGGCTGCAAAATTCAGAATGCAGATATCAGGCAGATATGTAAATGATTATAGCTGTGCTCTGATTAGACACTGCTTCCACTGTTTCCTCTGCTGCCTTATAAAAAGGCTCTCAGAGGCTCTCTTTTGGGTAGTGTACCTTTTGGTGAGAGATTGTTGACTGCTAGACATACCTCTAAGATGCACTCGAAGACATTTTGCCCTGTTGACAGACTTTGACAGACTTGGCTGAGAGAAACAGGATGGTCATTTATTCTGACCTAGTTGTTAGGAGCAGTAGTTCCATGAAGGCACACACACACACACACACACACAGAGCGAGCAATCTACAGGCAGCCCAGACAGACCACCAGTAAAGAGGATCGTTTGATCCACTGACAAGCACGAGCAGCTCCCACAGTTTTGTTGTCCACCATCCAGACACAGGTGGCACCTTCACTACACACCCCTGTCTCTGCCTAGACCATTTCCAGATGCTTACCAAAAGGAAATATCTTGTCAAGGCGCCCATTACGTGTCTTGCTATTGACAGCCAGCAACTGTTGCCTTTGTTTGCAGTGGTGTCATGAATGAGAAACCTGGACTGCTACAGACTTTAACCGCGTCTTTAGCAAAGAATGCAGACTCTGTTTGGGATCCGTTGACGGTCGTGTTCATGAATGGAGGCCTCATGGTGAGCGCTTCAGTCCTGCCTTTACTGTGGAGCGACATACTGCCCAACTGCTGGCGTGATGATCTGTGGAGCCACTGCATATGAAAGTCGGTCACCCCTAGTGATATGATGGACACTAACAAATCAGCTGTATGGGCATGACATCCTACAGCTACATGTTACCTCTCAGGACAGGGCACCAAACCTGTCATTTTTCAGCAGGATAATGCTCACCCATACACAGTGTTTCCCAAGAATGTCTCCAACAGCTTGCAGCAATTCCTTGGCCTTCCTAGTCCACAGTTTTATCACCAATCAAGCATTTATGGGACCAGCTGAGATACTAGCTTCAGCAACCTACGAGTGTTCAAAAAGGATACCATATGGGACTTCTAAGCTTCCATGCCCAACTGTATCTCGTCTTGTATCCAGGCTAGAGGTGGCCCAACAGGGTAACTAGAGCCTCTTTTCAATTGTACAGTTTTCTCCAATTAACTAAAACTCTAATACTGTAATCACTTACATACAGTGTCATCATTACATTCACACATATGAAGTTTCATTCGATCCCAACAACTCCTTCTTGGTGAGTTATTTTTTGTCAGTGAGTGTAAATCTAAGCTTGATTGATGTTGATGCTATTTATTTTTTTTTTTTACAGAGGAGCTGTCACTCCCAGCACCTACTGTGAACTCTACAGAAAATGCCACTATTGAGGGAGACATGAACAAAATCTCCAGTGAGTATAAATATAAAAATAAAATCAGTAAAGTCAAAAGCAGTAATAATAAAAATATTCACCAATGAACCAAGACATTATGACCAGTCATTTACTGATTAATGAATAATGTTATTTTGTTACACCTGCACATAAGTTTTAGAATATATTAGACCATAATTGAAAAGTCAGTTCACATAGTCAGTGTGTTGGATGCAGGAGAAATGGGCAGACAACCCAGTGATTTTCTGTGATAGTTCATCAGCAACTATTTGCCGCACATGCCCATTACAGTGCTAGCCCTTTACAGAACTCTTTTACCTAGCCATCAAGTCAAAGCTCTATGTTAGCTCATGTCTACACAATAAAAGGTTAATGCTTTACTCTAAGAGGTTCAGCTTCTCTGAGATGTTACATGAGTTACAGCTCAGTGATAGCTGGAGTATGATAGTTGAGATTTGGTTAGATGACATAACTTAAAAACCGTAATTATTACGGGTCACGCTTGGGCCGCTAGAGGCCAGTGTTGACTCAGTTTTTGGCCCACACAGATTGTCACATCATTGACACTCCTTGACACTCTTTGACACGTCTGACAGATTTGGCAAACGTGCGGTCTGCACCAGCCCTCACCCGGCTCATGCTTAGCCGTTTGCCATAGCATTCGCGCTATCGCTACCAACCTTCACATAGCTTTTTTTCATTCTGAGTTTTGTGCACTTTTTTGGTTAGGGATAAAGGTACGACTGGCAATTTGTAGATTGTCAGTTGTGGCCAGTCAGAAGGCTGGCTTTGTATGGTAGGGCTTAGAGGCCTGCTTAGGGTCAGTGATTCCAGTGTACTAACACCACTTTTGAGCCTCACTCGCTGCTGCGAGACTCACCCCTCCTTTCCCTCACTCACGCCGGCACCCCCATCATTCTCCTTCGCGATAAAGTCTTGTCCTTTTTCATTCCCGCATCAGCCTCATGCTCCTGGAAGCTTAGGGAGAACCGTGAGATGCTGTTCGAGGCCATTCCACTCTGACTCATTCCACTCATTCCACTCTACACTTTTTCTTTTGTTCTATTTCTATACGTTTATTTTGGTGAACATTTATTTTTTTTATTTTATTATTATATTTTGGTTCACCTCTTCCATCTGGAGCTAACTGCACTTGGGTCCTAAAACTGTTATTCTTTTATTTTTCACGGTTCGCCTATGTTTAAATATGGCAAAACATAACAGAATGATGCTTCCAGTATCAGGACCCAGCGTTAGCTCCTGGACCTCCAGTTTGGAGGTCCCCAGTCAGGTCCCGGCTAGCTTTTGAGGGTCCACCCAGCCTCTATGATTCTGCCAGCGACCTGTATTGGCATTCTGACCGCATAGAGCAACCTAATCCCCGCCATAGTAGACGTTAGTCCCTTACCCAGTCTAAGCCAGGGCTGTTGGACCTCTTCACGCTTGGTCTCAACAAGGAATTACAGGACGAGCTAAGTCAGCTTGAGTCCCCCTTGTCGTTGTCCAAGCTGTATGACCTGGCTATTGATGTTGATTTCTGGCTTCAGAGAGCCAGGCCGAGGTCCAGTTCCGTTTGCTTCTCTTTTGCCCAGGCTAAGCATATCAGCTTTAACCATTCTGCGTTCAGCACAGCCCCGGTGGCCCCTCCTCCCACCACGGTTTTAATCCTGGTCCCTGAGGTTACTGAGGTCCAGCCCGTCTCGAGTCTGCCCAAAATTCTCGAGCAGGTGTCGACCATTGCTGCAGTTGTTAAGCAGTTATGTGTCACTGCGTCCCATAGCTTTGCACCTGAGCTCGCCGCACCCATTAGCGCTGTATTTGAGCACGTAAACTCTGTTCATCAGCAGTTAGCGCTGCACAGCTCCATACCTGAGCTTGTTATGCCCATTAGCTTTGTACCTGAGCACACCGCACCCATAAGCCCCGTACCTGAGCAGGTAAGCTCTGTGGCTGAGCACTTGGGCTCCGTACTTGAGCATTTAGTGCTGCCTGCTGCCATTCCTGAGCACGCCACACCCGTAAGCTCTGTACCTGAGCAAATAAGCTGCGTACCTGAGCATTTGGCACCCCCTAGTTCTGTAGCTGAGCATTTAGCACCACCTGACAATGCACCTGAGCACACCATGCACGTAAGCTCCGTACCTGAGCAAGTAAGCTTCATACCTGAGCATTTAGCGCCCCCTAGCTCCGGACTTACGCATGCCGCATCTGCAAGCTGTGTATCTGAGCGTATTAGCTCTGTACCTGAGCATGTTTGCTCAGTAGCTATTCTCGTGCACTGATAGCGGCTGCCAACCCCTGAGCCACGACCGTCTGCACCACGGTTGTTTCCTTCCATCCGTCTAGCCAGGTGACTTATGCCGACCTTTCTCTCGGGCCTCGTTGTGCCGAGCTCCGCCCCTTGAGCCCCCTGTGCCGAGCTCCACCCCGAGCCACTCACGGCTATCCATGAACCAGCACCCAGCCTTGTGCCTGGCTGTGTTGCCCCGCCTTCCCTGCAGGCCCTTGCGTTAGGGTTGGTCTTGCGTACTAGGGTCTCCCTGTTCGCAGCACACTCAACCCAGATCACGTTTGTCAGCCTAGAGGAGGTTTTGGTTGCTCATAGGGGCATCGGGACAATGCCCCTTGGGGTGGGGTACTATTACAGGTCACGCTTGGGTCACTAGAGGCCAGTGTTGACTCATTTTTCGGCGTGAGCGCACTCTGCACAATCGCGCATGCGCCAGTCCCCTATTTGGCTTGTTGCATGGCCTGGTACATTAGGGCTTAGAGGCCAGAGTAGGGTCAGTGATTCCAGCGCACTAAAACAGGACAGCCTGGGATCTATTTTGAGCCCCACTCGCAGCTGCGAGACTCGCCCCTCCTTTCCCTCACTCATGCCTCTCTTTCTCCTTTCCGACCGGGGGAATTGAACGCTCCCCTCGCGATCGTGTTCAGAAAGGGATCCTGAGCTTATTTAAAGTCTCGTCCTCATTCATTCTCTATAACTCTTATTCTTTTATTTTTCACGGTTCACCTACGTTTAAATATGGTGAACCGTAACAGTAACTAAATAACTAAACCACTGAATGACAAAAATGCATTTTGTTATTGTAATTTTGTCATGATATTTTACAGAGGAGCTATCACCCCTAAAACCTACTGTGGACTCTACAGAAAATGTCACTGCTGATGAAGAACTGAATAAAATTTCCAGTGAGTATGAATGCACAATTATGAATTAGTTTATCAGGAGGATGTCTGTAATTGAATGTGCATGGATGTCTACAGTGCTAAAATACTTGCATCTGGATAGTAATACAATTCCTGCAGGATGAGTAAGTTTAAAGCGGGTCAACTTCTTTGTAAACCTGGATGTTTGTGTGAGACATAACTGACTGAAAGAACTTACACAAAGTTCTGTGCAAATTTCTTAAGCCACCACTAGATTAGATTCTATTGTTTTAGAAATGGTATAATGACCACACAGAATTATTTCTCAGTATTGTTATTAGAATACAACCAGAAAATACAGTAAATTTGTATGCAGTCTTAAATGGGAAAAATTCAGAAAAACTGCTTCTACTGTACAGGCTACAGTGGCAAGTATTGAGTGCGAGCTCCTTTTATACTTCAGCAATAGCAGCATCTGCCAGCTTCATCAGGATTCCACAAATTGACCCATCTACAGTCCAAAGAAACTTGATCAAGAATGGTCTATTTGGACGGGTAGCAGCCAAGGGAAACAGGGTGAAAAGACTAAGATATGCTAAAGTTCACAAAGATTGGACTGGAGATCAGTGGAATAGAGTATTATGGAGTGATGAATCCAGTCTGAGTCTGATCATCGACTACAGTGGGGCAAAAAAGTATTTAGTCAGCCACTGAACTGTGCAAGTTCTCCTACTTAGTTCTCCTACTTACTCCTGGCTCATGATCATACTGTTATAAGACGACTAAACCTGTCAATCCAACCACTGATAACACTGCCATACTGCTGTAGTTTATCATATGAATGGATGTGCCATAATGTGTTGGGGCCACGGTTCCTGTACTGACTCCTTCTGGATCTATCATTTTTAGTATCCTTCTCATTGTCTCCTGTGAAATTATATGCCTCTTTGAATGGCATGATGATGTAACCATCGATAACCTTGTAGACGACCACTACCTGCAATTTCTCCTTCCGCACAAGAGAAGTCCATCAAAAGAAGAGTGTCATGTCCTTTTGGTTCTTCTGTCTGAATTAACACATCATTTTGCACAACCATTTCAGCTTTCTTATGCTCAAAACAATCTGATTCTGATGTGCAGGGACATTTAGTATTTATTTGTTCATAAAACATAGGTAAAAGTATTAAAACATTTATTTTATGTCCTTTAATATACAGTGTGGCAAAAAGGTACACTGCTCAAAAAAATAAAGGGAACACTTAAACAACACAATGTAACTCCCAAGTAAATCAAACTTCTGTGAAATCAAACTGTCCACTTAGGAAGCAACACTGATTGACAATCAATTTCACATGCTTTTGTGCAAATGAAATAGACAACAGGTGGAAATTATTGGCAATTAGCAAGACGCACTCAATAAAGGGGTGGTTCTGCAGGTGGGACCACAGACCACTTCTCAGTACCTATGCTTTCTGGCTGATGTTTTGGTCACTTTTGAATGTTGGTGGTGCTTTCACACTCGTGGTAGCATGAGACGGACTCTACAACCCACACAAGTGGCTCAGGTAGTGCAGCTCATCCATGATGGCACATCAATGCGAGCTGTGGCAAGAAGGTTTGCTGTGTCTGTCAGCATAGTGCCCAGAGGCTGGAGGCGCTACCAGGAGGCAGGCCAGTACACCAGGAGATGTGGAGGAGGCCGTAGGAGGGCAACAACCAATCAGCAGGACCGCTACCTCCACCTTTGTGCAAGGAGGAACAGGAGGAGCACTGCCAGAGCATTTTGCCAGGGCATGGCAAAATGACCTCCAGCAGGCCACAAATGTGAATGTGTCTGCACAAACGGTTAGAAACTGACTCCATGAGAATAGTATGAGGGCCCGACGTCCACAGATGGGGGTTGTGCTCACAGCCCAACACCGTGCAGAATGCTTGGCATTTGCCAGAGAACACCAGGATTGGCAAATTTGCCACTGGCGCCCTGTGCTCTTCACAGATGAAAGCAGGTTCACACTGAGCACATGTGACAGACGTGACAGAGTCTGGAGACGCCGTGGAGAGCAATCTGCTGCCTGCAACATCCTTCAGCATGACCGGTTTGGCAGTGGGTCAGTAATGATGTGAGGTGGCATTTCTTTGGAGGGCCACACAGCTTGCCAGAGGTAGAATGACTGCCATTAGATACCGAGATGAGATCCTCAGAGCCCTTGTGAGACCATATGCTGGTGCGGTTGGCCCTAGGTTCCTCCTAATGCAGGACAATGCTAGACCTCATGTGGCTGGAGTGTGTCAGCAGTTCCTGCAAGATGAAGGGATTGAAGCTATGGATTGGCCCGCCCGTTCCCCAGACCTGAATCCGATTGAGCACATCTGGGACATCATGTCTCGCTCCATCCACCAAAGTCACATTGCACCACAGACTGTCCAGGA